>VZRW01014119.1:96473-147076 GCA_013398125.1 Aegotheles bennettii
TCCCCCCAAAAAAAAGAAAACAAACAACAAACCTCCAACCCAAGAAGACAGACAGATACACCCACACTATGTATACCACAGCTTTAAGCATCCTCTAAATGGTAGTAATTAGGTCTTTAAAATGATATAAATATATTTTTTCTTGCATTTAATCTTCAAGGTTATTCCTGGTCTTCACTAGATTTTAGATGTGTATCTAGGATACACTTTCAGAAAGAAGCAGCAGGCAAAACAAAACAAAAAGAAAAATCAATCATACTAGGTCAAACACTAAAACGTCTGGGTAAGCAATTTTTCCCAGTTAGCTTTTTTAACTGCATGACTTAAAAATGTTTCAAATATTTTAAGGTGCATTATGGATTGTAACAGATATATAGCAATGTCAAGATAAAAATCCATGCCTAGCAATAAACCTGTAATTTCCTCAAGTACCTCACATCTTCCGGTACACTAATCTTCCTGTATAAATCTAATCTCACTTTTCACCAATGAATTCTCAAAGGCTCATCAAATAATGTAGCTCTCTAACAACTCCGATACAAACTGCTCCTATTTAAAGTGGAAGCCTGAAGGAAAGAGCTGAAAAAGTCCATAAAATCAAAGAGAATTTCCTTAGTGCTTATGAACTAATGTACATGAAATGTTTTTTTCTTGTTATTTTATGTATCTCCCATGGTTGTCTTTCAACTATGCCAATCCTCAGCCACATTTCCAAATTTGAGTGGTTAAAATTAATACTGGATAACAGTATCTTATAAACAGATAATGCTGATGTTTAACCTTGAATATCAGAGGTGAAAAGGCACAGATTTTTTTACCTGATTCTTAAATATAAAATAGTGAAGGACTGGGTGTCTTCAATTGCTGGATAATTTCCAGGTAAGGGTTAGATTTAAGAGTTATCAGAGTGAGAGTAAATTACCTGGATTCATCAGATATTCCTTTCACAAAACCAAATTTTATTAAAAACACACTAAGAAGGCCAGTATCTTTTATTCAGATTAATAATGCGTAAAACACGTAGCAGCAGACATTATAGCTTCCTTACAAAGCACAGTTTATACTTTAAAACAAGTTAGGAATATTGTTTGCTTTGCTTCTAAGAGGCCTCTTAGTAATCTAAGGTCTTCTCAGCTGAGAGGTTAACATAATATATGGAGTAACAAAATCTTCAAAAAGCAGATGGAACAAATCAAGTGTCAGGAAACGAGCTGCTGAAATTACAAATGAGTGTAATACTATTGAACACTGCACTCTACAATAAAAGAAACACCTAAAGAGTCACCTTATTACACCTTTCAAATTTAAGTTTAATTTAACTACACTTTCCTAGAAAGGATGTTATTTTCTAAAATTTGTAAAGAAAACGGGAAAAGTCATTGCCAGTTCAAAATAGAACAACCAAAGCATAAAAAGCCCACAACCAATCAAATTTAAAAAAAAAAAAAAAAAGCCAAAATAAAACAAAGCAACCCAGATGGAGCAATTCAGGCTGGAGTACAGCTGTCTGCACAAGCAGTCACAATCCATTAATATGCTTGTGTCTTCAGATGCCAAGGGAGTTGACACTGGATGCAGTCTGCACTGGTGGTACAGCACAGCAGTCTGAATTTTCAAAGTGTGTCTCAGTACCCTGATGAAATACATGATTTTGCTTCTCCCCTAAGTCTGCAGCTGCTGACAAATGACTACTTTCCTAAAGCTGACCTAGTTTAAGGTCAGGCAGTGGTCTTTGAAGTGTCTAGTTCAAAACTCCCACAATAAATAAATAAATCAGTATTTTTTATTCAGTAATTTTCTTTTTTGTCTTCCTTTTTACTTGACATTCACCTTTTAATAGTGACATTGTTCCCCTGGCTTTCTCCCATCATTTCAAATTCAGAACTCAAAAACTGTTGGTATTGCTCTCATTAGACTGGATTAGCATCTCTGTTAGATTACCCAGTACAAATAATGCTGATTTCTGTAGAATCCAGTGAGCTTTAAAAATCAGATGCAAAGGTATTAATGTTCTTTATTAATATCTCCTCTAATCAAAATAACAGCTTATTTTCATCCTTACTTCATGGAAATATTATGATTACATATAAAAAACCCATGTATTTTGTCTCTCTCTATTCTGTATACATATATACACACTAATTTGTCTATCCAACTAGAAGTTTGGGAAAGATTGTTTTTCAAAATCCTTTTATAAATGAGTTTGTATGTGTTTATACAGTTCTGCCTGGATTTCCTACTCTTTAGCTACAATTTTCCCTTCAGTACTTTCAGTACAGTCCACCAATCTCAAATCACAACAGCTTTCTATTTCTAAGCACCAAGAGCCATACTGTGAAAGAATATAATTGGTATAATTGATTCACACAAAATAGAAAATATCTTACCTCCTTGCTTTCCTCCAAATCTGAGTCACTGCTAAACTCTTCTGTATTTAGATGTTCAAAATCAGATTCTCCAACAGCAATTGGTACTGAAACAGTAAGGCTTGGGTTGTTTATGAATGATGTATAATCATTGCCACCTACAACAGCGGCCATCCCATTCTCGGTTTTGTGGTAATTTGCATCTATCCTTATTTCAGCGATGGTACAGTTAGAAATGCAATGGTCTTTCTCACCATTCAACTGATCTGTTGCTGTTCTTTGATTTACAACAGCTTGCTTCCCCCAACAAGACTTTCGGACACATTCACTTGTTTTTTTCTTCACATAATCTATTCCCTTTTGAATTCTGTCAACAGCAGTCTGTAAGTTGTTCATTTCATTATCATCCTCTGTAGGAGAAAGGCTGTCTGAACTAAATGAACTCAGCAGCAAGGCCAGAAAAAGATTCAATACCTAAACCAAAATAAAATATAAACACAGTTGAATTTTCTCAATTTTTCATTCACATGTTTCTCCTATCACCCATTATAAATTTAGGCCTCACATTTTCCTTTGCTGTATATGATTCTGAAAATTACACAGCAAATAAAACATAAATGCAATTTAAGCACAACTGCCCTGTACACCAGTGCAGGTTTTTTTGTGGTTTTGTATTGCTGTATGACTACGAAGACACTTGCAAATTCTTTTTCTGCTCCTGTTTGCAGGTGGTCAGAAATGAATGATTCTTTGGTATTGACTGAACAGATCCAAAATGTTTACTTCTCTGGCACAGGGAAGCCCTCTGCAACAGATGACATAGCTGATCTGTGCAGAAATCAGCTTGCTTAAACTCTAGCCTAACCTCACAGAAATATTTTGCTGTATGTGACTTAAAAAATGTGAAGGACACCCTGTCTCTAAACCCTCAAGTCATTCTCTTCCGATAGTAAGACAAAACATAGAAAAGACATCAGTTATACAAGCCCATATATATACAAGCCCAGAGCTTACCAGGAGCTCAAATAGTACTAGGATTGCCAAAGATGCAGTCTACCAGCTCTTAAAGCCTTTAGATCAGCAGCTTTGAAGACAACATGGTAAAATTAAGCACTGGAAACACAAAGACAACTGGAAAACAGTGTGCTGAACATGCAGCAGGGATTGTCTACTCATGTGAGAAATTCTACTAGAGGTATGGTATACAGTCAGAATACAGTAAATACTGTGGAAAAATTCACAGAGATGGATACTTCATTCCACAAAGTTCTATCTTCTGGTTTATAAAACTATTTAAGAAGAATGTTTTGTTTGGTCAACTAATTTCACAGTTCTCTTCATTATAAGACAGTTTGTAGAACATCCTGGAGCAAGTGGCTGCACTACTAGTGCTAATGTATGACTGGTTTAAAGATAATTAGCTTATTCCTGTCATTCTTTTATTTCTAAAGAATGCCTCCAGGATGGCTAATTTAAAATCTCTTTTGCTACTGAGTTGCCTAAAGAGAAGACATAGAATAATAAAGGAAGACTCCATAGGCAATGAGAAGAGCAGAGTAAAAGATGGTGCAATGAAGGCCTCAAAAAAAAATTGTCTTTAAGAAAAAAACTTTATACACAGCAATGAACAAACTGGTACAGATCCAATGCTATCTGAAAAAAAAGAGAAAGAAGATATAATACAGACTGCTTTAAAAGTGTCTGTAAAAAGCACTTAATAGAAAGCAAAAAGATGAAGATGTGAGAGAAAATGTAAAGTGTTTTAATCTGTTTTTTCTGCAAAACTTCTGCCTTCCAATTCAAGTTTCCTTACACCATTTATGTAAAAAGTTGGCTGTGCAGGAAGCAGGGCTCAACATGGCTTACATTTAAAAGTCTAAGACTGTTAAAATATCTTTTAGACAGGAGAGAGCAGAAAAAGTGAAAAAAAAAAAACAAAACCAAACCAAAACAACAAATACACAACCTGGCTACGTATGATTGGAAGTGATGTCTCCATCGGTTAGGGAGAAAAGGCCCTGCTATGTCCTCTTCTGCAAATAGCGAACTCCCATACAGGGAGCATAACACCTAGGGTGCCTTTGCTCTTCTCTCTCTAGGTAATCAGGAGTAATACACAAAAACCTGAACCCACAATGCTTCTCTCTCTCTCCTATATCTTCTGAATTGCACTCCAGACCCCTGAGGGGGGGTCCATCCTCCAAACTGAGGATTCTATATAAGATCAGAAATCTAACAAACAGAAAACCCCATTTCAGAACACATACTCTTAACAAATCATAAAATACATACTTAAGTAACAAATATAATAATGCTGAAAAACTCCATTACTGGTTCTGTTACCATTCTTTCTCTAAATGAATTCTCAAATTATTCTAGCTACATACCACTAGGTTTCCAATCACCATGACCATCATGAAGACAGTAAGGCACATAGGTTGGCCTGCAACCTCCATGCAGTCCCACATTGTTTCTATCCATTCTCCACACAGCACTCGGAATACAATCAAGAAAGAGTGGAAAAAGTCATGCATGTGCCAGCGTGGAAGTTCACAGTCACTGGAGATCTTGCAGACACATTCCTTGTAGTTTTTCCCAAACAGCTGCATCCCAACCACAGCAAAGATGAACACAATGATGGCCAGAACCAGGGTCAGATTCCCCAGAGCCCCCACTGAGTTGCCAATAATTTTTATCAGCATATTTAGAGTTGGCCAAGATTTTGCCAATTTGAAAACTCGCAACTGAAAATAAAAACACAGAGATGTTATTTGCAGTAGTTACAAAAACACTATAGAAATAACAGATTATGAACTAGCGATTCTCAGCAATAACAAAAAGAAGAAACTTCAACCTTATTCCAACAACCATAAGTTACACAGAAACAAGAGTTTCATAAAATCCACACTTTTAAAGCTTAATAAATTTTAGACTTTGCTCTTTTTTGTGTTGCATAACTGTATTCTTTTCTATATGAAAGAAATAGAACACTGGTTGAATCTGTTCAGATAGTGAATTCTGAACATGGCATACATCTCAACCATTATGTGCAGAAAAAAATTAAAAGCCAATAAAGCTCAACGGGATTCCACTGAAGGATTCTGAAATCCTTGAAGAATAGGATCTTCCAAAAGAATATTGCCTCCAACAAATTTTAAAACGATCAGATCAACCCACAGCCAAAACAAACACAAGCCCCAAGCCAAACTTATGAAGGGAAAAATGTATAATTCATACTCTTTCTTATCCATAACCCAGCCAAAATAAAAAATGTATTAAGTAATTTTTGTTTTCAGATTATAGCAAAATGAAAATGCAAAATGGAAAGAGACAACAGTGAAAGAATGTCTCATAGTTAATTTCTCATTTTTTAAATAATAATATTTTTCCAATAAAATAAAGCATTCCTTTTTTTTTGACAAGGGAGAAAATAAATTCTTTTTAATTGGGAAAAAAAAAGAATAATTCCTACATTTAAAAATAACAATTCTAGTCTTTTTGCAATTTCCTGATATGGAAGTAGACAGAAGACTACAAATGTTTTATTTATTTATATCTCTCAATATGCACTAAATAAATTGTACCCTTCATTTACCTTAAAACAATTACAATCAAATTACAGCTCTTTCACTTGAAAAAATACTTAGTTGCTTCTGAACCATAAAACCACACACTACTCATTGATAACATAAAGAATTTTTTAAAACATGCTTCCAGAGATATTCTATGACACTTTGCAAATATATACATAATACTACTAAAAAGTGCCTTATTTACATAAGTATATTTCAAATACAAATATAATGCATTAATTAATGCAGATATATTATTATCAATAATTTATTTACCAGTCTGAATGACCGGAGAACAGATAATCCATCCACATTTGACAGAAAAAGCTCCACCACACTAAGGATAACTATAAAGCTATCGAAAATATTCCAGCCAACTTGAAAATAATAAAAAGGATGCATGGCAATTATCTTGAGAACCATTTCTGCTGCAAAAATTCCAGTAAAAACCTGAAGGAAGAATGTTTATTGTTACTTTATAGAGAAGTATTAATAAGTTGAATCAGGAGATAAAGAACAACTTAAATAAGTAACAACCCTCTTACAGCAGGATGTCAGTAAGGAAAATTATCACAAGCTGAACCTCACAGAGAAGATAAGTGGCAGCATTATGCTGTAGCATAACTTTGTTAACTTTAGTTAAACCTGAGATACATTTAGTGACTAGTGAAGAATAAACCATTCCTAATTGCTCCTCATATCTGCTGTCCATCCAATTAAAAGAACAGTTGCTCTTGTCACAATGGAAGCTGCTTCAACAAGGGTGTGTGGAAGAATATGAATTGGTTATAAATTGGAGAGTGATTAAATGAAGTCACAAGAATTCCCAGATATAGTGAGCATATCTTATCTTTCTAGCTGCCCAAAAAAAGGCCAATTATGCTGAGGCTCATGTTTGAAGTAGAACTCCTTTCTGCCTGTAAACGCCTCTGAAAAGAGAGTAAATTAATTTAATTTACTGTATTTACTGTAGGTATACAACCATCAGTATCTACAGAACCGCAGAATTTATCTTTTACCAGAAAGATGAATAAACTTTAAAAAAAAAAAATAAATCAGGAGCATTTAGCAGTCTTTAGAAGATAGTGCTACACAGTTCAAAAAGCAAGAAATCAGCTGCTGAAACTACACCTGTATTACAGTGGCATTTTAACTGACTGGGAGTAAACACATTCTTATCAGCATGAAGGAACTTATACTCACACAGTTCATAATTAGATTAATATTAAGCTACATCACTACATATGAAAGGAAAAAGTTGTTTCCTGGGTAAAACATGCAGGCATGATCACAAAACAATCGTCTGCAACTGCTATTGATCCTCATCTCCTAGTTTTCCCTGTCTTTCTCTTCGTATACATCCTGAATCTATTTTAAACAGCAACACAACATGATTATCTTCCATAGATAATGATCTTGGACTCGAGGTTAAAGTGAAAAATTTTAATTATGTCTGTACTGGCTAAGAATATCAGCATATGATTTACACATTGACATATTAATACCTCTGTACTTAAACGTGAATATGCCCCCAACATGTACTAGAATTTCATATATTCTAATAATCAAATGTTTTATTGTTTTGCTACATCATAATCCCCAGAATTACCACTTACAACAAGCACAGGTTAAGAAGTATAGCAGATAACATTATCTGTATTATTGCCAAACCAACCACCCCAAACCTGACCTACAGACTGTATCCACAAGGGAACAAAACCCAACTGTATCAACAGACACTCTTCAAATAAATCATACATTCTTTGCCTTCCAAATTGTTATGGACCAATCAAAGCAATATTCCTTATGGAAATACGAAAATAACACAAAAAATAACAGTGCAAAATAATTATCCAAAATAACATCCAACTCTTCTTGTGTTACCAATGATACTTACAGCAGAAAGGATTTAATCTGGCTTCTACTTTTTTTTTTAATACTAAAAAAACCAGTCAGATTTCTTTTGTTTTCATGTCATTCAAACTACAGCTGTTGAAAACTCTATTTTGAGAAATTTTAATAAATAAAATTCTTAAATGCAACATATCTCAAATGGTATTTTTAGACTATTTTTTGTACAATTAAAATTTTGATATTCATTTTATGGGATGATAGTAAAAATGATAAAAGCAATTCTATTTCAAAGAGAAACCAGGTTCCAACTGTATCAAATTACATAGTTTGCTGAACTTACCTGATTTCCTATTTTAAGTACATTACTGAAGTTGTTAGTCATTGGATAATGTTCCATGGCCATAAACAGTGTGTTTAAAATTATACAAATAGTGACAGCCAGATCAACAAGTGGATCCATTACAATAAATTCAACTACATTCTTCACTTTTAACCAAGGCTTCCAGCAATCCCAAATTAAGAAAGTGTGGGCAAACTTATACCAGCAAGGTGGACATTTTTGCCTGGACTCTTCAAGTTCTGGGAAAAAAAGAAATGTATAGTTGTAAGGAAGTGAGAGGGTTATTGTCTCAAACATCACTTGTCACAAAAAGAAGAGATAATAGGAGTAGAGTTCTACCAAGAGCAATGTGGGAGAGTGTTGAAGGACACTCACCCAGGCCACCTTCTGTAACACTTGCTTTTCTGAGGCACACAAAGAAGTTTGCTATGTAAGATCACCGAGTGGTAATAAAATACAGGGTCTGCACAACCCCCAACTCAAAATGTGGAAAGGATTAATGCTACCCTTCTCCCATGCTGCATCCACAGTGACTGTAAAAATGCCCACTCTCACTTACCATGCAAATTAACTCTGAGTGCAACACTGGAGGTAATGCCTGGCCCTGAAGCACAGTAAAAGGCCCAAGCACTATTCATCAGTGTGTGCCTATCACCTGAGAAACCAACCAGACCTGAGACAATGCTGTAACCAGGGGTGATGATCAGGATCTCTGTTACTCTCTCCCTCCTTCTCTCATTTTCCCTTTTTTCTCCTTTTCTCCTGCTTAACACAAGTAACATCATATCATCTGCTATAATTAGTTGTATCCATATAGACTGCTACAAGTAGTTGGACCATAGTCAATTATCATGAGTTCAACTAACACATTGTGAGAAGGTAATAAACTTTGTGTACGGACTTCAAGACTTGTCTCACTGTTGTCCACTCCACTGGGGATTTATGGATCTCACTCACTTGTCTCTCTCCCCTGAGCAAGATGTGACAATAGCGAATAAGTTTTGGAGAAAGTGAAGATAAATTTTTGTTTATCTGCTTTGTCATGTCTAACCTTTATCGCTGGAATCATTGAGGATGTTTGGAAGAATCTCCTCAGATTTCCAGGAACTTTAATTAATGTTGCTGACTGAAAAGATTTTAGAAGACTAGAAGAACAAACTCAAGAGTTTTGAGTTATTAAAACAGTTGTCTGTTTTTAGTATCACATGATCTTGTTTTAAAAAGAAAACAATTTATGCTTACGTTTAGGGATAGTTTTCTCTGTAAAACTTTCAACTTCATAGTCCTTTCAAATATCCTATTATTTACTTTTATGAAAAGTAGGATTAATTTCACCATGAAATTTCACCTTGAAAACTATTCAAGCTTTTTCAAGAATTTCTCTAGTAATAATTTCACTGTTTCAAATAATCCTATTATTGATTTCCTTCTTATTATTAACTAAGGCCTGGCCTCTAATTTTCTGTAACAATTTTACAGTATAGTTAGTGGAAAATTTATCATAAGTCATTTCTTCCAGTACAGTTACTGTTAAACATGAATAACTAATATAAATCTCATACACGTTATCTATTCCTCTAATTTTCTGTAACAATTTTACAGTATAGTTAGTGGAAAATTTATCATAAGTCATTTCTTCCAGTACAGTTACTGTTAAACATGAATAACTAATATAAATCTCATACACGTTATCTATTTTAATTATGTGTTTCTTAGTTTAGCCTGCTTATCAAATTCCTGCATTTCTTTTTTACTTGTGTACATGAACTTTTGTTCTATTATTCAGTTCATATACTTGCAATGGCCACATATCTTTTGTCCTCTATATTTGCACTGTGAAATAAAACCTTCAAGGAAGTCTAAGACTATGTCAAGCTAAGCAAGTTCATATATCTGCAGTTATAACACACCTTCCATTGTACATACACGTTATCTATTTTAATTATGTGTTTCTTAGTTTAGCCTGCTTATCAAATTCCTGCATTTCTTTTTTACTTGTGTACATGAACTTTTGTTCTATTATTCAGTTCATATACTTGCAATGGCCACATATCTTTTGTCCTCTATATTTGCACTGTGAAATAAAACCTTCAAGGAAGTCTAAGACTATGTCAAGCTAAGCAAGTTCATATATCTGCAGTTATAACACACCTTCCATTGTATTTGTGATAATGCCAGCTATACTCATGGCTCTTTGTCTTAAATTGGGATCCTCCAGCAACTCCATTGATATTTGATATGAACTTGTACGCCTCTTTTTTATTTCTACATCTGTAGTAGTGCTCTGTAAAAAAAAAAACAAACGGGTGTAAATTAAATTGAACTTTAGAAATACTGCAAAACAGATATCAGAAAGACTCTTCAGTTTCAGTGAATTCATATTATATAAAGCTTTGTATTTAAGTGCTGTTACATCATTTTTTTTCCATTATACATATAACACAAGTCTAGTATTTTTTTTTAAGTGGCTATTTTCATTTTATACTTCTGAATACTGTTAATACTTCTAAAATGCTAAATATTATTTTTGATATTTAGTTCCCAGATTACCATTGCATCATAGTTAACTACTATTAACTCCACATTAGACACAAAGACATTTTGGAAGAGGTTATAGTCAAGGAAACAAAACAAGACTGTTACAGCACTGGAATCAAGAATTCCCAGTTCCATGCTTTCTCTACCAGTATTTTACTTCTAAAGTAGTTCAGTCACAAGACACTTACAATAAATGTTTTATGCTAGCAAGTCTTCCACAATAACAATTATTGTCTAAAAGTAATTTTTACAGAGATCAGAGATCAGTCTTGATCTCTATACCCATTCAAAACTAATTTAAAGGATCTCTTTTACATTGAATAGCTATCATCTGATTTATTTTATGAATTTCAACTGAAGAAACAAAAGAAGCCCAACTTAATTGCCCCCCCCAAATTAATACTATTTAAGTATTTAAAAAAATGAAAGCAGTGTTATATCATTGAACACACCTCATCTTTATAAAGCAGTTTTGAATGCATGAGCGTGGGTGGATTATTATTTTTTCAGTAAATTAAAAATATAAATGAAAATGAAAGTATAATAAATTGCAAGAATATTATATCTGTAAGGAATCTAGCTGATGTATTTTCAGATGCTGTGACCTATGTAAAAATTTGTTTTGACAAAAAAAAGTTTCCAGGGAAAAACAGGCAATGGATCCCTCTGTTCCATTCCTAGAGCAGACTGAGGGACAAGGGAAAACTGATCAGAGGGAGAAATAGATGAATTTGTATGTACCTTGGGTTTTTTTAATTATACCCTGATCCTAGGCAGTGAGAAACTCAGATCACCTCTGAGACCCAGGAGAAAAAAAGCTTTTAGGGCCTATAAAATGTCAACATAATCTAAAAGACCATGCTACATTTGCACAATAACAAATATACAAAGAGGGGGGAAAAAAGTAGAACCAGCAGATTACTGTAGAGAATTAGGAACTACATTTAAAGGGAGGCTAAAACCATAAGGAAGCAAAACAACATAATAATATGCAGATAGTTTACAATGCCCTATTATGGGTTCTAAAGCAGATTCAGCAATGGAACATTACCAATCTGATTCACTACACAGGTACACACATAGCATTGCTCTGCAGGTATATAAAAATGTGCTACTTTGTTCTCTTTGATTTTCACGCTTCAGCCTTTCATTTTTGAGTGAACCACTGTAAACCCATTTCATTACAATAAGACCAGCAAAATGATTCACAGCTGCGCAACCATTTTCAAAGCATTTCATTCCATTAAAACACTGTCTGGTACAATAAAGAAAAGACATGAAACTGGGAGTAATTTAAAATTTTCTTACATTGTCATCAGTTGTCGGTTTATCTATTATCACCTCTGGCAGAAGTTGCCCAGCAGGCGACAACAGACCTGGTGGTCCATCCACTAAGGAAACCACTCCATTGCAATCCACAGTGCTGTGCATCTTCCCGTTCACTGGAAATATTGTCAGCCTTCTTGATGATCTACTGGCCTGACTAATGTTACTACTGCGCCGTTCATTGTGTCTGCGTGGCAAAAAGAGAGAACCCCTTCTGCTCTCATTTTCCTCAAATGTGCTGTGCTCATCATCGGCAAAGTCATTTTCAGATCCTCTCTCTCTTCCGTGTTCTCTAAAACTGAAAAGACTTGTTCTGCTGCTACGTCTGGGAGAAAACAGGGAGCCACGAACACTCAATAAAGACTGCAAAGGAAACAAACAAAATGACCGTCTGAAGATTTTAAATACACAAAATGCATGTCTATGTATCAAAAAAATAATAATTCATATTTCTTAGAAATCTGTCAGTGTTATTTTTAATACAGCACCTTAGGTAAATCTTAGATATGTGCACTAAAGATAAGAGTCACCTGAATGGGTAAGTTTCTAGTATACCTAAAACAATTATTGGAGAGAAAAAAGTGAACATGCATAAGGCCACAGTAGTTTCTATCTCTCTATTAAAAAGAACTATCGGGACTTACAGAAATTCTAATAATCCACATAGACCATACATTACGTTAAAAGATACCTACACCTTAGTCTTCTACACTGACACATTATACTTAAATTTTCCTATCTAAGTTAAAAAGGGATTTCTATTTCAAATTAACTAGGAAAATGCAATCCTGCTGTGCATGTTAGGACACACCAGATCCTAAACAACAAAATGAGAGATATCAAGACAATTGTTTAAGTACACTCTAGAAAATAACACCAACAGTAAGTCAGTATTTAAAATACTTCAACATTATTCTTCCTTGGTTGTATTACTTTGCAAAGTTGCAGTGAAGTTTGTTGGATATTACAGTTATCTCACAAACTCCAAAAATGACAACTGCACTATTCAGAGTACCTGGTGGGGTGATGTGAATGGCTTCCCATAAGCCAGTCTGTTCCCATCAAAAGAGAACCGGAAACCTTTCCTTCTAATACTGCCATCCGATTCAGATTTTGGAAGCTTTTCATCCTTCATGTCATCCTCTTCTCCAGACAGCTCTCTCTGCCGTCTCTTCTTCCTTCTGTTTCTCCTTTCTTTGGCACTTTTTGAGCTAAGCTTGGATGCTTCTGAAGAACTATCTGAGGGTCCAACAATCCCACTTTCACTGCTGTACTCGGTCATCTCTGCTGCAGCTGCTGCTATTGCCTGCCACAGCAATTATGTAATGTGATGCTTTACAAAATCACACCATATTTAAAAGAAAGCTATAGTCCTTGTTCCTAAGATTTATATCAAAATACTTCCAGATGTGTGACAAAAGCCTAGAAAGATTTGTGCAAAACTTCTAATGGAATTCCATGAGTTAAAATAAAAGAGCAGTTATGGAAGTTGCTGTTTGAATGGAGTTCTACTTTGTACCTACATCATGGAGTCAGACCGCATTGTGTACAGCTTTCTGCCAAAGTTCATTAGAAAATACTTGAAAATTAATAAATTATTATTAAATTAATAAATTATTATTAATTATTNATTATTAAATTAATCAATTAATATTAATAATTATTAAAATTAATAAATTATTAATTAGCGTGAAGGCAACTGGAAGCAAAGGAGCTAAACAGTCATACTTCAGTCTGTATTAATTTAGTAAACTAATTTTAAACTGCTACTGTAAAGAACAGCTTCCTTAAGCTGCTCCTAGGAAAAAACTTGGGGGAACTATTTCCAGTCTTTGGTAATAATACAAGTAGCAAAAATTAGTCAGAAATTTATGGATAAAAGTATTTTAAACTCTAATCAAGGCTTGACAAGTATTTCACAAGTATAACAATTATTTCTAAACTGAGAATTTAGAAAATCATCGTGACAGGTTACAAGATACTACTCCTAAATAAGAAATATTTATTTAAAAACTGTTATTCTGATTTGAGAAGTACTTTTTGTTCTCAGTTAAGAAATCCATTAATGCTTTAGACATTATACATTTAAAAAGCAATAAAAAGTGATAAAGTATCTAAAGCACTTGTGAGGTATGCAAAAGTGTGGGTTTTTTAAAATATGTAACTTAATTATTGGTTTTCTTTTGAATGAATAGCATGCAAGGGAATATACCAAACCTCAAACTCTTGTTAGAAAATACCTGAGCTTCTTCTTGCTGCTTCCTCAGCTGTTCAAGCATCTGTTGCAAGTCTGCCTCCCTCTGTTCTGCTTCAACCATAGTTGCCTGATTTTGTTCTTCATAGGCCATGGCAACCACAGCCAAAATCAGGTTAATCAAATAGAAGGAACCCAGAAAAATGACCAGAACAAAAAATATCATGTATGTTTTGCCAACAGCTCGTAGCGTCTATAGGAGAAGAGGAGAAATGATCCATTTGGTGAAGACATGTATCAGTTCTGCAATCCATAAGCATTTACTGAATTTGAAAAGTGCAAAACTACTACTGAGTTGTTCTTCCTTCTGTAGTAAGATCACACATGCCTTCTGAATTACAAAGCAAGCAAAATAAAGGGGGCATTCAGGAATGTAAAAAACATGTTTAAGGATCATGCGACTTTAAGACAAACCTTTTTAATGCTTAATAATCTTGAAAAGGATGTGGGATCACAGTAATTGATATAAATCACACATCACAGGTTGGATGCTTAGTATGCTTACCATGTATTAGGATACTTTCTACTTGAAATAACCAAAAGAATTAAAGATGCCACAACTTATTAAATAATTAAAAGACAATATTTATTATAATAAAGAGATTTCCACACACCATATATTGAAAAGTTATGGTAAGAAAAGTAATTTATATCAAGACATGCATTCTTAGTTATCAAAAATTTGATTTAAAATGCAGAAATTAAGATTCAGATTTTGCTGTCACAGAGTATTTTTACAATTTAAACTCAATATTAAAGATTTTGAAAATAAGACCTTACGAAACACAAAATGAAATGTACATTGTGAAAATTGAAGATTAAAAAAAACCTCGTGTGCCTCTTCAGAAATCATGTGAGATTCTGTATTAAGTGCCAATATCTGTTTAATTCTGCAATTGAATTTGCTTCTTTTCATAACTATTAATTAATTTTCAATTGCCAGCAATAGCAATGGTATGTAATATAAATACAAATGGCCTTTCTATGTTTGATTTGAGGCCAGCATGACAATAACCACAATTTTTACTATACACTCACCAGCCGATAAAGATTTTCCCAGTAGTCCTGTGTCATCAGTCGAAACAGTGACAAGAAAGCCCAACTGAATGTGTCAAAGCTAGTATATCCATAGTTGGGGTTTCTACCAGCTTTCACACAGATAAACTCTTCTGGACATTTCCTAGGAGGGGAAAAATAAAAATAAAAAAAAAAAAAGAGAAAAGAAAGGAGGAAAAGAGAAGTAGATGAAGTAAAGCAATGCATATAAAAAAAATCATATAACACTAAAATTGCTTTTAAATTTTACCTTGAGCTTCTCATGAAGGTTCATTAGATCTAATCTGCTAAGGGGTCTGCTATTTGTGGCTTACAACATTTTAAAAAATGTTGGGTAAATGAAAAGAGTGCTCTTAAAAAAAAAAAAGCCAGAAAAGAGCAAACAAGTAAATGAAAAAAAAAAAAAATCATCTTTCTTCCCACCTTCTTTCACCATTATACACAAAACTTATTCTCAACAGTTTGGTATTATTACCTCTGCAGATACCTCTTCAATGGAACCAGTACATTTACTTAACATTGAGCTTCCATAAGGTAAATACTTCCACACACACACAAAAGTAAAAAGTCAATCAGTATACATATCTTATGCTGACTTTTGTCTGTCAGCAGGGCTCACTTACCAGATTTCTTGGTTTCTTCAGGTTTATCAATTAGTCAAGTCAAATTAACAAATTCTACCAATTCCTCAATAGCAAATAACCATCACAGTGACACTTTTATCTCCTGCTACTGTACATATCAGTTTTGATAGTAGGTGAACTAATCCTGACATCAACTATAGGCACACTTTCAGTTATGATTGCATTCTTGAAGTGCAGAAGTTCTTGTCTCCAAAACCTTCACAGAAAGACACTATAAAGATTCCTTTTCATATGTGTGTGTATATGAAATGGATAATTACACACACACACAAAATTATCTGATACTTACAAATATACACAAAATGTTTACCAGAAGATTTAAGTATATCTGCTTTAAAGACATAACCACTCAAAACCAAGGGATGGACTGATATATCATTCGAATATAGAATTATGTGATTTTGTTACAAAGAATTGTCACAGAGAGCAAGACAGTGTCACACATGCAGTTCACAGACAGCAGAATCCTAAACATGTCTTCCTAAAAGCCAGTCCCAAGTCTCAGTAGCCCATGCCTATTTTAGAGAGAATAAATGAAATTAAACCCATGATAAAGAAGTATGTCCTTAAGTCGTTGAAAATACAGTATCTACCTGCTGAAATGGAATTTTCTAGCTCTCTTTAAAAGAAATTTAGAGTTAAGTATTTCCTCATTTAACATTTTTACTCATTCAAGTGTTTACTTACTATGAAACATGACCATATATTATTGATTGTGAAGTTAGGTAGCCAAATTATATTTTTAAGTTTGGAGTGATATTTTTTACATTTTGTTTAGACAGGTAGTATGTAATTTTCAGTGTACCTTACCCTGCATCCGAGCTATTGCCACAGAGCAGATAATCATTTTCTCCTTCTAGGTGATAGAAATTACCTAAAAAAAAAATAGGAAGTGACATGATTAGAAATGAAAGGAGCTGGGTTTCTTATGAGGATGAACCTATGTTCATGTTACCATGGTTTGAATGTTCATAATCTCCCATTCCTGTTTTCCCAATAATGGGTTCAAATACGGGCACATTGATACTGGTAAGTAAAACTGCAAAATTAAAGAATAAAATAAAAACACAGTGTAAAAATAAAATCTTTGAACAATTATTAGAATGGCATAGATTATATATTCTCTTCTTGAGTTATAACAAGCACTGAATATCCTTTCAAAATCTGGTGTTCAGGAAATGAGAGAAAGTAAGCACAAAGCTTAAAATTGCTCTTATTCAGTAGGGAGATTATAATCAGACAAGTAAAGCCTATCTTATTTAAAATGCAACTATATACAATGGCTGGTTAGCAGTTTTGAAGTTTTGAGCAACATTAGCACATCCTGTGACTGAAAATATGAAAGAGCATTTAGGAAGAAAATGGATGTTGCAATGACAATGTTGTAGGAGCTGCTCTACTATGAACTTCACAGAATTTTTCTATTTATTATAAGGCAGTAACCCTCACAAATAAAGGAATATATTTTGTTACTAATGATTAATAGCTGTGCTGTCCTTAAAAAAAAAATACAGATAGATAATAACAAATTGGGGAAGAAGCTGATATGAGTGAGGGCAGACCCCATTCAGAGGGACCTAGGCAGACGGGAGGAATGGACTGACAGGAGACACAGAAAATCCAAAGACAAATGCAGAGTTGTGCACCTGGGCAGGAAAAGCCCTTTGCAATGATGCAGGCTGGGAGCTGAGCAGCTGGGGAGCAGCTCTGCAGAAAAGGCACTGGGGATCTGGGCAGACAGGCAGCAAGGTGAAGGTGAGCCAGCAGTGTGCCCTGGCAGCCAAAAAGGGCAACAGCCTCCTGGGCTGGACAAACAGAAGCAGAGCGAGGGAAGTGACTGTCCCCCTCAGCTCAGCACTCATTAGACTGTACCTAGAATATTGTGTCCAGGTTCAGCCGCCCCGGTGCAAGAAATACATTGATAAGCTAGAACAAGCTCAGCAGAGGGTCTCCAAGATGATGAGGGGCCTGGAGCATTTGCCCTGTGAGAAGAAAATCATCCAGCAACTTCAGGAAGTTATCAAGGGGACAGGGCCAGGTTCTTCTCACTGTGTGTGGCAGGATAATGACAAACAATGGGCATAATTTTAAATAAGAGAGGTTCTGACTGGTTGTAAGGAGAAGCTTTTCACCATAAGGATAAGCCAGGCACTGAGATCTGGAAAAGAGACAGAGATCTGGAAAAAACTCTTATCCCAGCTAAACTAATCTTCTGTCATCCTCAATTAATATCCTCAATGTACCTTTCAAGCTGACGAATGGCTCTGGTTTTCACAGGGTAAAACACTACTGTAGTACTTAAATAGTCAAAAGGAGCCCATGGGATGAAGACTATATGAAGATAAGAGGGTGCTAAACTGAACAGTTAAATATAGTGATGCCAAAATCCTACCATTCAAGAACAGTACTTATACAACGTTAGAAAAATCATAATCATATTACTTCCATAATATCTTTAGAGCTGGTTAAAACTCTAAATGTTCAGATATTGATCTAAATGCCAGGTGTCAATACTTTGACATGTGGAATCAAGATCTGCACATATCTACTCAGAAAATGAATCTTGCTTTGTTCCTTAATAAATGAAAATGCACCGATGTTACGAAAAGCCACTAGAGGGTATTGCACTCAAGTCACAGCTGACCAGCATATGATATGCTGAAAGAAATATTAGGAGGACCCACACCCGAGCCCAGTGAAATTATAATGCAACTGGCACATACAAATGATTAAGAACATGTTACATGAGAAAGGAGGAATACAAACACAACCAGAAGGAACTGTCTTGCCAGCATCAGCACTCTATAGAGACTCCCAGGAAAGTCAATGGTTGTAGCACAGGAAGCAACTGACATGCTAGAAGATTTTAGTTCTGTCTTTTAGTTTTAGATTGCTACTTTGCAGGAAATGGCAATAGAGAATCTATATATTTGAAGAGAGAATTCACAACTATTTTACAGCATATAAACTACAAGCCAAAATTGCCCACAAAGCTGATAAACAGAACTATTGGTACTCCATTTTCACACCCCTTCTTACACAAATAAACTAGCTAAAGTGATAAATTGCACAGAAAATTTAATTAACAGTCACAGAATTTCCAGAACTTTAACAATTCATAAGTATAGAAAGAAAATCTGAAAATACAGAAATCAGCAGAGAACTTCAATGTCCATTTTTAAGTAAGGAAGAAATTATGACTCATCAAAACTCAGTCTATTAACAACTGTATTTTCTTTTACTTCTGGATCGGTAAGGAGGAAAGCTAGCATCCATTATTCTACCAATTTCTTTTTACTTAAATATACTACTTTAAAAATTAACCACTGAGCAGTACCCTGTAAATCCACTTCCAGCACAATCACAAACATAAAAATGAATCAAATTTTTAGCAATTACAAGTTGCTGAACTATATCTCATGGTCCATTGTGCATTACAATTCTGTGTGTTCCTGAACCAGTCTGAATGTTATCACTTTAGTCTACAGATATTAAGACTGTTGAAAAACATCTGGATAAAGATATCTGTCAGCCCCCTCAGCAACAATAGGTCCTACAAATACCATCTCCTTCCGCACCAGAATCTTTACTTGCCTAGCGAGTTTTTTATTTCACAGAAAGTAATTGGTTTCTTGTCTCTCTACCTAATAATAAAAGTACATCTTAATTAGGAAATCTCTGATATTTATCTAGTGCTTCTCTGTCCTATTTATAACCTAAAGATATAAAGAGAGGCTAAAATAATTGGTTTTGTTCAGCCTTGAGAAGACTAAAGTGTGTGTGTTGGGGAGAGATCTTCAGGTTATCTACAAGTATCACATGAAAGACTGTAGCAAAGATGAAGCCTGACTCTTCCCAGAGATGCACACTAGAAGGGTAAGAGGTGACTAGCAAAAATTCAAGCATGGAAAATTCTGACCTGATATTAAAAAAAGTTACTGTGAGACTGGTCAAACACTGGAACAGGCTGCCCAGAGAGGCCGTGTTATCTCAGTCTTTGGAGATACTAAAAACTTGACTGGACATGGTACTGAGCAGTCTGCTCTAACTGGACCTGCAGCTGAGCAGCAGTTGGTCTGAACAACTGTTGAGATCCTGTCCAACCTGCATGATTCTGTGATTCTAAAACCAACCTAACCCTATAAATATATTTCTAAGTGCAGTTAATGGAAAGAGCAATCATGTCAGCATGAGTTTGGGATGCAATGCATAAAAATCCCTACTCTTTGCCATCCCATTTAATTGATTTTTATCTTTAGCCTGTAGTATGAAACTGTCATCTTGTGTATGTGTGTTTACATACACAAATTTTAGCAAGTTACAACAGTATTTCTTACTTTGATTCTCAATATATGCTGTCCAGTCGAACTCTGTACCATTAAAGTACGGAGCTAGGTATTTTTCAAAAGACGTTGAATTTTTTGATGGCCAAAACAAGCATTTATTCTTCAAATTGCCCATGAACAGCTGCAGTCCTATTAGTGCAAATACGCTCAGGCAAAACACAGTCAAAATCATTACATCTGAGAGTTTCTTCACTGACTGAATTAAGGCTCCAACAATAGTCTTCAAGCCTGCAAACAGAGACAGATTTTTATTATATTAAATATTTACCTAAGCTAAAATACAATGTGAAGTATGCCAACACACTATTAAATATCATGCACAACTTCAAAAAAAGTCTTAAAATATTTTCCAAAGGAAAAAGGTACCAAATAGTCTCATTGTTCCTGACAAATGAATTTGAAAATATGAATGGGAATGAATGGTACATATTCTAAAGCAGCTGCTCTTCACATGAAGAAGTAACTTTCTATTCATGTTCTCTATACATATAAACTACATGTAAAGAAAATAATTAATTTTATTTTCTTCTTGATGCCTCTTGCTCCAAACCTTTGCCACTGTTCTATTACAACACATAACGTATTGGTTCTGTAGCAGCAAATAAAAACAGAACACTATTGCATTGTAGTTTAAATGTTAATGATTGCATTACATTGCTTCCTATCGTAGAGGTTTGGTTTGGTGAAGATAGGCATCTTAAGGTAGTAAGTCATGCAATTCCCATGCTTCTCTTTACTATCTTATTCCTTTGTCTTTGTTAGGAATTCAACTTTTACAACAGACTGGAATTTTCAATCCCAAATGTCTTTGATAAATAGTAACATTAGTAAGAGAAAAATGAAGATTATTAATTTTGATGCTTAATGTGGGAGAGAAAACTTGACACAATGAAATGGAAATATACACAGGCTATGTAATTCAATTTCTCATGCAAGAATATATTAAACTCTGAGGCTGAGAGTTTTAAAGAATTAAAAAATGAAATCAAATTGAAGACTAGAACTTGAATGCTTCCATTAAAAATATGAGTTCAGCTGCTGTGGAGTTTCAGTCAGCCTCAGTGTTTAACCTCGATCTCACCTGGAATGACTGATATTGTTTTCAAAGCTCGGAGAACTCTGAATGTTCTCAACGCTGAGACATTGCCCAGGTCCACAAACTCTGTCACATATCTGTAGTGAGGGATTCCACACACAAACACAATGACAGCACACACAAAATTAAACAAAGGTGATGTAGAGTGCCTACCATTTCACACAGTTACTTCTTACCTGGAATTACAGAAATAGTTTTCAAAGCTCTCAATACTCTGAAAGTTCGAAGAGCTGAAACATTGCCTAGGTTTACAAATTCTGTTATATACCTGTAGGATTAAATCACAGTTATTCAGAATTGAGGTAGAGTGTAGACTACTCACCCGGACCTGTAATCCAGACCTTTTTTGGGTTTTTTTGAAGGGGCAACTTTAATTGAAATACTTCCATTCATATTTTCCTGTTTCAATTAAGTTTTCCCTAAGAAACATACCCTGAAGTATTTCCATTGAATGCAAATTAAAAATTAAATGGATTTCCCCAACTATTGTTTCCATACTATCTAAAATGTATCATTCAGTATTAACTTCTCTTTTTTACTGTGTAGTACTCTATTAACTCTGCTGTGTGGTAGAGTAGTGTAAAATATTATAATGGAAAAAGTTGAAATACAATTCAACTACAATTTTAAATAAGCTAAGATAACCCAAACAAATTATTACATGTTCAAAAAAGTTCTGGTATTTTACTTTTAAAAAATAAATATACTTACGCAAAGGAAATGACAACAAAATCAAGCCAGTTCCAGGGGTCACGAAGGCAAGTGAAATCATTTATACAGAAGCCTCTTGCAAGGACTTTTACCAGAAATTCAAAAGTATAAATTCCAGTGAAAGTGTACCTATGAGAAAACATCCAAGCAAAAGTTAAAGATTGTTGTTCACTGATACATCATCAGAGGCATATAGGAAAATCACTCAGAACCAGCAATTAATGGACTGTAAGAGCAGTTACAAACTCACATAAACTATGACACTTTTCCCACAATTCTTCTGCAAGATAATTGGCTTTATTTATTTAATCGGAAACATATTTTTGCTGCTTCTGGTACATAAGATTTTGAAATTTCAGCACATATAATAATAATCATGACTAAAATGAAGAAAATATTTTTGCTCAAATAAGAATTTCAGCATGTCAGAAATAAAATCCATGGGTAAAGAGAAACCTAGTGTTTACTAAAGTTACTTGATGGCTGACCAGATAGACTTGAGAATATCAAACAACAATCCTTAGCAGGAGTGTTTTCTTTAAAGAGGGTGTGCATCCCATTGTCCCACAAAATGAAGGTGCTTCATATGGTCTATAGAAAAAGCACCTTCCAGGCAGAAAAGCAGTAGTTTCAGGTTGAATGGTTGTTTTGTTCCTTTTTAAAAAAAAAAAATATTAAAAACAATAAAGAAACAGCTCACAAGGGAGAATATATAAAAATATTGCTTGTACAAGCATTCCAAACAAGAATATTAAACAGAGTTTTTTTCAGAGAAAGAGGTTAACAATGTCACAGCTTCTTTCCTTCCCAGAGCTTGCAGGTCTATGCTGCTTTGAATTGCAGCTAGGACCAAACTCCAGGCTAGAAAAAGGAGAATATAGTACTACACACAAAGGTAAGTAAAACTATGTGGCCTAACTCTTAACCTAGCTTTTCATTTTTAAGCCATTTAGAAAATTATTAGCTAATTTAAGTATACTTACTCTACATTCTTTGTCCACTCTGGAAGGTTACTCCACGTCATAAATACACAGTTCGTCAAAATAGTGAGCATAATGAGTATGCTGAACAATGTTGACTGTAGCTAAGGAACATACTCTTTTTCAGTGCTGAATTTGCATCACAAAAAACATGAGGAATTGACCAGGCTATAGAATACTTAAAACATGTATGATACAAATCAGTTTACTATCACTAGTAATGTCATAAATAATGCAAAGATGTTTCACAATAATGATGGCTATACCACTGACTCTATAATCTAGGTATACGTGCTGTGCACCTCTTCCTCCAAATTTAATCAGAGAGTTAAAGTGACAAATCTTAACTCTGATTCATTTTGAGAGAAAGAATCAAAACATATCTAAACACTAAACCAAAAACCACAGTGTTATTGAATATTAAAAAAAGACCAGCAATAATTTTTGACAAACCACTTGAAAAGGATATGAATGAACCAAAATCTTAATAGCTATTCTTCTAATAATATTGAAAGGAGATAAAAGGTACAAGGCAGGTGTGGCACTGAACCTGAAGATTGTCTTCCCTTTATTCAATACTATAAATGTCTTTCAAAAAAACAAAAGGGAGAAAGAGGAAACAGGAAATTAAGAATACATGTTAGCAACCTTGCCATAAATACAGGCTGCACTTACACTGATGTAAGTAGCCAAATGTATTTTCAGTAGAATTATACAAGCAAATTCTACATTTTCACATGAGCAATGAAAACTGAACACCACACATTCTTTGTTTCTGTTCTCTTAAACAAAATCTGCATTTCAGCATTTTTGAGAATCATATAATCACAGAATCTTTCAGGTTGGAGAAAACCTTTAAGACCATCAAGTTCAAACATAAACCTACCACTGCCAAGTCCACCGCTAAACCATGTCCCTGAGCACCACACATCTCCACATCTTTTAAATACCTCCAGGGATGGTGACTCCACTGGGCAGCCTGTTCCAGTGCTTGACAACCCTTTTGGTGAAGAAATTTTTCCTAATATCCAATCTAAATCTCCCCTGGTGCAACTTGAGACTGCTTCCTCTTGTCCTATTGCTTATTACTTGGGAAAAAAGACCAACACCCACCTCGCTGTAACCTCCTTTCAGGGAGTTGTAGACAGCAAGAAGGTCTCCCCTCCCCTTTTCTCCAGACTAAAGGATCCCAGTTCCCTCAGACGCTCCTCATAAGGTTTGTTTTCCAGACCCTTCACCAGCTTCGTTACCCTTCTTTGGACATGCTTCAGCACCTCAATGTCTTTCTTGTGGTGAGGAGTCCAAAACTGAACACAGTATTTGAGGTGTGGCCTCACCAGTGCTGAGAGCACAGGGAGACAAAGACTTCCTTAGTCCCGCTGGCCACACTATTTCTGACATAAGCCAGGATGCTGATGGCCTTTTTGGCCATCTGGGCACACTGCTGGCTCATATCCAGCCACCTATAGACCAATACCCCCAGGTCCTTTTCTGCTGGGCACTCTTTTCCAGCCACTCATTTCCAGCCACTCTTCCCTCTAACATAGATGCAAAATTGAAACACCAAGTACACAGTTTTAGCCTTTACATGCAGTCCTATGTGAGAAGTGAATGTGAGGCTACTTACCTGAATGTTATTTATATACTGTTTTGCTGAACTGATACTGAGCCACAAATCGTCTTTTACATTAAACAAAACCACAGCATTTATATAAAATTTCTGGAAAATCTTTGCATCCATGCACATGTAAAGTGATTCTAAGAGGAATACTGCAGAGATTTTCAAGAACTTCCTTGCTCTGTAACATACTATTACTGAAGGCATATGACCTCAAACGATCTTGTTCCTCACAGGACAGTGCAGGGAGGGATTACTTGCTGAGGAATTGGTATTAAAATCATCCTGATGATTAAAATCGTGAGGAAAAACACAACTGATCAGAAAACCAAAATCCTCCTCATAGGACTCAGAACAGTTGCAGTGGTCCTGAGGCAAGCTCTAGTACAACAAACTCACTTCTGCAAGTGTTACCAATCCACAGAAATCACATCACATGAAGCTGGCAATATGTGATAACAATGTGAAAACAAATATTTCTACATTTCAAGGAATGTTTGACAGTTGATAGTTTTGGCAGATGACTGAACAAGCACTTTGTCCAAATACTATACTACTGAACTAGAGCTCAGGTACTGTCCACATTGCCTAGAAAACCCAGGAAGAGAGTAGCTAGACACAGAGGATGTTTTTAAATGCTGCAGCATTTAATCGGATCTGAAGAAATAAAAGGACAGCTAATGCAAAATCCACTAACTCAAATATCATCATAAGGAAACCTTAGACATTAAAAGAAAATCTCTTTAAAGAAAAAAAAACAACTTAAGCCGAAGAGTTACAGTCATATTTATAGAGGATTCAAAATAATTAACATGGTATCACATACTGCATAATACTTTTAACCAAGGCTTCTGACTACCTCCACACCAAAGCATTTATTTTATATTTCAATAGGAGTGTTCCAATTACTTTCTTAATATAAAATACTTACTTTTTTATTGATATAATATGGATCCAGGTCCTCCAGGGGCTCAGACACCATTCCTGGAGGAATATCACCATAAATAAATGGCAGTGTCTTGCCTGCCTCCAAGTCATTACTTGGCTTTGGGTGATTTTCTTCATTACCACCATCATCTTTATGCTCGTCTTTGTCACAATGAGATGTTTCATCAGCAATACGTTTTTCAATAGCTGCAAGAGATTCTTTGGTGAAATAGAAGAAGCTGTCAGCTCCTGGTGGTACCAGCATTGCCTGTGCCATCTTTTCATTCTGCAGATTTTAAATGCTTTTAGGGTCTTGTGCAAGAAGGTCCTAGGAGAACGTGAGAAAAGAAGAAACAGAAAATAGGGGTCAACAGCAACAAAAATCACCAGATAAAAGCTTTTGACATAAACATCATCTATCTCTTTTCTAATTCTAAAGTACTGTAGCATGAAGTACTTGAATTAATTGTCAGACGCTTAACAGAAAATTAGCTACCTTAGCTATTCTAAAGTAAAGACATGGCAAACAGATACAAGTTTAGAAGTAAATATGAGAAATTAAAGGGAAAAAAACAAATTTGCATAGAGTTTGTCAACTTAGGTTAATACAAACCCCACAACAAGAAAAAAAAAAATTCTTGCTTTCCCCAGCTTAAACATTAAAACACACCCTAGGAAAGAGTAAGAAATGTGTTAACACAGCTATGTACTGAAGTCAATTACAAGTTCTAACATATAGATTTATACATCAAGTTAGGACAGTAACTTAAAATCTTGCAACTTACATTAGAAAACAAAAAGACAAAACATGCCCTTTCTATTAATCTTTTCATTTCTAATGGCAACACTACTCCATCTGGTGGCTTATACTGTGCTTGCTAAACTAATGTTTATATCATACTATTAGACAGATACTACAAACACATCCTATATTTAAAGCCTTATGAACAAACAGAAAGCAGTTGGTCTGAAGTTTAGTCTTTCCCTTTTTGGGTTTCCTGACTTGCATCTTCCTCATTTTCAATTGTAATTTTGGTGGTGCTGTGCTCCATAATTAAGGAAGCTATGATGGATGAAGGACTTTAGATTTATACAAAAAACACGGCATACTCCCCCCAAAGTTACAGTACTTACTCTGAGGCCAGACATATTTTCAAAAGACCTACGAATAATAAATTGATTAAATTACAACAAACAATAAGTTTTCAATAGATCTCTTCTTTCTAGGTTTCTATTTTCTACAGTGAGAGCGCAGTTAGCACCCATGGGCACAATATCTTCAGAATAAACCAATGTTATGAACAGAGACAAAATGGACCCCAGTCCTGCTTGCTGACACTGGTGAGTGCTGTAGCGGTCGTGGAGCTTGGGTGGCTGCCAGATGCCCGGCCAGCTGCTCTCTCACAAGGAAGTGGCATGGGGGAGATTAAGTGAAAAAGCACATGCATCGAGATAAGCACAGGGAGATCACTTGCCAATTACTGTCATGGGCAAAACAGAATCGACTTGGAGAAAAACAATTTATTGCCAATTAAAATAGATTTGGATGGTGAAAAACAAAGACAAAACCTAAAAGAACTTCCCAGTCCTTGCCCCCTTTTTCCAAACTCAGCTCCGCTCCTTCATTCTCAACTCCTACATGTCCTTCTTCCCTGAGTGGCACAGGGAGCATGGGGAATGGGAAGACCAGGGTCAGACCACTGCTGTTCCTCTCAGTCACTCCTCCTCACACTTCTTCCCTGCTCCACCATGAGTCCTTCCCACAGGCTGCAGGGCTTCAGGACTGCTCCAGTGTGGGCTCTCCACGTGCCGCATGCTCCTGCAGGAATATCCACCTGCTCCAGCATGGTGTCCTCTACAGTCTGCAGTGTGGATATCTGCTCTGGCATGCTCCTGCACTGGCTGCAGGGAAATACCTGCCTCACCACGGCCTGACCCACACAGACTTGAGGGGAATCTCTGCTCCAGCATCTGGAGCTGCTCCTCCCTCTCTTTCACTGACCTTTGGTGTTCACTTTTCCCTCACACTGACATGTGGCGTTTTGCCCTTTCTTGGGTGCATTCTCCCACAGGCACCACCATCTTGGCTGCGGGGCCCAGCTGTGCCCTGCAGTGGGTTGGCTGGAGCTGGCTGGAACCCGCTGCATCCAGCATGGGGCAGCCCTAGCCTCTCCTCACAGAGCCTGCCCCTGCAGGCCCACCACCCAAACGGGTGGTGCCACAGACACCCAGTACAGAAATGGGACTAGAACTGGTCAGGGTGCTGTAAGGCCTAATTCCCAAAACGCAAAATCTTGAAGCAGACTTAGATTATTTGCTCCACTTGCCATCGTCTTCTGTCACTAAAAATGTCACAGACTGAGCCTGTTCTACCCAGGAGGTGAGAGCTGGCTAAAGACAGAACCTTTTTTCTCATCACAATGTGAGCTCAATAGTAGTGGTGTGCTGGGAAGGAAAAAAATTGATGACATACTTTTTCAGAAAGTGTAACAGCTTCAATTAACACATGGCATCACGAATCCCAGTTATCTGCCTCTTCTACGTCAACTTTTAGGTAACTTTTAGGTCAACTTAAAAAATATCAAATTTCCTTAACTAACATCAACAATTTTCCAGCAGAAACTAAATTCTTATGGACACACACAAGCCATCTCTTTCTCAAAATTAGCCAGTCAAAGGTATGCACACACTTCAAATCACTGATTTTGCAGCTGAGCCACAACAGCTTCTGAGTCCTTAGCAAATACTCTTTGCCACGATGAAAGACACAAAAAAGGGGTCTTTGCACAGATAAAGAGATGAAAAATTTCCTAGTAAATAACTATAGAAATCAGACATTTTTCATGTCAATCACAAAACACTTTAGGAAAACACAGAAATGTGGTTTTTTTCTGGAACTGAAAATCAAGTCTTCCATTATTTATCAAAAAAATGAATAATTTCACCCATACCATCTGAAAGTGATTCACCATTCTCAAATTAAAGGTTTGATTGTTGTTTAGCCTTCTCTAGCAAACCCTTCCCAAATCCATAGCACCAGTAGCCCTGAAGATCTACCCAGCCATGTTTTGACTGACAACCAGCTGTGTCTCAAAAGGTACTTTTCCTTCAGAAGCTGGATGACATCTGTGGCTTTAAATACCCAGGGAACATGCACCAGCAAAAAGGGAGAGAGATCTGTCTTACAAGGAAGGACACCAGGATCCTCTTTCATAAGCTTCATTTTTACCTGAAGAGCTAAAGTAAGTAATGCAAGTATTATTTGGTACCCTTAGGTCATTTATTTAACTTACAACTCTGTTTTTCAGAAATAAAATACAGGTGGGGTATTATCTGCTTCTTTAATTGTAAGCTGAAAATTCACAAGGATTTCCTTAGTGCAAGCAGCCCTGTCCATTTAAATATTTTAAGACAAGGAAAGTTCTTACTAGCAGGGGCTTTTTCCTACACCAAGGTGATAGCAGTATTAAGTTAAATAGTAGGTTTTCCCAAAAAACCCCGAACATTCCTACATGATATATTAACCAATACTGAATGTGTTGTAACAGATCCTGAGGACTGTACTGACTCAAAATGTGGCTTTTCTGTATCAAGTGATTTCGTTTATATACAGTTAATATATATGCAGCTCTATGTAATCAGTCTACACACACACAATTACTATCTAGAATGGGTAGATGTTTGCACAAACTCTTTTAGAGCCTGAAGAAACAAGAGAGCAAGACCTACAGCCATTAGAAAACTTCTATCTTAAAACCAAACAAACCAGCAGGTTACACGCAGTGCTGTGCTGTTACAGTCACGCTGCCCTTTATGGGCTAATTACAATACAGGATTTTCAGCACATATACACACTATTGACAAGTCCAAATCTTCAGAAACAAAACAGGCAGAAACAAACATGTCAACAAAAAGAAAGGGGAGACTGTCTGGGAGAATAAGAAAAATACATACCATAACATTCAGCTAGTTTTTTAGAGGATGTTCTCCTTACTTGGAGGATGACTTTACAAAACTTTAAAAATAGTTTTCTAAACTACATTATGAATGTAGACCCAGAAGATGATGAATATGATGCCTTCAGAAACTACTTGTTATCAAACAGGTACTTGAAAAATGTCACTGTTAGTCTGTCTATGCATTTAGGCTACATTTATTCTTTAGAAGTCTGTAACACATAAAACTAAAAGTTCACGACTGTTCATTTTACCAAATACCACTATGGCCTTATGGTAGTTTTTCTGAGCTGATACAGATGTTATCAGAATGAAAACCAATCCTTCCGCTTTCATGTTCATATTCCACTGGTTTATTCAGCAAGGCTTAAGTGGTATCCTCAGGGCTGAGATGAACTCCAGTATTTCTCTCTAGAGACACCATAGCCAATGAGCCAACACAGCACGTCTCATTGTTAACATAAAACAGACAAAGACTTTTTTCCAATACAACAGGAATCTCTTCTACTAATGATTTATACTAGCAGCCTAATCACAACCCATGCTTGGAAAAAAAAAACACACCTTGAATTACAGTTCAGCGACTATGTTTTCTTCTCATGAGTTTTTCAAAGTACTGCAAATATATAAATTCTGTAGCACTGTGGAGCAAACTGATGCCACTTATATCATTACCTCCTGTAAATCAGCTTATCCAAGAAAGAAATGGAGAGAAAAAATTACGAAGACAGATGGATTGATTGATTTTATGACTTAAATGTTCTGGCTTTCTTTTCTGCAATCTTGTTGGCTTCTGTATTACAAAATAAGAGGCAATAACAAATCAAATCAGAAAACAAGAATGTGAACACTGAAGAAACTAAGACTGATACCCCTCCCCCCAGAAAACCCCACAAAGGTCCTTCTGTAAGCTCCCCCCCCNCCCCCCACCCCCCTTTTCTCAGCTTACTATTAAGAAACAGGCTTCTAATCTAACATGTTTATATTGTGCATGTAAGCCTGAATGGAGACTTTCTCCATCAACCAGGACAGAAAAAGCAAGTTTTAATTAAAACATTACAGGCAACTGCTGCATACCACGGCTATCCAGTAGCACAGCACTAGAAGGAAATTCCTGGGTCCAGGAACAAGCCGACAACAACATGACACCAATGTAAACACTAATATATTCTTATGGAATATGGTTGGAATGAGCAAGAATAGGTTTTTTAATGATCTTTTAAAATATATTTTTAATATGTATACAAACAAAAGCATCAAGGTCATTTTTATGTCATTTCAGAAACAGGACATGTCTTATTACTCCATTTTCAACATCTGACATGTAGAGATTGCTGCTCCAATATGTTCTCCACCAAATTATATTAAATCTAGTTCTTTATTATTTTACAAGTAGAAGTTTGAAGTTTTGAGTTTGAGTACACTGAACTAAAAAAGAAAAGCATGAGCACGTTGCCTGTATTTTCTGTAGGAATCTACAAAACGTTTTTTTAACGTTTACAAAAATAACTGTCAAGCTTAGACCCAAATTATACAACAAGCCCTCAGTACCGAGGAAATGTATTTCCCATACAGATATACTATATTTATCTTCATATTTTTCAGAGTTAGAAATAACATCTGCTCTTGCTACTCCATATTCTATAACATAATGATGAATTTTTACAATATTACTTTCAATGTGCTCTGTACTATGGTACATTTCACAGTGCTATTTGAGTAACTTTATTCAAGTTTACAGCATACTAAAGAAGCTAGGTGAAATGACTAAGTCTTAACCATAAATCCTGCATGTATGAAAATTAAAAATAAGAAGCTACCACCATGACAGTCAGGTGAAGATGTACAGTGAAATTCAGCTAGGCAAATGATCAAATCTGATGATTCATAAGCAAACTTACATGTATTTTCTTTGCTCTGCTCTTATGTGCACGTGTGTATATAAAATGGATATTGTATTTTACTATATAAATTAAGATTTACATTATTAATTACTATATTGTCGTTATTCAATGACGCAGCCTTCACACTGTTATGGTTTCTACAAAAAATACACTGGTTTTATTCATGCTATTTCAATGTTACTATTCTGTGATTGTTTGCAAAGCAAGATGCAGGCTATAACATAAATCCATGAAGTTCTTAGGAAAATGGGTTATGTAGAAAGCATCTGCTCTAATCAACAATTTAAAACCTAGTGTTCTTCCTTCTCTCAAATAATATCCTGTGGAGATGCTAACAGTACATACACTATGTGTCCACTTATAATGCTAAACATCAATAACAATGAAAAAAATTCTGAATTATTAATTGCTCTGAAACGGAATTAATTAGACCTATGGTACATTTTACCCCTGATACTTCTCGGCAGCAGACTGTGGCAATGCATTAGAACTAAGTGGAACAACTCATTTAAAAAAAAAAGATTTTGCTGTATCCTTCATTTATAAGTTGTTTCTTTCTCTATAGCTTGTTCACAAAAATAATTTTAAAGACAAAAACAGTCTGGAAGACAGACTGGATTTCTGTTCTACAGATTCAACTTCTTATACATAATTCATTTTACATGACCCATATCTTTCCCAAAGTTATCCCGAACTAGCTATTTTCAATTCAATAATCTCCGATTTCAATAATGGAATTCATAGTAATACTCAGAAGATATATGAAAAATATTAGCATTGCAGAAAAGAATAATGTTTAAAAGGTAGAGGATGCCACAGCTAATCTTAAAGAAAATGTCTCTAATATAAGGCCATTTTTAGAACCTGCAACCACCTAGACAAACTGATCTTCCTCTTCCCTTTATATCAGAAAATGTATTAGTCAAATGCAGATCCAGGAAGTTCAGTCCTCACAACCAACCAAGCCAATCACTGATGTATCACACAGAAAATCTGGAACAGAGCCAACACATAGCAAATACAAAACTGTGAAGGTTTATTATTGTTGGCAACACAATGAAAACCAATGAAAAATGTGATTTACTTTGTCAGAAACGTGACATGCATGTATTTTTATTCCAACAGGTATATTTCTGCTTACTGCTTTCATATATTTGCAGTAAAAATTCTCATCTGTTAAATTTTCATCTGGCCATACAAGTTCAGTGAACCTTTTCTTTTAGTCAAGTAAATTACCTTAGTCAATGAAACTTATTTTTACATTACTTGTGTTTATGATACTTTGCAGAACAGATTTGCTTTCATAAATGCTGGTGTTTGGTCTTGCAAGGTTTCATTATCAATGTTATGGGGTTTTTTCCCCTCAGTTCTCCAGATTCCTCCTTCAGTTTGCTGTGTATTAATGTGTCACTAAACCAGTTTAAGGAAAAATAAGACTGTCTGTAGTTTCCAATACAAAACACCAAGATGTGTGCTGGGCGACCTTTGCTTCAAAACACTTCTCTTTTATGACACCAAAGATGGTATCAAGTTAATTACATTATGACCTTTATCTTTGTAAGTGTGGATAATGTTTCTGTATAAATTCACAGCAAAGACAACTGGCAAAGCTTTTAAATACTGTTTCTATCTGTGCATTTAAATGAGCATGCACCTAACTCCTTGTTTTGAGCCCTAAAAGGTAAATAGAAAAATTAAGTATCTCCATGGAAACCACATAATAACATACTGTAGCTGCTTAGAGATTAAGCTATGAAACAATACTCTCTATATGTATTTTCAAATAATCATGGTACTTGCACAATGTTTAGTTTCCCTGTATTCATCAGCTCAAAGAGTATGAAGGAAGGGCAACCACCATACAGGATAAATTAATTTTCGTCACATAGATTACATATTACACAATAATTGTGTTTGGTTACAAAGCTGAATACACCACTTTAATTCACTTAATAAAGTTTTAGAAAAGACAGGTTTAGCAGGATGCTTGAAAGGAAATTGCAAACAGCTCTCCAGGAGAGTGTCTGTTTCCTTAAGCATTCAAATCTAAAGCTAGGAATTCCAATTAAAAAAAAATATTTCAGAACTACTTACTCTAGTCTCACTTACAGAATAAGACCTCAAAGGTACAAGAAAAACCAGAACGGTAATAACAACACTGCAAGTTACTTTTCAGAGTTAGATTTCTCTTACATTAGATTTGCTGCAGTAATTCCAAGAAGTCAATAAATAACACTTTCAGAAAAGTAGTACTACAGTACTTCTAAATTAAATTTTCAGAAGCCCTCTGGCTTGTATTTCACCTTCACTAAATGAATGCCAGCTGAAAAGAAAAAGCACGTATGCTTGATATGAAATTGTGAAGAAAAGAATTTCCACAATAGGCAGAAGTATCGCTTTAAAATGTTCTGCCTACATAAAATCCAGACCCTTACAGAAATTCTTACAGATTGCAGTTATGGCATCATCACCAGTACGTGTGCTCACTCACATTTTCTTGGATAATGCAATTTTTAAAATGAGTAAAAAAAAATAAAATATTTTTGCCTGAAAAGACTATTTTTCCAGGAATAACATTTCTTTTTTTGTGAAGTAGAAAGAAAGAAATAAAAAATTAGATGGGATTTTGGTGTTTTGTTTTTGGTTTTTTTTGAATGGGATCCCGACAAAGCTGTGTGGTGCTTAGCAGTCACTCTGATCCACAGAATAAGAGCTTAATATTCACGTACATGTACAAAGAATTCCAGAAATTGCATTATTAGAAATTGGAAAAGTGTTTCTTTCAAATTCACAAATTCATTTATTATCTGCCAAATGCTACATTACAACAAACTTAAGAACTTGGACCAAATTCTGGGTCTTAAGTCAAGAATTCTTATTTGATTTAGCATATATATGAGAACCGAAGCTTTTAACATAATATCTAACACTGATTATGCAGATCCTCCTTGCGTATTGGACCATTTATTGGAACGTGCTCAGCTACTCTGTCTTCTTGCAAAGCAGAAGAATAAGCAGAACTGTATACAGAATTATGTTACATGACTAATGTTAAATTAGTTTTATCCAAAGCCACTCGCAACTCCCATTAGCATACGAAGAAGATTTTGAAAAACCTCAATTACGTTTAAAGTGGTTAAGGTCTGCTGAACACTCTTTGTTATCAAGAGTGTGCATTTTATGAAGAAGCTACATTTGGAAATTATAAACTTGGAGCCTATTAATAAACAACATTTCTCTTCTGAATTATAGAGAATGATAACTTTCACAAGAAGTGAACTTGCTTTGTATTACAGTTGCATATAAAACCAGAATAATTTTATCGTATTAAGTGACATGCTTGGAGAAGGATATGATAAATAAAAAGCAGTGGCATTTTTCCATGCATAAAATGCAAACTTTCAGCAAAATAAAACGGACAGGGAGACAAGATACATAATATTTGGCCCAAGATCTGCATTCTGTTGCGAGAAGCCTCACTGAAAAACCACAGCCACGATACTTCTCAATGTTAAATATATTCATGTTGAGTTTGAAAATCCAAGACAGTTTTAAGCTTGTGTGTGCTAGAGATCTTTTTTTCTACTGTTTTGTAAAATGAAAACCAAAGGAAAAAGACCATCACAGCTACTCTACCAGTCCTGTGTCCAGCACTGCACGCCAACACAAAACCAACTGCAGATTCAGTTCTGTCTCATAAAAATAAAGAGATAATCCTCCCTTTAAAGATTTTTTTTCTGTAACTGTAAGTTAAGGCATTTAGGGCAGGGAAGAAGAAAAGAACTTGAGAGTTTCTTTTGCCTTTTTATAGCTAAGATAGATGCTAGAATTTTCACAGCAAATCCATTGCTTATCCATTATAATATATCCTCTCAAAGTAATTTAGTATCCGGAGAGACTGCCACAGCAGCAAATCAGAACTGTCCCACATTTTGTTCAGACCTCATAATGTAATATTAATGCATTATTAATACAGTAATAAATTACATGCACACGATATTCCAAAGTACATAATCACTGTGCACAGTAGAGAAACTGCACACATGCATGTACATGAGATTTTTCATTAGTTTGGCTCTTATAAGCATGGAATCAAAAAGTCATCTGTTAAGCCATGTACATCAGAATGCTCCATGTGAATTACTCTAAGCTTGTAGGTGAGATTTGGACATTGCCGAAACATCTCCAAGTGATTTTTTCCAACTCACGCAGCTGTAGCACTTGCTATAAATTTTTTAGACCTTAGACTATTACATGGTTCAAAGTTTTGTTATCATCATTCTGATAACTTTTCTGTAAAATGGATTTAAAATTAAATTATCTTGAATGCCTTGTCTCTATCAGATTAAGGTAAATGTATTTGGATCCCTTTGAGTAACTGTACCAACACTGTCTTTACATGAATGAAACTTTCATTAATGCAGAAAGAATTATTGTGAATTATGACCTATTTCATGAAAGTTAGAAGAAAATATTTGATTTGGTTTTTCCACATAGGCAACATGTATGCCATGTCTGAAGTAGAAGATTTAGCTCACTCCAGCTGCAGCTAGAGAAGAAAATTATTTTTTGTCCATTTCTGACAAAATTTTTAGTATTGTATTTACAATCAGTTACATAAAATAAGATTACAGAAATCAGAGAAAAAAATAGTTTGGGAGGCACCTTTACAAGTCAGAAAGTCCAAACTGCAGCTCAAAACAAGGCTAAGGTTTTTTACTTTATATCATCTACACCAAGAACTCAGTAAATTTAAGGGGTCTGTCCTTGGTTGCTTCTCCATGGCCTTCCACTGGGTCTCTCCAGGATCTCACAAGGCGCCTTAGTAAAGCCTCCACCCATCATATTCCAATCTGCTCATTGTACCAGCTCTCTACTAGCCCTCAACACCATCTGCCCCTCCAGCTTTCTGGCTTGTGTTCTACCAGGTGGAACTCTGTGGAATACTTGCTGTGGGTTTTTGCTGTTCTCTTATCTTTCCTTTTTTCTGCCTAACTATTGGGCCATCACCAACACGTCACCACTGCAAAGCAACAGCAATAAATGGTATCAAAAAAGCAGAGCTCCCAAAACCTGCAGATGACAGCTTCCCTCCTGAATAACAAAAATTAATTAGGAACTGAAAGAGAAATAGCTCTTCAAGCTACCCCAAATCAAGGTTTAAAAAATGGAAGACTTTTTTGTATTAGGACAGTCCTCTCGAATAATAATAATAGTAGCAGGGAAAATTTAACAAAAACTAAAAAGATAGAGGTTAGTAACATACTGCAGAACCCAAACCTGTGTTTCACTGGATTTGAAACAGCAAAAAATGTTCTCAAATTCTTAAAATGTACACAGACCCTGTTTTTTATCTACCAGAAAGCTCAAAACATTCTTGTTTCCTTTAGCCCATAGCAGCAAAGCACATCTACCTATAACACAAAATACATTTTTCCATTAACTGAAAACTGCTAAAATTCTGAAGCAATATTTATTTGCTATTATGGATAACACTGTTGTGAGATAATAAACATGGTGAGATTTTTATTAGATGTTTCTAATGACTATTTTAAAAATTAGTAATTTTATTGCGCTTTAATTTTCCATGTAGTAAATGAGGAGTTCTGTAAAATGGTCAGAGAGCAGAACTGAACAGACAGAACCACGGAACGGTAGGAGTTGGAAGGAACCTCTGGAGATACATAATGTGAAAGATTTTGGAAAGCAAATGTGCAGTTAGTGCTTTGTCATGAACTTTATAGCCTGCAAACACCAATTGTGTCAGGTTTTCTCCCTCAAATGGTGGAAAAGAATAAGATTTTTTTTATTTTTGCAAATAACAGAGAGAAAGAGGGGGAGAAAAAAGCAACCACCTCCTCCTCCAAGTAAATATACAGAAGGTGAAAACTGGCTTCTGAATGTACAAGACAAAGCAAGGAGTACAGCCAGACCTCTTCCAGCTCCTCATTCAGCCAGACAGGCTCCCTATACATCATTTAATGGGCTCATTAGTGTAATCTGAGTCTACTTTTTGTGCCTGTCTAATTTCCTAGTAAGGCTCAGCTGCTGTTCTGCAAATGGATACAGGCTGGGGGCATTCAGTAAAGCTGATCGAGTATAGTCATACGGAGGCAAAATTCCTTTGTGCAAAGACCCTGAAAATGGAAAATTGCATCTGCATATGTCATTGCATAGATGTATGGCAGGATGATGTTCTTGAAATGTTCACATGTCAGGTTCAAAAAAGATTTAGGCACCTCCAGTATATTATTGAATTTTTACATGCACCAGAAAAAACCTGTTTACTCATGACATCCATTAAAAAACCACAGAAGCAGAATAAGCCTGTAAAATTGAGATGAGAGTTCAATACCAATTATTCCTTTCAGTTCAACAGCCTAAAATGCAGTGCTGTGTTGATACAAGAGATTTTGAGAGTGCCAATCATATGGGCAAAGTTCACTGTCTGCTTCCCAATACACATGAGAGGACGAGAGGGGAAAAAAAAAAATTCTTGACACCATGATGGGAAATCATAGGATATAATCACAGAGATAATCACACACCGCTAGAGTGCACATGATGGAACAAAACCAAAGTTTTCTTATAACAAAAAACTTTTCTTATAACAAAGAAGAAAAACAGGCACACCCATCATCACTGTTATCAACCCAGATGTTAACTAAACTATTTCCACTATTATGCCAGTGGCTCAATGGAAGCATTTCCTTTGGTTTTCCTACAATTCCTAACTGTCAGATCTATTTTAACTAAAGAATTGCTTTCTATCACAAGTAAAAGACAAAGGGTAAAAGGATTGTGAAAGAAACTTTGAAAACAGGTTGCTTGAATATCAAGTGTTAGAAAATTCCATGGTGAGACTAGGATGATAACCACAGGTCTCTTTCACAATCAAATAAAGTCCTGCATATGTTACACATCTGTTTTCCTCAGGGATGTAATTATTTTTAAAAGATCTTTTTTTCCTTATGACCACCGAGTTTTTTCTGTAAACAATGTTAATTCACTTAGTCTTTATCAGTCATTTTCAGATATTCATGTGGTCTTAAGCCAGAACCATGAAACTTCAAGGCAGCTTTGGCAGTAGCTTTCTCTGGGGCTTGAATCCAAGAGTTTTTGTATTTTCTGAAGTATTTGTCCACCCTCATCCCTTTTTATTCTTGGCTTTCTATTTTACTTGCCCTATATTGTGAGACAGGTCTGCATTAAAATCTATCTGACAATACATCCAGTTGGCAATAATATGACAGGAAACTTCTCCACTTGCACAAAAGCATACAAAACCCATGCCACTGAAGATTCTAAGGGACATTTCTCAGGTTTTCATTTACTTTTCTTATTTACTTGCTTTTGAAAAATACTCCTGTTCTAGATCATGCAAACAAAAATTATAGACAACAAACAAACAACTGGATTCGATGAAGTTATTCTAGAACAAAACCCCAAAGTTAATGTACCCTTGAACCTGCATGGGAAATAATAAACAAATAAACAGATACAATAGTATCCTGTAAAAGAAAACAAAACCTGCTGAATTCAAAAGGAAATGCAAATCTAAAATAGTAATTTAATGTCGTAATTATTTTCTTTCCACTGAAAATGTTTTGCCCTCCACACTTGAGAGGTACAAAATCAAAATTGCACTGGCTGATACTGATTGACAGCTGATATACGAATAAGAGGCAGCAGTAAAACTCTGCTTGATTGTTGAAAAATACTGAAATATTCATACTTATTAATAAAGCATTACTACTGATAACATTAGAACCAAACCAGGGAAATATGTTCTGCAACCAATTTACCTGATTCAGAGTGCAGATTAAAGAATGTCACTGCTACATGCAATGAGAAACAACTTTCAGCAATTAAGTATAAAAGATTCTTGAAGATCACACAGAATCACACAGATCAGCAAGGAAAGTATCAACTTCTATGTGCTATTTCATCATAACCTGTAGACAAAGATAAATGTAGTGTTCTGGTTCAATCCACTCTTCTGGTCATGACAATATATAAAGAATTCAAAAGAAATTTCTTTTTTCACCTCATACTAGCAAGATAGATATCCATATGATGTCTAATTAAATCATTAAGACTCAGGAGGCAAACCTGATGCTTTTATTGACCTAGTTTTGATTCCAAAATATTCAAAACATTTGCAATCATTGTTATCAGCTGCATGACTAAAAAATTAATCTGCCAAATTCACAATGTATTATCAAGGTGCATTGCTTGGTAAAAGAAAAAACACATGGAAACGTGTCTGCCATAATGCTTATTCAGAAATCATAGAACCATCTACTGACTTTGAATCACCAATTTCCCCTGCCTTGAACCTCGTGATTCACACAACCCGTCTGTCCAAGCCCACTTGGCACAGTTCAACAGATCAGCTTGGACAGGACTTTGAGCAACCTGTTCCAGTGCAAGATGTCCCTGTCTGCCTATGGCGACAGGCCTGTCTGCCTGTCGCTGCCTGAAAGATATCCCTGTCTCCAATATAAAGAGATAAATACCCTTTTCATCATTACAGGCCCCAGCTCACACACATGAAAGCACTTCATAGAGTTGCACTTTTAATACAGCATGATCAGCACAGGAAATATCCAAATTGATCGCCCTGATAGTTATCAGTGTTTGTTCATTATCAAATCTAGAGCCATTAGGAGAACTTCCAGAAATAACACCTGTTAATCATTTACTTTGCAGCACAAAGCACCAGATGAATCTGAGTAACCTACAGGCAGATCTTTGAAAATATACCTATAGCATCAGTAACTTAAAGTAGTCATAAACATACAGGGGACAGACATTTTTCCCCATTCTTCCAACTCGGATTTGCAACTGAAAAAGAAGGCTGTATCACATCTTTAAAAAAAATGGTGATCTAGAGGCCCAGGTAAAGGATTACTTGTAAGATGACAGGTAGCTCAATTCCATAATAATAGATCAAATTCATTCTTCATGCAATTTTGTCATTTTAAGGGAGGCTCTGTAATCACCCTAAGGCAAATATGCAATTGAATGAAAGGTCTCACTATAAAATCTGGAGTAAATGTGGAGTAAAACAAGCAAACAGAGCTTTATTTTTTTGCAACGTTTGATGGAATGAGATGAGCTTGAGAGGCTGTATCTCCTGCCCAAGCCCTACATCAAAGCCAAGTGAGCAGAGGGCAAACTTCATATAAACAAAAGCGCCTGGGTGAATGCAAACATGCAATGTAGAGAAACTGTTGGAAATCAACATAATAAACTTTCTTCTTGAAAATACTGTTAAAAGTAAATACTTGTATTATAAACAGCTTTTACAAACTCATTGTGAGGATTTCAAACATATGAGGGCCACAAGGATGGTGAAGGGACTAGAAGGGATGACCTATGAGGAGTGGCTGAGGTCACTTGAATTGTTCAGCCTGGAAAGAGGAGGCTGAGGGGTGACCTCATTGCAATCTATGGCTTCCTTATGAGGGGAAGAGAAGGGGCAGGTACCGATCTCTTCACTCCTGTAACCAATGACAGGACTTGAGGTAACAGCAGGGAGCTGAATCAGGGAGGTTTAGGTTAGATATCAGGAAAAGGTTTTTTACCCAGAGGCTGATAGAGCACTGGCACAGGCTCCTCGGGGAAGTAATCACAGCACCAAGCCTGACTGAGTTCAAGAAGTGTTTGGATGATACTCTCAGGCACATGGTGTGACACCTGGGGTTCCCTGCAAAGGTACAGGAGTTGGACTTGATGTTCCTGGAGGGTCCCTTCCAACTCAACATGTTCTACGATTCTATGATACACTTCATAAGGTTCAGCAACACATTTGCCATCATGCATCTTGACATCAAAATATTGTACTATTGGCTAAAGCTTCCTGTATCGACTACCATTGCTTAACTCATATGAACATTTATAACTTGTGTGAGAAGAAAATAAATGGTGTCAAATTCAGAATAAGAAGTGTCAAAACTCAACCCCACATTTCTCTGCTGCCCCAGTGGATTGAAGATATCTTTCTAGATGGCCATGTAAAAAACAAAACAAAACCAAAACAAGAAAAACTCCAAACCACCCCACAACCAATCAGAAGACAACAAAGTGTAATTTGGTACATGGACTAATCTATTGTTCCTTGATGTAGGCACACAACTTTTCTTAATACACAAGCAATAGTACATAGTTCATCTAGAAACAAGGGAGTCTTTACCCCAGGGTGCTACCTTGGTGCAGAAAACAGTGATTACGTTGCACAACTGCAACATAATAAAAACAGAATTGCAAGACATTCACAAAAAAGAATAAAAAAGCACTATATAAAAATGCAGCAATTGGTTTAAAAAAGTAATATTTTTTTTTACGTAATTCACTACCATTTTCTTTTTCAGGCAAACAGAAAGCAGCTGTTTCATACCAGACCACCAGAACCACTGTACTTCATCAGCACTGTGGAATGACACTCAGCTTCAAAACCTTCTGTGTTCCTTCCTTCCCAGTCATACAGTAGGAATAAATAATTTAATCAAGTATTCATCAAGAGAGGGGAATAGCCTATTAGTCTGTGCCTGCATTCCTTCCCCCTCACTTCCTTGCATTGCTCAGAACTCCAGACGAGGTGGAAGTGTCCATCTTTTTATCTGTGTGTTTTATAGTTTAGCCAAAAAAAGCTCTGTTGGCTTAAGAAAAAAAGAAACTTGTGAGTATCTTCAAATTCACACACAGCTTTCTAAAATGAAAAGCAAGTAAAGAACCAGTATAAACAAAATGTTACAATTTTTTTAAAAGATCCACAAAATTCACAGTGCATAAGAAAGTAGAAGAATGACACTAAAACAATATCACTTCTAGAAAATCAGTTACCAGAGACAACTTAAATCCCCAAAATTAAAAACCCATCTCCTTACAAGAGATACCTACGAGCACACATTCCCGAAATGCCAAGTCATGAGAAAAGCAATGAGTTTTGTAGCTAGCTTATTTGCTGGTAAACTCATTTACATTTCTTAAATTATTTACAAAGTACCAAGCTACTGTCATTTGACACACTTGTCCAAAGATGGGAGGAACATTGTCCTCAATCTGACTGACGGGGACAGGTTCTAAACTGAAAAACTTTAAATATCATCCTTATTTATTATTTTCATTTCAGCTGGGCTAGAATCCTTGTAAACAACAAATACAAATGGAATAGCAACTAGTGTCCTGCTTCTAGAGTTTTAACAATGTAAGAGCTTGAGAAGAATAAAAAGACATCAGTATTGCTCCCAAACATACAAAACACCCGTGTTTGGCCCTAGAAATTATGACATTTGCTTAAAAGAATTGGAATTGCTGTTCTGAGGCTTATAAATGCTTGATACCATTTGCCTTCTGTTTTCTCTGCCTCTGTGATTCAGTTCCCACACTGCCAAACATTTCTCTATAAAAACAAAAATATTCTGCTGTAAAAAACAAAACCAAAAACAAACCAACAACAAAAAACCAAACCACCAAAACAACAAAAAAACCCAAACAAAACCACACCACAAAAATACACACCCCAAAACACAACCCCTAAAATACACATTACAATATAAGAACTTGAGATTCATTTCTAGAATGGAGTGGCTTTGGTTTCAGTGCAGAGCACCCTACTTCTATATGTATGCTGCTCAGCAAAATTATGAGATAATTGTTCACAATATCCATGCAGTACTACTTAATTTTAAAGTAATGCCCATGATTTGTCATCTTAAGAGTTGTCAAATCAATTTTTTTTAGATTAATAGAAAAAGTCTCTCACCCTGTGCATTCCTTTAAAATATTAGGTAAATGTTTGAATCTGGTCCATTTGGCCCTGTGTCCAACTTAAAGAAATCCACAAAAAGTAAGTAAAGCATTAGGCAGCAGAAAGTGCATAATTTAGTTATCCAGAAAAGCAGTATTTCTGAAAAGTTCTGGGAAATTTATGTAATCCATGAAACAAAAAGGTGGAAGAGCACAAAGCTACAATAATTTCTGTACTCTCTTTTCACAACAGATAAAACTTCTTGGAAAGCAAGTGTCCAAAGACTTTGTCAAAAATTGAATCAACTTTCTATGCCAGAAAACCAGAGAGACTCTTAGTTTCATAGTGCCTCACCAAAGTCCATTTCAAGCTTCTCAACTTCCCTAAATTACCACATTTCATGAGAACAGTATGTGTCCTAACCCTAAATAGAAAACCACTGTGATTATTTAGAAATAAAATAAACACAGATACTTTTGCTAGTAAGTGTAGATCATCACAAACCCAATCTCTGTTTACTTAGTGCAGCAAAGCCTCTGTAGGTTATTATTTTATTCCCTTTCATCATCTATGAAGTAGTATATCATCACTACGTGGAAGGAAAGAACTCTGCTTGAATTCAGTGAAAGGACAAAAACGCAACAAGATGAAAATAAAATACTCCCCTGGGGAGCAGAGGACAGCAGGAAAGTGAAGGAACAAAAGACAAAATAAGTGATCATGGCTATTTGGTGCTCCAGACAAATGGACCCTTCTTTCATTCAATTTATTAAATCTAATTAACAAAATAACCTTTTTTTTCAGCCACAGAAACTGCTACAAAATATCATTAAATATCATATCCAAAGCATCATTAAGTACTAACCACAAGTATTTGCACCCTGAAAGCTTTAAATCACATCTCACAAAAAAGAACTTAAAATTGATACATCACTTGAAAGACATACAATAGATTTAAGTCTTTAAAGGTAAAAAAACATAACAAGTCTCGTTGTTTTTGCTTACTCACTATATTTTTAAAAGTCCTCCAAGGCATCACTCTAATTATGAAATACCTTTTCCCACATAAAACTGAGGGTCATGCTATTAATCAAGTGAATAACTTAAGAGTAACTTGAGATCTCTTTTTGTAAAAAGAGCTGTATACTCATTCTGACGTGGGAAAATACAGTAAGTCCTTCTTAAAAATGCATCAGTTAGACTGCAAACAGAAAAAATAAGCTTCCAAGAATTAGGATCTATTACTGAATCCAAGTGTAAATTAATTAACATATTTTTCTTAATCAATGTGATATAAAATATAGAGCTCAAAATTATCGAACACAATGGTCGACTGCCACGTAGTTACATCCTTTGAAATTTCATGCACAAGCCACAGAAGAGATACAGGCAGTGTTGATGAAGAACTGTGAATAAGGCCAAGCAAGCTGCTATCTTGTATCCTCTAAGGGAGACTGCGAGATCGACAGAAGTTCAACACAAGCCATCACCACCACTGCTCGACACAAAACCTGGAGTCCAAGCTCTAAGACAGAAGTACAGTAGCAGAAAAGGAATTTTATTTTTACTGAAGTAAGAGAGAAATAAAAATAGATTACACCATGAAAATCAGTGTCTCCTACCCAATAAGTGGCTCTGTTCCTGGATGAGATCCCTCTGTGCTGGACCCGAGGTCTCTACTTTAAATAAAGTTTTTTCAGTTTTTGATGGATTGCAAGGAAAGCAGTCACCTTCATGGCACCCTTAACATGACATGACTTCAAATAAGAAGTTCCTTCATCCCCCCCTGCTCTTTCTATAGATACGTTTACCTAACAGTGCCTCCACATATTATTTTCCTCAGTAAGAATCACCTCACGGACTGATTTTAGAGCCCCTCTCTCCTTACTCTACAGGTTGGCCTGTACGTATTCAAACACAACCAACACTAGGAGTAATCTATCTGGTAATTTCAGCTTCTGAATAATGAACCTCCCCTTCCACCACCAATTACCTAGTTAGCAAAAAAATACTTCTGAAACACCCCGTGCATCAGATAAATAAAACAAGTAAAACTTGTAGCAAATCGGAATTTTTTTTCAACAAAGCACTGTGTTTATAAACACATTGTAACTACACGATATATTGTAGCTGCTTTCATCTGCTTTTGACTGTACCAACTGATCTGGCTACACCTATTAAAGTATCCAAAGGTACTGCATATCTTCAAATAATCAAATTTATTTCAATTCCTTTGAGGTTTTCTGCTTGAATATAAACCTTGCTGTAAGAGAAGCATTCCCAGATAGAATCAGGAGGATGATACAAGAGCTGAGCAAGCACAGAAAAACACACCACTTGCTAGCCAACCATGACCTCAATGCTGAAGAAGTGTGCAGCTCCCAAGGCAGCAGGTACCAGAGAAGCCACTGATGGATTTAGGGCAGAGAAGCACAAGTCCCTACTAGATGGCAGATCTCCAAAACAAACATTTCCTCACTGGCTGCCCAGCTGCTCAGAAGGCACACTTCTCACTATTATAAATTATTTGCATGCTAATCGATCAAGCCAGATGGCCAAGAAGTATACACACACTAATTATGAATTTGGGTACTAGAAACAAAAAGCTCCTTCCTGGCTGCTATAAAACCAAATATCAAACATATCCTCTACACATGCAGTTAAACTGCCAGCGCGATTGCTATCTAACCCAGGGAGGGCAATCATCACAGTGAGTGGAGGCAGCAGCAGGTGAGTAAGTCAGAAGGGAAGGGTGGAGACACCACAGTGGCTATGGTGAGAAGAAGAGTTGTGAAACTGTTAAGAATTACTAACGTAAAGAAGAGAAATGCAGCAAATGGAAGGGGAGGATGCAGCCTTTATACAATCTGTAATAGCCTATCTACTGATTTATAAGTCATTTATACACAGTAAAAATATTTGGGCAAAACATTGCAAGGATATTGTAAATATTCCAAGACCTACATTATACATACAGGAAACCTGAAGATATATTAATGAACACACTAGGACTTCAAATTGCATATTTACGGCACAAAAACCCCTTATCAACAACATTGTAGAAAGGTAAATCAGTACCTATAACAGTCTTGTGAAGTCATCTGCACCTTAAAATAAGATCGAAGTGGGTTGCAAGATTGTGTTTGCTATTTGGCTATTTTTCCTCCATAATATCTTCTTCACTGTATTATCTACTCATTTTCATACCAGGACAACCTGCACAGTAAATCATAGTTATCCAGTTACAAAGGCAAACACTGAGTCAAATGCAATGGGCTTGCCTAGATTTTTCCAGGAACTCGGGCAGCAAGACTCATTGGCCTCTCAGGAACACCTGCAGAACAGACCAAAACTCCTAGAGACAACCTGCCTGCTGCTGCTTTGGGTGCAGCATAAATGGCATCAGATCTCTATACCCTGCCAAGTACACCAGGCATAGTGCTGGTCCTGATGGCACCCCAGCACTACCAGCCCGAGACACAAGGAACATCCACAAGACAACAAGTGCTGCAGCCTGCCTGCTGAAGCAGGTAGTGCTGCAGGGGCACAGTGGGATATTTCATCTCTCTCGGCTACTCAGGCCACCCTCTCCAGGATATGGGAATTTTAAAAAATAATTTAATATCCAAAAGTTCAGGATAACATTGGATAATGATCTAAGCATCATTATTGAAATCTACAAGTGCATCATCCAAGACAGACACCACTTTAGACTAAAAGAAAAATAAACTAGATCTATATGTCAATAATCTCATCAACAGAATAATAACCCAAGAATATCAACTAAACGTGTAGATACGGGAGGGACTCCCATTTAGTATCTGTCACAAATATGTCACAAATGTTCATATTCTCAAAGAGGCTTGCTGGAGCAGTTGTTGTTATTTTTCCCTCCTTATCTTGTTGAACTCCAAGCAAGAAAATTTCACAGTGTGACTTTCAAAGAAGAGAGTACAATCTTGACAGAGAATTTCACAGAACTCCTATAGAAATAACTGTACTAAACTTACCTGCTCACATATGAAGATACATTCCTATTTCTGTTGGTTTGTTGGGGTTTTTTCCAGAATGCAACAACTACATACAAAATGGTTTAATTTTCCTTTTAAACTTCTGCTTTGCTACTGAATGTCTACAGTGGATTTCCTCCAAGACTTTAAAGAAAACTATACTGAACTTACTCCATCACACAGGAAAATGCAACCTGTATTTAGAAACGTGAGAAAGGGTTTGTCTCCCATCTGGAAATCAACTAGGTTAATGGTGATAAAAACCTTAGCAAGAGGAACAAGACGATTAATGGGATATCTTCCCTGGTAACAGGCCAAAGTGTTTGGATACAAGTGCTTCAACCAGCACAACCACTCAACAGTGAGAATGACTCAACTCTCTCTGAGGAGCACGACATCTGTGATTATTATTGATAAATACATCCTTGTCCTGGGCTGAGTTTACAATTGATTTCAACAGGATGGAAATCTCTTTTTGAAGATTAAATTATACCAGTTTTCTCTCCAAGCATTCTGGATTGTATGCACATATGCAATCCCAAAGGACATGCTGCAGAAGGCATCCAACTTAGAGTTTCCAGAAAAAAAATTAAATGAGGATGGACTAGATGATCTTTCGAGGTTCCTTCCAACCCCTAGGATTCTGTGATTCTGTATGTCCTTAAGGGATTTGATCCAGGGATAACATGTTTCCTTGGACTGGAATAAGGTGAAATGTCTTCTACAAGCTATCACTGCTTATTAGTAATATGTACATATTAACAATAAACTAGATTTGCTTATACGAAGAAAAACAATGTATATTTTCAGCATTACCTCAAAGCTTCCCTCTTTGCCTCAAACAAGAGAAATTAGTTTTAAAATATTGAAGGCAAAAACTTCCATATCAATATTGTATAGCTGTTAATAAAACCTTAGATTAACAAAATCTATTTAAAAGCCCAGGAATTTCCTCATGTTTCATACCGTTTCTCTGCACTTTGTATTTCTTTTACTGTGCGTAATTTTAAAATCAACAATCTGTTTAATTTCTGTTTCTCTCTGCTGAACTTCAGCTGCAAAGACTGCACATTTAAAAAAATGTTTTAAATATGAAAGGGGCAATGCTTGCTTTTGTGTTTCTTAAGAATAATATAAAAGCATCTATCAATGCCTAAGATTTACACAGACCTGGTGTTTTCATCAAATCTGTATTGGCTGTCTTTGTTTAGCCTGTATCCAGAGCTAAACTGAAGCACCTTGCTCTCTCACCCAATGACCCCTCCCCAGTCAAGAGGGGAATCAGGAAGAGGAGGAGAAGCCCTGTGGGTTGAAATATGCGTGGATTATATGAAACAACCAGAACTAATACAAACACCAACAGAAAGTCTAGGAGCTTATGCTCAGCCTAGTCCTCAGAGGGAGCAGCAGGCCAACAGGGAGGACCCCCAGGAACCAGAACTCCCCTCCTCAGCACACCTCCCCCTTTTATAATGAGCTTGAGGTAAGTGGGGTGGGATAAACCTGTGAGTCTGCTGGGGTCTGCTGCCCCCACTTAAGCTCCCAGCTGACCCAGGGCTACTAATGGCTCCATGGCTGGCTTAGGATTCTGTTCCAGTGAAACCAGGACACTGGTATAAACTCCAGCTAAACACATCTTTGGAGGACCATTTTAAAAACACAGTATTTTAAAAAATATGTAAGAAAGAAGACAAAACCCAAGAGCCTAGATGAAATTATCCTCTTGAATCCCTAGCAGACAGGTGACAGAGATGGAGTGCAGGTGAAGATGATATTAAACCCCTTGGACTGGCAAATCTCACCACACCCCATGCACACCTCTGACCGCCCCAAATCTCAGTGTGCAACACACACAACAGAGCTCTGCCTTCCCACCCTGACACACCCTTGTCCATTAGGCTCACCCAAGGAGCCACTGTGCTTCTCGGAGAGATCAGAGCCAACATAGAGGATGGATTCTTCCTATTTGCCTGCAACAGCTACATTTAGCAAACAACGACACAGTGACTGATCAGATTCTAATAAAAAGTAGCTTTTCAGTCTACTTTGAAGCTAAAAGACATTGCCCTACACACACTAGTGACATGAAAATGGCAGCCTCAGAATGGTCTTTCATTCCATATGAAAATTTGCACCTTAATAGTGCATGGTAAACATGTCAGTACAGTAATTCATCTTATGAAATACTAAGGTTTTTTGGGGTTTTGTTGCTAAGTCCCACGCACATATTAGCACTAAACCAAGTTCAACTGGGAAAAAAAAATAATCTGTTCCACTACTTAATTTTGCTTTTTGCATCCCACTCAAACTAGAAGTCTTTTTAACACATTCCAGAAACAATCCGTTATTTTGGTAATAAAGAAACGTCACATCAATTGGAGTCCTCAAATTAAACTGCAAAATCTGGATTTACATGAATAGGGGAATGTGTACTGACAATCGTTTTTCTGATGAAAAGCTTTCACTACACGACTTTTCATGAATCAACACTATACTTTTGTATAAGGGTTGCCCCCATCATTCGTTTTCCTACCGCGCTTGTTTTGAGGTCACAGCAGCACCGCTCGTGTGGGAAGCACTGAGTGCACCTGTCTGAATCCCTGCTCTTTGTATAGCAGTCACAGCTAGCCAGTCTGCATGGAGAGATAACTTTGCTCTACCCCGAGTACAAAATGGGATGTAGGAAGTTTAGTTAAGGTAACAAAGCATGTAACGATTACTGTCCCAGGTTTTTATTTTCTACACAACCAGGCAGCAGGTGGGGCTCCCCGAGATGAGCACACGCCGGTCTCCCCACCTTCTCCTGTTGCTCTCTCTCCTCTGGGTGCTTCTTCCATCTTTCTACAGACACGGTCACCACTGCTTAGCAACCAAGGGGACACGATGGCACAGAGGAAAATCCTCTGCCTAGCGCTCACCCTGCTCCATCCCCACGCCTGCAAACTATCTCTCACGGCAAATTAAGGCGAATGTTTTCTTTGTTACCTCAGAGGTACCAAGCGGGACCGCAGACGCAGCGTGATGCGAGGTGAATATTCCCTCCTCAGCGGGCGTGCGAGGGAGAATTTAACAAGCTGGAGACCAGGCGAACCCGAGGCACGCCACGGGAAGATGGGGGGAGAGACAGGGGAACGAACCGAATACAGCCCCGGCTTTTACTCTCAAGGAAGGCGCAGGGGGACCCGCGAGCGGCAGCTGAGAACGAAGTCCGGGAAAAACCCCGCGCACCAGACAGAGCCCGGGAAATACTCACTTCTCCCATGCCACAGGTAGGTGCTGTCTGCGCGCTGCAGGGCGGCCGCCGCCGAGGCCGTCTCCTCCGCTCCCCGGCCCCCCCGCGCTGCAGCCGC
>VZRW01014119.1:147238-178651 GCA_013398125.1 Aegotheles bennettii
GGTCGCCCCTCGGAGCCGCCGTCTCCGCCCGCTCCGGGCAGCGGGGAGCCGGGTCGCGGGGCGCCTCTCCGGCCGCTCACGCTCCTCCCTGCGGGCGCCTGGGCCGCGCCCTGGGCACGCAGCGCCGAAGCGGTGCCGCGCAGGTGTTCCTGTGGCTGCTCCACCCCTGTTCATGCCGAGCGGGTTCCCGGGTGGGAGCCATTCCTCGGTGTCCGGGGGCTGCAGTCCCGGGCAGGGGCATTACACACGCGCCTAACGAGATTTTTAAAACACTTCGGTGCGTTTCCCCAGCCGGTTGTTAATTGTAACAACTTCTGAGTATCTCTTGGAAAGCAAGCAACGAAAAATGAGCTACCTTGCAGCTCAGTGCCAGAACACGAGAGAACCAAGAAAAATACATTAACAAAATCCACAAGCATGAATTGTAAATTGTCCTTACGTGATGTGGCTCCGTGCTCACGCTTGCTTGCCCAAAACGCGGCGCTTTCCCCGATGCAGCACCCGCGTACCGCGGCCGGGAGGAGGTGCCAAGGGGCCGTGCAGGTGGGCTCAGGAGTGCCCGCAGCACACTGCGCCGTTCCCCCAGGCTGGGTCACATCCAGTGCCCACCATGTGGGGCCTTGCGTGGCACAGCATCCATGGTGGCCTGTGAGGCTGCCAGGAACCAGCCTCCTCATGGTGTCCAGGTTTCTCTTCATTTTAAATACATCTGAAAAAAAAATAAATATGGCTCTTATTCCCTGCATTATAGCAGTGGTATTTGATAGCTTCACTCTGGTCACTCCAGACATTCCAGGAAGCTGTAATACAGCACAGGAGACCGAGTTACCTGAGCTTGGTGACTGCAAATGCAACCCTTTAGATGTCTGTGTGCATTTAAAGTTGAATGTTCAACTGAAAGAGATCACATGCAGAGGGAGAAGTTTCTTTTAATTTTTTCTAATTTTCTCTCAAAAAACAACACAAATAATGTTTTTTCCCCCTTTTTTTACTATGTTCTTTTGTTTCTAATTTTTTTCTTATAGTTTTGACATTTTAGTGCTGATGTACATTTGCTTTCTGAATGCCTTGTTTATGTTGAAATCTGTAATATTTCAGTATCCTGAAATAGTCATGTTTGTCTTAGGGACAAGACAGGCTTGTGATACTCCAGGTAATGATAATTATGTAGTTAGATAATAATGACAGTGCTTTTAAAAAGTACTGTGCATTATACAACCAATACATCTCCTTATGACACAAAATGCTAAATTAATATAAGTAATATATTACATTAAATTGAAATAGGTCATTCAAAAGCATCCCCACACAGCTGTGGCATTTTTTCATCTGTTTATACAACATCTACTGCGATGGGATCTGGATTCATTTATAGGTTGCGATTACTCAGTGCTGGAGTCGCACAGGCAAGGACTACAGAGTACAGCTAATTTACTTTTTTGGTCACTGCTTTCACGCAAAGTCTTAGTCATGTCCCATAATAATAATATAACCATTATTACTACTTAATGCAAGTAATATGATCATAACTGTAATTGCTAATTAAGTGACAAGTGATGGGGTTTAACAGATGGTACAACCTGTTTCCAACAGAGAGCGACTGAATTTCAGTAGTTAATATCGTAGCACCACTCAGTGTTCAAACTGGGTATAGCTTCATAAACAGCACTTAACAGCTGCATTGCCACCTGAAGAAACACAGTGAACATACTATTTATAATATTGATCCTATACATATGGCAATGTGCAGTTTACTTTAGGTATACTGTGAGAGAAATAGATAATGGATGCAAACGTGTGCTGAACATAAACGTATCGGAAGAAAAATGTCTAATACCTATCTTGATATAAATGAGCCAAAAGGAATCATTAATGGAATATAAATTGCTACAGTTTGTTACCAGCATCTTTTCCCTGAAAGCTAGGAAAGAATTTTTGACCTATTCAGTCCTTTAGTTCCACATCTGCTTTCATTCTTGCAATAGATCATCCTGAAGAACAGAACAGATTTACCCTCTGCCCACGCTTCCTGCCAAATAATGTTACACCATGCATTACTGTGCTGACTTTTCATTCATGGACATGATTAGCAAGGAGACAGTCAATAACTGGCTTCACAAAGTCTAGCCTCTTGCATCATATTTCCGGCTTGGCATTGGGCCATGTTAAAGTCACAATGCTTGTATTAATGCGGCGGTCTCCTCGCAAGAATTGGATCTATGTGAAATTCAAATGACCCTATTTTCTTCTGCAGCAATCCTTGTTTCTGTCAGTCATGAAATATTGCTGTCTCAGGCGCTACTTCACTGGCGTCTCTGCAGTAAGCCCAGATCAGCAACTTCCTCAATGGCTGTCAACACTCAGAAACAATTTTTCATTGCATTTTTTTTTAATATGTACTTACATAAATCTTCCCTTCCTCTTAGTCAATAGTTGTGATTTTTCTTTAAAAATTGTACCATCAGACTTCAAAACTTACACTGCCCAGATAGGTGTGTGTTTCTGGTGTTGTATTGTCTACCTTCTCCTGGCTTTTCTTTACCGTAGCTCCTCCTGTATTTTAAGATAAACCATTCAGATGGCACCCTACAGGAGAACTATCATGTGCATGAGCTTGTTCTGCCATGACAGTGGTCTAAGAATTCAGTGTCAAATTTAATGCAAGATAGTTTTTCATAGTATGAGTCAATATTAGCATAGAAAATATATGTGCCAAATATGCAACAGGTAAATAAATAGTAATAAAGCCAAAAATACAGTGTCAAGAGACAATGCTGCAGCAGCCCCATGAGCTACAATAGCTTCAGCTGATTCTGAAGTGCCATTGCATCAAACTGCTTACTGTGTGTTGCTGGCTCTGTGATTCCTCTGCTCTTCCACAGTACATCTGCCACTGGCTTGTTCTGCAGAACTAGTGGACTGTTAACACTGAGGTGTTAAGATCTTTCAAAATCTGCTAATGAACTAGAATATGGCTGTGAAATTATCTAACTTTAAAAAATACTGGAAAAGTAAACAGCAGTCAAAATTTGCAGTTAAAACTTTCAGTTTAAGCAAAAATTGATTTCTTGCAATGCAAAGCAACCTAGAAGCAGCATCTGAAAGGTCTCATTGAGCTGCAGTGTCACTGAGCTCAGAGGCTATGCAGAACACACTGCTTCAAGACAGTGAGTTGAATCGAGGGAATTAATGCACTGTTTTTACTCTTTCACCCTCTTTCAACAGCCCATCAACAGTGGTTTCCTACTTGCAGAAAACTTGCATATTGTTTTTTTAACTCTTATTTTAGTGGAATTGTCATCCACAAATATAATTAATTTATGGAAGGTTTAATTCAACTTCTTGTCAGCTATAAGAAGTTTTAAAGAAAATGAGTATTTCTAAAACACGTTTTGTATTATTTATTTATTTTTTGTCTTGGTAGAGTAACTGAGCCAACACTGTAAAGAAATCAGACTAAGGATTTAGTGCAAAATCGCATTGAATTGCTCAACTCTGAAAGATTTTCATAGGAGTGTACTATGAAGAAATCAAGTGCTTATTTCAAAGAAAGCCTCTGCTTTCTGAATTACATGTTTTATTACTTGTCCACCTACTGTAGTTTATTGACTGTCCACTATGTTGATTTGTAAAGAAAACAATTTCTACTAAGCCCATTAAAACATCCTGAAAACTTTTAAAAGACTTTGTGCCCATAATCTCCATCAGAGGGCACCCTTATCTAACAGCTGAATTTTATACAAAAAATTAAAAAAGGCCTTTCTAAAAGCATTAGGAGGGGAGGAAACCCCGTGAAGATTTTAGTGAGAGACAAAGCTATTAAATTATCTTAATAGACATTTTGGTGCTGATAAGGCGAGTCTAACTTTAAGCATGCGTTAACTCTATATAGATGTCTTCCTAAAACAACTTTGGTGAAATTCCCTTGTAGTCTAAAAAGTTAAAATAATGGAATTAGGTCACCAGAATTATAAAGGTTTTTTTTAGCATTGTCTAGTAAAATAGGTTTATTTAACCAAGACAGACTTGCTGACAGGAGCAATGTAGTCTAGCTAACACATCCTCAAGCAAGAAAAACATTCCCTGCCCCCTTTGTTTTATCTTCTATCTTACCACAGTAAAGTCAGGTCTTCTCATTTTGTTGGTAGAGAGCCAATATTGACAAGAGCGTTAGCTACTATGTCTAGTTCAATTACTATTGATAGGTCTGTGATTATGTCAGTGATAACATTTACATGGTAAAAAGTCTGTGAACAGTGGATGGAATTATTTCCTTTATAAATTGTCATCTTTAAATTGCCATGAAGATGTCTTTCGAGTTGCTAGGTTGTCCAGAAGGAAGGAATGCCATTTAAAAGTGTCAGAACTGTACTTACAATACGTGTGCATCTATTGCAAAAATCTGTTGTATTGATTTCATTCATCTGCTCCCCTACTACTGACAACAAAACAATTTCCATTTACAAGAAATTTGCGCTGGTTGTAACTTCTTCCATTGGCCTTTACATATTCTAGGTTTCTCTTTTGTTACCAGAATACTTAAGGTAGAGTTTGGGTACAGTGGATTGTACTGGTAGGAGGATGCTTGTTTCAAAAGCATTTTTAAGATGGCACTTTTGACTGCGTCTTAGCCAGGAGGAAGACTGCTGGTGTTTTTAAATGTTAAAGCAGTTTGGCTGAGTCTCTTTTCTGGAAAACCACAGTTTGGAAGAGGAAATTGAAATTTAGGCAAGGTAGACTTTGTATCTGAAGATCCACTCAAATTAGACGTACATCAGGTTTTTTAAGCAGCAGCTTTGCATACTTCATATATGGCCACTGAAAATTTGTAGCTATAACTGCTCTGCATTTTTTTGAAGGTCTCATTTCATCTACTCAGAAACTGAAAAAAAAAAAAAGAAAGGCAAATTGGCCTCTGAAAATTGGAGCCTTAGCAATTTGCCAGGCATCTCACTAGAAATTTGTGCCAATGGCAGACAGAAAAAATCCAGTTCCCCAGGGTAGCATTCAACTACCCTCTGCAGAAGACTTCTCCCTCTTTCTGCAATACCTGTCATCATCCATTTCACATTGCCAGCTTCTACAATACTTTTCACTACTTCAATATAACTAGTTATATAATCTATATTAAAATCTCATACACAAAGTCTTAAAAAAAAGTACAAGTTCTGTTATCTTTTTTACGTATTTTTTCTGTTTTAAAAACTGAGGTAATGAAACAATGGCTGTTAATCATACATTGCATCAGAGGACTAGAATATTTAAATATAGTAGTTGGGATCTAATTTGTGCTCACACGCAGCTACTTAACAGCTGCTTTTGGAAAGTACTGCTGAAGTTTTGCTTTAGGTGGATGAACAATACAGATTGATTTAATGATCAGAGGAGTTCCAGAAAACCTTTTTTCCTCCATTTCACACATATCTCTACAGCCTGTCTGTCAACCTATTGGAATTTAAACACAAACAAATTACATCATCACTCATCATCTCCATAACATTTTTACTTGCAATAATGGTTGAAAGAAGATCGAGGAACAGTCACACTGAAAATGTACTTTGGTTTCAAATGTAGGGCTACTGAATCTTTAATATAGATGTTTATTATTTAAATATTAACACACCATTAAATACCACTATATATCAAAAAATAGAAATGATCTTTTAAATAATTTGTTTTTAAAACCTCCTTTGCTGGATTCACTTCAATTTCTCACTTTACTAGTTATGAAGACATCTCACATTTTCAAAAGGCAAAATATGTGTGAAATATGGTTATGTTTGGAATGGGGAACTTAATGCAGCAGTAAGCTAGTTATATCTAAGACAGATGTTTAACAAGATAAAGAGTATTCTAGAGTACATCTTTCACAAGTCAGTGATTAGATGTTTATGCAAAGCAATATAAGGGGAATGGCAACATAACTCCAATAATGGCCAGTAAATTTCAGTTTGTGCAATTGCCAGAAAAAATACTGGTGGCCATCATATTCATGCAGAAGGGATGTAATCACCAGACAAACTTCACCATCAGACCTTAAGCTATCTACATGCTGGTTTTGTGCCCTTAGAAAGAGATTTACCTCCCCTTAACTCCTAAAAATATATTTTTAATAAAAAATTTTATAATAGTGACCTGTTAGAGTATTTCACCAAACCAGTGGTGCTAGTCTGCAGCTGCCCTCCTTGGGATGATCTTATGGCACAGAGAGTGGTCTGACAACTACATGAGTTGCTGGCATTTATGTCAGTTTGCTCCCCAGCATTTCAGAAAGCATTGTGCTTGCTGCAGCACTGTGCATGCTCAGCATGAGCAAGAGCTGTGCACCCCACAGAAAAGATGGCAGTTATACATGGTATGCTGCTGTGCATTTCTTGTCTGCATGTTCTGCCTGTTACACAGGTCTCCCTAGGAAGTACCAGGTTTGCTGGTCAAAATCAACACAGCAAGCCTCTTTGTACCAGTGGGACTGGGCTTCTGCAGTGAGCACAGCTGTAAGGGACAAGCTACAGCATGCAGTTTTCCCAGGATGCTGGCAGAAACTGAAGTGCTCTTCCCAGAAAGGTTGGGCACTGTTAGTTTCCAGCAATAGATTTGGTTATATGAAGGAGGCAGGGGGCTTTGGTTGGGTTTTTGTCCCTCATGGACCTTTAGTTTGACTAACTACTGTTTTTCCCACTCAGATGTTGTCTTAGAAGAGGCAGTTTGAACAGATCTTCTAAGCAGGAATTTCAGAATGTCCTAGAACAAAAGATTCTTCATGTACTTGCAGACTGTCTTTTGCATTGTCTGGCTTTCTTTTGTAGTTAGTTTTGACTACATGTAGTCAGGGACTAATTTTCCCTGTCCTCAGTGTTAAAGTTTTTAAGATCAGACATCATTTGTTGCTATTGTCTCCTGAGTACAGTAACACAAACGGGCAGAATCCCTGGAATAATGAAACAGGCACAAGCTTAGCACCAAGATAACATGAATTGCTAATAGAAGATTAGCTACAGCTCCTTTCTGACTAGTGCAGTTGCTTCTAGCCAGATGGGTTTTTCTTCAACTTTCCTCAGGTTATGATATTAGGATTACTCCTTGAGTCTAAAATCATCCTCCTGTGAGGAGACCTACTCCTTGTTTGGGACCTGTCTATGTCACATTGCAGAAACACACAAAGCAAACAACTCTGCTGCAGTGTTTTGGCTCACTATACTGGTAAAAATCTCTCCCCTCTGATCTATTTTTAGAGGATGAAAAAAAAACATTAGAGGAAGGACATGTGTTGGAAAGGTAGGAAGCCAGGTGGAAATGTCCCAAACATCCTTCCCAAGGGCATATGACATGCCCTGTTCTGACATGGGAAATTGTCACAAATTTCTACTGATGGATGAAAAGTATTTACCAGCATTTCCTATATGTAGTACTGAAGGCAAGACAAGTTGTACCATTCCTTTGTTACCAAATGAGTAAACACATTGTATATTAGGTTATACTTAGTATTATGTACAAACATACATTTTTTTCTGATTTTGCAAAACTATAGTTACATATGCTTAGCTCCATGCCCACTGCATTTCTGTTTCCTTCCTTAAAATGAAGTCTGATCTGTAGCCATTGCCTTGTATATCTCCCTGTACACTCAGATTCTGATCTTAGTTACAGAGATAGCTGCACTGAAGACTACGTTATTGCTCCTGATTTATGTAGTGTAGCTAACTTGTAAGAAGAGACTTCAGCCATATGAAATACCAAGGGGAACCTCTCTGAATCTGAATGACTCCCTGAACCACTTTTGTTGAATAGCAGTAGTTCAAAGAAAATATCACTGATTTAAGAAGAATAAAATGAAAAAAAATTACAGTCATTTCCATGCCTTAAGTCACAGGCATAATTCACAAGAGAGGAAACTTTAAACATCCTATGTAAGTAGAATGGTAAAGGTATTGAAAATTGTTTTTAAATGAGAATGAAGGTAAAGTTGAATTACTTGCCCTTGAATTGTAAATGAATTTTTAATCATAATTTTTAGTATCACAGATTATTTTGTATTTATTTTCAGAAGATGCAGGTTAGGCTGTCTCTGCTGAATTTTTGGAATAAAATTACCAATCTCCAAAGGAAAATATTTTTCATTGAAGCTAATATTTTACTTCAGGATTATTAATTCCAATAGCTGCCATTTACTGCCAGGAAATCAGTCAAATGAAAGGAACTTCATGTCCCTGCTGTGTTGAGTTTAGCAACACTTTCTTTAGATGCCTGTTTTACTTTTTTTCTCTTTTTTTATTTGTTTGTTAGTTTTGTTTTTTATTCCGAGTACTGTTAACTTCCAGCATCAGAAATAAGTAAGTTTTAGGGAACTTTGAGTTTTTACGGAGCATTTAAACTATGAAGAAATAGGTAAGATGCAAGAATAAGGCCAGCAGCAATTGACAGCTGAGATCAGAGAATCAGCAGTCAGTAGTAGCTGACATACTGTATTTTGTTCCCTTCTGTGTATTATATTTCCATCATTTTCCTTGTTATATCTTTCTGAAAATGTATGACTGTTAGTACCTGGTAAACAACCATATGTGAAATACAATATTTACATTAACAGGATGTAAATACTATTAGCCTAACAACCACTACAGGTACTATAAATGAGAAACAAATAATTTGTTATCCAGGTTTTTTGTCTCACTCAAGAAGAAAGAATTCAGAAGAACATGCAGAACACCCAGGTTACCCACAATGCCAACAGACAGCAATTGATAACCTACTTCACCTTACTTTCATCCACACAAAGCTTTTAGTATTCGTGGAAGGCACTGGACTGTTTTCCTGGAGATAGAAAACTCTTGATTTACAGTAAAGCAAGCTTTCCTTGTCTCCAGGATAAGGGGGGATCTTGGGAAGGCATATAGTTCAGTTTCAATACACACTCATTCTGGCCAGAGATCAGAGATACAAATGGTGACCATGCTTTTTGTCTCCACTGGAAGCTGACCTACGTTGCAGAAGTTGTGGCACTACATTTCTCAATGCAGCAGCAGGTTGCAGTGATTATCCCATCTATCTTTAATGTTACCTTGAGTGCTTCCACGTATGCATTACAGCTGACAAGAGTACAACAGCAGGGCCATAAGGAGAATGTCAATAATCATAAAAAAACAAATTTGACCTACTTACCCAGAGATGAGTAGCATCCTATTTTCAAGCAGCGAAAATGGATGACACACCTTATCTACATAAGCAAGACAGATAAAAATAACAAGAACTTGATAGATGAGCTGAAAGGATTGCTATAAAATGTGACTTCGGAGGAAGGTGAGAGAATGAAGACAGTGAAGAGGTAGCCCCTCCCTTGGTTTATGACCTTCCTCTCTCCAGCACAGAACATTCAAAATTCTCACTGTGTTCCACTCAGTTTAGGCAGTAGGACAGGAAGCCATATGGCAGGGTGATCAGTTAAATAGTGCCTGTGAGGCTTCACTGACCAATAACATCTGCCAAATGTGAACTGTACCTTCCCTTATGTGCCTGTCAGGTATACTGTATTACCTATTGACAAGACTAATTATTTTTATCATACTACTAGATACATATGGCTGATGACACAACCATTCTGTTTCTAACAAGGTTAAAGTGAAACTGTGATATTTTTATTTGTTTGTTGCTCTGATTATTCCAGCCCATTCAATATTATCAAGATAGAGTATTCGCCTTCATATAACAGATCTAAGCTTTCATCTGTACAGCATCCCTCCTTGCTTTTAGGGATTCTCAGCAACTGGAAATCCTGAAAAGTACATTCATTTACTATTAACCTGGTCTTACACTTTCAGAGAGGAGCATACAAATAGGTGAAGAGCAGGCTCTCGGGCCAGGAGACAAAGGGGGTTGCCACATTAAAGGAACCAAGAGGAACCAAATCTGTGTTGTAATAGGACTATGCTTTTAAAGGCTTAAGTGTAGGAGTGTTGTGAGCTGCTTTGAGTTTTCTGCTAGTACCTGAAAGATTAAAGTCTCAGGAAACTTAATGAGACACTATTTGTTAGCAGTCATTCTCCAGCAGGAATTATATTTTCAGCAAGGGCTTTCTAGTCTAGCTTTTGTTTCAGAGACTGAAACCAAACAGAAGAAAATGGAATATTTGTGCTATGAATATAAGGACAATTAGATCTTCAAAGGGGATTGTTGTGTTGCTGGAGAGCCTATCGTTCACCTGAGCATCAAAGGATTATCATTGCTGAGATGCAGTTAGCTGAAAACAGACCTTTTTTGTTGTTGTTTTCTTGTGCAGAAAGTTGCATTTAAGCATTCTGAAAAGAATAGTAACATTCTTCAGTCTGTATTGTGGACATATGTCACACACAAATGAGAGAGTGCCCTTACTGGTACTAGATTATAAATTCCTCTGATCAGTGAAACTATTATTTTTGCAGAGCGAACTATACACATTTATAAGAACATAAAAATAAAAAATATCACTTACTTATCATGCTTTCAACACAGTATGAAAATTTGATTACATCATGAAAGAAAGAACAAGTTGCAGTTCTTTGGCAGAAGGCAAACTATATGGAGCAAGTTTGAGAGGACAAACCAGGAGGAAGACTGGAAGGAAAAGGAAAGAGTAATACACAAGAGTTGTTTTTGTAGGAAATAGAAGAGATGAGAAAAAAAAAAATCCATGTAATTGGGAGCCTTTTTGAGAGCACAATTGAAGAAGAGTTCAAAATAGATCTGGTCAGGCTTTTCAAATTTAATTCTACTGGGAAAATTCTCATTCTGAAACAAAACGAAAACACAGAAATTGTGAGGCTTCCCATAGGTAGGAAATTTAGGCTCTCATTTCATTTCATTGCATTGCATTGCATCACATTTCACTGCATGCCATCCCGTCTTTGGAGCTCCTACTGATTTGATTCCTGGCACCCATGAAAATCTACTAGCAGAGTTTCTAATCCTGGAAAGAACACACTATTGAGCTCTTGGTATGGATGTGATCCCTAATCTGCAGACACTGCATCTACAACTACAACCACATCACAAGCAAGAATGCTAAAACATTTACTCTAAAGGCAGCCAAGAAAGGAAGAACAAAAGATTAAGCCAAGGCTAAGGATGCAAGAGTCTTCAGTCTAAGATCATGGCAGCCAGAATCCTCCAAGCATTAAAATTCCTGGTTCTTGAGTTTTGACAGTAACTTTAAGTAGTGGTACACTCAGAATCTACTGAGCAGATAGAATACAAATCTACCTACAGATTTACCAAATAAGACCTGGAACAAAGGAAAAGCTCCTAGACTCTGCAGAAAATAGTAAAACTTAATTCACTCTCAGTGGCTCCAGTAAACAGAATATAATCATCTGTTCTGTTACGATGGCCTCAGAAGATAGGATTAACCAGTTTCTTATGAGCCATATTACTTACCATCACATTTTGATTATGATATTGCTCCCCCACTCACCCCCTAGCAATTCAGCATAACATCCACTGTCTGTTTAACCAAAATGGATTATCTGATGATGGATACTTTTAAACGGAGTTAAATTGACTGTGCAGCTGCTTAAACACTGAAGGCACTCAAGTGACTGCTTAAGCCATTATTGCTGGAGGTACTGCATTCTGAATCAAACTCTTAACTAGGAAAGATGCCGTGTCTTTCACATGATTTTAATGAAACATACATAACTGAAACAGGGCTACAGGATTGGTGCCTCTATAAATAATGGTTTGTAGAAAAAATTTTTTTAAATTACACATTTTAACTCTCTTTTGAATAGCATTTTCCCCAGGGTTTCTAGGTCTCTTTTGTGAATTTTTAATAATGCCAATACTGGAAATTTAAGGAACATGATCTACTTGGAAAGAAGAAAAAGTAAATTAGGCAACAACAAAACCACTATATTTTACCCTGCTTATGATGTGACATTCCTCTAAAACAGTAATGGACAAGGTGCTTTGACAGTTTCATTGTGCTATTTCCATAAAGCAGAATTATTTTGAAGCAAACCCAGTCTTCACTGAAAAGCATTCATGTTGGTTGATATTACTCATGAAAAAAATCAAAGTTAAAAACTCCATTTAATTTGCTTAGAACATAAAAAACAGAATTGTGAAAAAAAATCAGCACAAACTTCTCAGCATTTCTAATGTTTTGAACTTCAACCTGGAAATTCTAGATGTCATTTCTGATCTTTCCTTTTTCTTGGTGTTTTGTTTTTTATGCCAACTCCTAACTTTAGATTGCATTACCTGATTATGTTCAAATAGCTTGTGGAGGAAGGCTGCTAAAGTGGCTTTTGCTCTCGTTTCTTCCATTATACCCTACATAGAAGGACCACTACTGTCCTGTCACGTCCCACATGTAGTGAAATAACCTGACATGAAAATCTTGCAAGAGAAGGAAGAAACTATGAAGACCAGTCTACTCCTTTGAGGTCAGGAATAAACTCATAGCCAGCTAAGAAAACAGCCTGTGTATTAAGTTCAGCAATACCATTAATAGCACATATTCTTGAAAACAACTCAGAACAAATGCTGGTTTTATTACCTTCATATTCCTCACAGGAACATAATGATACAGAATTCATTCTCCCCTACTCTCTGATATAAATGATAACCCTCCATCAATTACTCAGTTTTACAAGTGTTTTTGCATATGGGTAAACTGCACAAAGTTCTTTCTCTGGGAAAATTATAGTTTAAATAATAATGAAACAGCATTTTATAAAAGATATATTCTCTTGATTTGTTTTACTGTCGTGAAATGGCTGACTACATGGAAAATATATGCACAGTTTGTCAAACTGCTCTCCTATTTTAAAAAATATAACTGTTATTCTTTCTCATTATTGCAATACAAATATCTTTGCTTTTAATCAGAAGGGGTTATCTAGGGTTTAGCTGTAAGGACCATAAATGGTCATGTAAAAATCAACTTTCTGGAGCAGCTTGGTAAGTGTTCAGTAGTTGAATAACACCTTTTTTAGATTAAATAGTTTGGAATATAAATGAAAATCTCTAATACAGCATCTGCATAAAAACTAGTATTCTTGCCTACAAGTCCTCATTTATAATGTTTTAGACTTGAATTAACTAAAACAGTACAATTTTAAGTAATTAATATTAAAGATAATATTGACAATTTCAAGTTTGAAATTTGTCTAATTTGAAATTGTTTCTTATTGGTGGCATGGTCAAATGGATGTGATATGACATACTTTGTATTCATAATGTACTTGCACCATAACTTCCAATGGACAAAATGGCACCTGAAGGATACTGAAATATTAAGATCTGCAATAAAAATGGAATACAGTTATAAAACTTACACTAGCAGTATTGTCGTATTATGAGAAAAAATAAATTATTATTGTGCCATTTCTTTCTAACCTTACAATCTTTGTCACAACAATGAGGTGTAATAGTCTTTAATATACAGAATTGGTAGGATGCTCGTCAGTCCCAATTCCGTCTTAGAGGCTTTTACAAAAAATGAGGTTAAGAAAAGCCCATCATAGGCTTTGGCTTGAATTAACATTTTGAAATCTCTTATAGTGTTGGAATATGGTGGTACCTTGTAATGATAATCGTTGTAAGAATGACATATCAAAGACAACACTAATTTGATCCTTCTTGCATTCTATAAGGATGGTAAGAATGGCATTGTTTCGGGGGGCAAAGAAAAAAGAACCTGTTTATAGATATCAAACATTTCAACCTTGCAATCTGCTTTCCCATAAAGAGCCAAAGCAGACCAAAAGAAACTGCTTTGAAATGTGGTAAATAGTACAGCACAAGTCTTAACAGCTTTTCAGAAACACATGAAACAGCTGCAATTTGGTACGGAAAACTAATGGTGCACTATTGACTCCCAGCTGCAGAGCAGACAGAAGACAGCATATGGCTATACATTTGTGAAATGAAGTAGAATTTCAACACTGACCTTCTGAACCAGGATCCCAGAGGCCCATAGAAATTCCATACAAGTTTGACAGGGTGTCTCACTGTGGTTTCATGGCCTACTTACAGGGAAGGAAGAAAAAAAACCCAAACAACTTCACTGATACCTTTTGAGAATAAAAATATAGGCAACTGGAGAACAGACTGCAAGAAGGAATGATAAACCTGACATAAAACAAAAATGCTGTTCATAATACCTCAGACATGTAAGCATAAATATATACTATAATTTTTAAGTGGGGTGTCTGACTGCATATGGTCTTATGAAAAAGTTACAAATGTAGGCTAACATATGTTCTCAGTTTGAATTCATACATTTAAAGGGTTTTTTTATTTTAAAACTTTTGAGTGCTGGTACTCATACACATGCAGATTTCCAGTAACTTCAGTGCATCACACATCTACAACAAGAATTATATTCATGCTGGTGACTTTCCAAACAAGCAGGACATGTGCAAACATGTTTGGCAACATCACGTGAGACTGTTGGTCTTCAGTAAGATTTTGGCAAGAACTTGCCACAGAAAATATTGGTAACTCCTGTATGAGCAGAAACAGTACTTTATAGCAAAAAATTAAACTTTTATTCTGACAGCAGAATCTACATTGTTTAGAAATTACTTGAATACACATGAGGTTCATAGTGCAAAGCAGATGAATAGTAAAAAATGAAAATGACAAAATGTAGGTCATTTTCCCCATCTACCAAAGAAATACATCACTTGAAATACATCACCACTTACTGGAAGATTCCTCACTTCATGGCCTGCCTAGGAAGAAAGTTTATGCTGGTATAACTAGACAGGAAGGATCACTGCAGCAAGGATTTCCCAGCAGAAGCTGTAAGGTGTCAGAGGAATAAGGAGGGGGCTATAGTTCTAAAAATCTACAGGTTGAAGTGGAAATACTTATCCTATGTTGTCAAAAGTCTATCATCTGACTGGAGAAGTAGGGAGAGCGTTTCTGGGTTCTCCTCTCTCTGTTATGTACTGGACTCTACCTAAGTCCAGTCACATAAAATCCATGCAGGAAGGCAGAAGAAATGGATAAAATTCACTCATTTGTGCAAGTATTGTTTATGCTGCACAGAAAGTTTCCTTCATATGTCCAGATTATTTTGGTTCAAAATGACTGAGTTTCACAGACCCAAGGGTGTTATTTCTATCTAATACAGGAAAGCATAAGAAAGCATAGAAAGTAGCCTGTAAAGTGTAAGACCAGTGTTATCGTTTGGTTCATTGAATGTTCAGAAGTCGTTACTCTAAGATCATTAGTTATCAAGGAGTTTTCATATTGTAGTCCTCTTTTTTGTCACCAACTAACCCAGCACCCAGTCTTCTCTCCCATTTAGTCTGGGAATAGCTGAAAAAATGAATTCCATCTGCCCTTTTTAAGGGAGTCCTTGTCTTCAGAAGAAGAAGTAGCATGGGGAATTTGCTCAACTTTGCTCCATCTTGAAAGAGCACAAAGTAGGTCAAGATACTTCATCTTCGTAGCAGTCAAAAACAAATGCTTAAAAGCATCATTTCCTTTCTCCTGCAGCCATTAGCAAGATTAGTGGGGCCTCCAGCAACATAAGGCATAGGGTATTAACCTCCACATTAGTGTACTGATGCTAGAAAATTGTACTGCATAAAGGCTGTGTCACCCAGAGAACACAAGGTTATAAAATTAAGATGCAGGTTATTTTAAATGCAAAGCATTATTTTTAAAAGCAAAACACCTTTAAAAACAAAACCTTTTAAACCTTTAAAAAAATCTGAAAAAAAAAGAGTCATAGGGTCTCCCAAAAGCATCCTTCTCAAAGAGTAGTTCTTGCCCTACTGGGGAAGAGATAGGGTGGGGGAGAAAGGGATTCTCAAACCTGCGTTTTTCAAGTCTTGGATGCACAGCTTCATAGGTTTGACAGAATTCAGTTCTTACTGAGCAAGCAAGCAAGCCAATAAGAATAGATTCCTGTGGTCACCAGCAGATGAAAATGTGAAAAGTTTTGAAAGATACCAAGAACAGAGTTTCCACGAAGAATTAAGTCCATGAGTCAATCATCATACGTAAGGGATAGGCTATGGAAATATGGGTGAAAGCATATTGTTCTATTAAAATACACCTCTGAAATCCATGTGACTCCTCTTTCCTTGTGTTTTAAGTAGACTTAAACTCTGAACTGCAGGATGGGCAATTAAGATGCCCAGTGAAATGGGTTTAGATGGAGGAAGAAATCAGCTGAGGCTTCTCCATTATTAACTTAAATGCATAGGTATTTAAGGCATAGTAGCATATACCCAAACCTGTTACATAGATTGATGTAATCTATGTCCATTTCTACAGCAGTAGTAATTGCATCTTTGTGACTTCTTGCCTTTTATTAATGGCATGACTTCAGGGAGATAAAGCAGGCAAGGTACAGAGGTAAGGAAGCTGCCTGTATCTCCAGAACTGCAGAGGAGATAGTATGGACATACACAAAGGTGAAATAATGTGACAGAACAGAAAGAAATCCAAAGCTATTAGAGCATTAGTTGGATTAGTCATTAAAATTATTCTTAGTCTGTCCTATTTCTATCAGCATATCTGTGTAAATGAGGGATAGAAAGATGTCAGATTTTCTACAACAAAGCTTGTACATTTACTTCCCAAATATGCTTTCTTCAGGTCAGTTGCACCAACATAGCAGTGAGGGAGGGACTTCGTTTTCCTTTGCAGTAAATGGAATATGGAATTGGTCAAGGTCCACTTTGGATAGAGCTGGAATGCTTTAGCATATATCCGATAAAGTGTATAGTATAAGAAAACAATTTCAATTTCTCATAATTTCTCATTTCTAATAATTTCTCAGATGTCTGCTAAATTATTTCTGCCAATCAGACTAATGAATGCACTGTGTTACATTTGTAGCCCTTATTTCTATAGTTAGATTGAGAATCCTTTAATCCCCATTTATGTTATCATTTTAATTGCATATCTCACAGATGCCTATTTTGTATCTAAGAGATCAATCCAAAACCAAACCATCAAGGAAGCAACAGCACAGAAATAACATTTCACAGGAGTCTATTTTGAAACATATTGGTGAAAAAAATACAAAAGCAAATTTTTTTCACGGTGTAGTTATCATGCTGTAATTCCTGCATGAATTGAAGATTGAAGCAGCCTCTACATGCTCTGTTACAAGAACTACTCTTAATTCTCTTCAGAGGGCAATGCCATGGTTCAGAATGATAACACTGCAATATATTTGCTTAATTTCTTATGGTCATCCATAAAAATGTTTAAATAATAAAGTATATTTTAAAGTAATTGTGCTGATGTGTCACAGGACTATAACATTACCCAAGAACTGTACCAAATCCATGAAGCTGGCTCTGCATATAAGCCAGCAGACTTTCAGATCTCACAGACTTTTTCCTTGAGTTTGATTGATGAGCATGGCTGCAGTGGCAGTCATGCCATGGCAGGATACACAAGCCGTCTGAGCAGCATGACAGTGGGAGTTGTACTGGAGTGGAGCAGAAACACATCCAGAGGGGACTGGGTCACCTGTACAAAGACTAAAGTGATGCTTTCTTGCCCGATTTTTGTCCTGGCGGCCATCACCATGATAACATGCATTTTTTTAAAGGAGTAACATTTTTTGAAAGAAGCAACATTCATATTTATACATATAGAAAAGACATTCAGTCCCACAGAATATTTTGGGTACTTGAATATACCTTACTTGCTTCTTACCAGTCCTACTTGATGACATTTCATTATCTGTCTGGCCATACTGAAACACTGTTGCCACCTTTTGAAATTCTCTTAACTGTATGCATCTTCCTCTATGGGTCTGTGGCCAAAGCATTTTGTACTTGAGATGGTAGTACAAGTCTTAACATCTATATTTATGAATGAAAGCATGGTGGTATAATATTTGTGCAACCACTTTGTTTGTAGCAGAAATGCTAGTATGTAAACTATGGGGCCAAGAGATAAATTTAAAATTAAAACAAAGGACTGAATTATTCTGGCGGTATCAGCTCTTTCACTGCTTTGGCCTGAAAGATATTTTTACAATCTATTTAACTTAAGAGGTTGAGTGATGAAGACTGTAGATGAATCTGAAGACAGACTAACAGCCAAATGTATTTTTTCCTGACTGAGTAGTCACCTATAGCATTTGGTTGTACTTTACTTTATATACTTACTTTACCTCTTTTTTTTTTTTACTTTGTACACTTACTTAATTTGTATTTTATCTTTATATAAAGTTTCATAGAGCTGGACTGGATTAATTTTTTTTCTTTCTGCCTTCTTAGAATAAGTTGACAGTCACCTCATGTTTTTGGCAACAATTCAAAAGTGACTAAACATTTTCAAGATATATGAAAAAATACAATTCACATTTTATACATGTCTTTAAGATTTTTCTAATTAACTATATAATTATATATTAATGTTTTAAAAAAATAGAATGCTGTAAATAGTTACAACTGGGTGGAGTATTCCCAGTATAGTTTCCCTATCCCAGTTAAATAGGAGAAGTATTTTCTCCAGGATATAACTTTTTAGCCTGCAAAGTATAACCATATTAGAGATTTTTCTCTTATTTTATTTTTGGAAACAAATAATACTATGTAAGCCATCCTCATGGTTCAAAATTTGGTCTATCATCCTGGATAATGATATCATTCTGATTATCATACTATCTAAGAATCTGTTTAATAGTAAAAGCCATTATAGACTACTAATTTGAAAAATAGTATATTAAAAAATCAGAAAAACTAGTGAGATGCAAACTCTTAATTTCTGATGGATTTATTGTTTTAATTACTATTCTTCTATTTTTATAATTTGGTAGTTACAGAAATATCATCATTATTGTCAGCATCCAATAAAGCATTTTAAGTACTTTCTTGAAACTGAAAATCATCTCGTCTGTACCTCAAAAATTTGCAAAGGAAGATGAAGAATGAACACAATGATTCAGAAGTTATTTAATATTCACTTGTGATATTTTGGCTATCAGCAGGAAATATTTCCAAATTACTACGAGCATTTCATAGTTCTTTTGCAAAAGTGCACACTTTTGGTTTTAAAGATTCAACATCTTTGTGAAGAGTGGCAATTTAAAATAACTTTTCTGTTTCAAGTCATCCATATTGATTTCATACCCAGTGTTCCATGTGTCTTAACCTTGGAGCAATGGCTGCTCATAAGAAGAGTTGTAGGACATCTGAAGAAAACGTAAAGCCATGGGGGGAATATTTTTAGGCTCAGGCTTAGGCTGTGCTTCATAACTATATTTCTCTCTCTCAAAAAAGAAAAAAACCCAAGTGCTTCTTGCTGCAATCAGCATATATTTTCCATCTTGAATAAGATGCCCCATTTGAATTTCATTTTTGTGTGAGTACTATCACCAACACTCTCCCCTGGGTACAGAGAAACAATAACTTTTCATATCAAAATTTAATGTACAGATTTGTACTAGTGTAACTATACATGCTTATGATTAGTGACCTACCTATTGCATTTTTGTAAGGGCTGGAACTTCAATGTATCAGGTAAAATATTGGTCTCATGGAAGTCAATATCACAATTCCCATTGACTTAAATTTCAGAATTCCATCCACTGTTCTTTGATTTCAGATTGCTCTTGATTATTCATTTGTTTGACTATTCAGGAGATGAGACAATATGAAAAATATGTACTTTTATCTATTCGTATTCTTTTAGCTAAGCTGCAAACAGCTGTTGTTCCTTAAACATACATTTCTTCTCGCTATGCACAAAGAAACCTGGATTTCTAATATCTCTGTCAAAGTCATGTGAAAACAACACACTGAGTTGATACTTCTCCTGTAATACTTTAGATACAAACACAAATAAATGTATATACAATTTTCAGTAATTATGTATTCATATATTTAAACATAAAAGTGCATTTTGAATATTTGATTGTGCCATGACCTGAAGATTAGAAATTTTTTTTTCTAAGCCTGAAAATTCTTTATATACTCTACTAGAAATCACAGATCAAAAATTGTTTTCAGTTCTTAAATAAATAGTGGTTCAATCACTTCCACATCTAGTAAACATGGAATTCTAATATTAAGTAAAAGTAAATCTAATACTAAGTAATACTAAAAGGGGTAAGAGATATAAAGAGAAGAGAAAAGGCTTTTCAGCATGTTCTTTCCTTTGGCCCGTTGTGGGGTGACAGTATTGCAGAGCCAGAAGCAGGGCTGTATGGACAGAGCTGCTTTCTCTGGCAGTAGTATTCCCCTCTTACATGTCAGCATGGTTGTATTGTTCACCTTCTATAACAACATTGGAACCAAATACACGTATTATAAAAATAAATACCAACCCCAACTTGATTCAACATTACTACATGATGTTCTACATCCACCAAAGTCCTTTGTCTTCAGATGTTTCTGCACTGTTGGATCCTTATATTTGCCTCCATTAACTGTACTGGACTTAAAGTGGCAGTGTGTCCTACTAACTAAAATGCCTGATTACCAAAAAAGATTGCCAAACATAAAAAAACAACAACAACAAAAAAAAAATACAACCTCTAATACACCAAAAGACAGGGTTCATGCTTAGAATGAGCTCTGTGACTTCATTTTCCTGTACGTAAAACCAGCATTTACGTGCAAAACTTACTATAAGGACATTTAGTGAGACTTAAAATCTCAATATCTTAGGTGGAAGGGGATATAGAATTATCATAAGATAATATTAATACAACTATATAAGGTATTTATGCTGGTAATAATGTCCAAAATGTAAAGCTATATTAGGTTGTGTTTTAACCATCTAAGGTAAAATTAAACACAAGCAATTAGATAAAACTTTGATCCCAGAGAGGAAAGACTGACTGATCCTAAATTATATTGTACTGTAAAAGATGTTCTCAATAGCATTACAGCAACAGTAAATCTATGCTGTTTGACTACACTGAACCTCAACAGTATAACCTAATGTATCTATTTCTGTCCCTAGTACATCAGCAATGGTTGGTTCAGTGTTGCCATCAGAAGAAAGGTGCCAGAGCTGCAAAAAAGATTTTTACCTGAGCAGCATGATTATATCAGGATTTAAATGGCTGTTCTTTCCAACGAAATGCTGCATTTGTCAGGAGAGAACCATATCAAACGAAGGGCAGAAATGTGTACATGTACCCGTGCAGTTGACCTAGAATAGGAAAACATATAAATAATGATTTGTAACTGTAACTATCACACAGAGTAGATTAACAGCTGAAACTGTAAAAAGGCATACTAGAATGCTGACAGCAGTCTTAGAGAAGATTTCCAAGGAGGTTTGCAGAATCCCATTTTATGCTTTTACTTGCAAGAAGAATGAACACAGAGATAAAAAGCTGGTATGTTTCTTTTTCCCTCCAGCCTGACCAGGGCTAATAAAATTCTGGCTATCAATAGAACAAAAGGGTGATTGAATTTTGACAATCTTCTTGTGAGATTGAATAATAAAACATAAAACCTTCATCTTTTACCATGCTCCAAGAGAAACTCCCCCTTCATTTTATGTTAAATTAATATTTGATGTCATTCCATTTAAAAAATAGTGATATACACTATCATTTGGTAATAATTTCATTTCAATTTAATTAGATGTGCTTCAGCTTATTGTCATATTCATTAACTACATTCACTGCAATGGGAGTGTAATGCTAATCTGTTTATTGGGATTAATTTCCCATAGCCAAACAACTTGGGAAAAAGTGAGTTTTATGGATATGTAACTTGAAGGAATCTAGTTCTTAATCAAAAGTATGAACTTGAGATTATACCTATGTTAACAGCAGGGACAGTAAAAAAAAAAAAGGCTTAGCATTACTTATTATAATTCAGAAATTGATTTTCTGGCCTTACATATCTTTAAAAACCAGTTGGGCTTTTTAAATACCATCATTTTTCATAAGCTGATGAGTAAGACTGAGATTTCAAGCCTCCCAGCAAACATTCCTGCCATGATCCACTTCTCAAAAGAACACATTTAAAATATGAACTTCTCAACTTTTTCTGCTGCACATTGTTTGTGAAAATCCTTGAGACTCCCAGGCATGTTCTTTTCCTGTATTTCTGTATTCACATGAATATTCTCACCCTTCAGCGTTTCTGTTGCAACTGTAGCCAATAGGACTTCCCTTTGTAAGTACATGGGGAGTATTTATTTGCCTCATAAATTATGAGAGTGATTTTTTTTAGTCAAAATATGAGTAAAACTAATCATAGCATAACTTTCTCCCATACTTTTAAGATCTTCTGCTTAAATTTGTCTTGATTTAGAATACAGACTGACATTAAAATGAAGTTAAATATTGTAGGTGGCCCCAGACCCATGTGCAAAACCAAACCAATGAATCCTAGGCTACTCAAGATTCAGTACTGCATGTATAGGTTTGAAATACAGCATGCCTCAGTGAAGAAGCATCTTAAAGAAGAACCTCATGTACCTCTTATCTCTCATCTTACCTCTTATGATCTCAAATGCTCAATTCAAAACCTGTTAGGAAAGCACTACCTTCCCAGTCTGAACTACCCATGATCTTACCAGAAGGTCACTCTGAAAGACTCTCAAAACAAGTCACCATTTAAATTTTTACTACATTGAACATAGGTATTTCTGTGTTGAACTGAGAAAAAATAGCACAGAAAATATGAACAAAGGATGTTTGGATAACAAGATATAATGTTTACCAAAAAAAGTTAACCATCATCAAAACCATTCTTGCAAGTTCTCGCTCAAACAGGAATAACTCCTGAGCTTGCAGAAAGGACTTTAAATTTTGTGGAAATTATTTTAAGGACCAAATGCTGATAAGAATGTTTAATTTTAGAAAAACAAGCCCAAATAGAAAACAGTGCCAAATTGTCTAATCATAATTGATAATTTATATTTAATTACAAACTGACTTTACCAAATTGAAATCTGATCTTCTCAGAGAAGAGCAGCATAGGGCTCTCATTAATTTTATTACAAAGCAGCAGCTACTTGAACTCTTTTTACAGGCATGCCCACTTACTCAGCCACTGACTACCACAAGGTGCCCTCTCTCAGTACTGTTCTCTAACAGAGCCGGGGAATAGCGCTCCCCTTTCCAATGGTTTTTTTCCGTTAGATTACAATCTCAATCTGAATTCAAGTGACTCTTTCTCCTCTATTATACCCTTTTAATTCTACTACATAGGTGTTTGAGGGTGATTTGGAAAAATACTTAGATGTCTGAACATCTGGAAATAAAGTTTATACATTGCTATGTTACCTTTGTATGGTAATGTATAAACTTTATTTCCAGATTAAAAAATGTACAGCTATAGCTACATAGGTTCTGTGGAGTTTGTGATTTTAATCAAAGGCATCGAAAACTTTGTTAATAAAGGGGTCACCAGAAGTTCAGATGTGCCACAATCATTTTTTTCAGATAGCCATCACTGCAATGGTACTTTGCCTCTGTGGGGAAGGTTTTCTATTCAGCCAGGAAAGCCAGTAGTCTTTCACACCTGCTTCTTTTTGCTGTTGTTTCAGTATTTATCTAAGTTCAAACTGTATAAAGTGTGCTGGGTGTGAGTTCTCAGTGTTTGCTTTGACACCCTTGTTCAGGCCCTATTCTTTCCCCAAACCTCTAGGAATCTCATAAAGTAAGCATTGCTCAGAAATATTTTACTTAAAATTATATCCTACCTAATAAACTCAGTCATTACGCAGAATGGATCAAGCATGCTGGGAAGGTTCTTTACAAACCAACATTTGGTGCAAGTAGAAAAAGGAGAAGAGGAAAAGAGAAATAATGGGGAAAAATGCAGGGCTTTTACTGAAGGCAACAAGAATTCATTCAAATTCTTATTCTAGCCATCATCTGTTCCCAGTGGTATCTAAGAGGGGAGAGTGGGAAAAGAGGGATGAAATGTCTCTAAGACTATATATTAAGAAGAAAAATAATCCATGCATGTCAGGCCTACTAACAGCAAGAGTAATATAATTTTTTAATACAGGCCTTCTTATTTAGATGAAAATTACTCTTCTGCTTCATTTTGCAAAAGATTCACAGTGGAGACTGTAAAAGAAACAATACAGTTCTTTCTTCCTATCCTATCCACTTTAAGCCCACTGGCCAGCAAGACAGAAAAACTGCTAGAAGTACATGTGAACTCATAGTTGTGCCTTGGTATTTAAAAGAATTATACCCTGAATCAAATTTCTCCATTATGAATTTAGCTAAATAGATGCCGTAGGGAGTGAGGGCAAGAGTGAGCACAGAAATAATGAGCTTCCTACCTTCTGGTGGGCCCAATGTCTTATAGCATTATCTTTCAAGTAACAGAAATTTAGGTTTTGAGTTACAGTATTTTCTTCACAGTATCAGGTGTTTGTGTTTTGAGCTTAAACTAAAATCTTTAGGAAAAAATGTATTTCCGTTTTTCCACTGTCAAGGGACAATACTAAGACATTTTTATTGACCTCCTGTGTGTTGAGTTTTCTAGGGTGCAAAATGGAGATTAGTACCTACCGTTGTAAAGGGATCTTGGGATTCTAAGCGGCAAAACAGCAAATCTGGGGCTTTAAGGTCAAGAAGCCTGTTGCATAATACAGTCAATCTGACACCATAGTTACTGTTATTGCAAAAGTCAAAACCATCCTGCATGTCAAGACCAGTCTTCTACCTAGACTTAGAAAATGATGTTTGGTTGCATAAAGGTTCTGAACAGCAGCTACACAATGGATGGAAAGAGATGTATCTAAAACCAGCAACTGATCCATTGCAATCATTTTTCTAGATGGAGATAGGCTGCAGAGCCAGTTCCTTAAAAATGAGGACTGTGTCCCATAAAGTCAGCTACGGATCTTTGCTGCTGTACTTTGCTTTCCAAGTTTGTTCTGTGTAGCCAACATCAAGCAGTGCCTCATTCTGTTGCCTTGCGGGTAACAGGTTGAAGTATTAATATGTGGAAAAGTCAGACTTTCGTGAAAAAATGAAGCATATTGAAGGCTCTTGTCCCATGTCACTTTTTCATTTATTCCATGTCTTACAAAACAGTGTCACTTTGTCAACGTTTTGTGTTGCTTCTTATGCCTGTATCTTGAAAATTTCAAAAATGTTTGAATAGTATTACACAATGATCAGATAGACATCTGCCAAGCCCAGGCATACCAGAAGCAATGATTTCCTGTGGCTGATCTGGGACAGGGTGATTGATCAGGTATTCTCTTTTGCTGTGACCTCCTGTAGAAGTCACAAGCAGAGTGTTTGCAGGCTACATCTGCTTATTCATCCTCAGCCAAACTTGCATCTCTTAAAATTCAGAACAGTCCTATACGCATAACAGAGCAAGCAACCATGGTAATGCAAGTTCTGGGAAGTAGAACAGCCATATTTTCCTAGTAACAATATCACAAATATATTGCAAAAGTAATCCCAACATTTGAGCCAATATTATATCATTAAGTATTAAGTGCAGGATTTTCAGTTCTTCCTCATTGGCAACGCTTTTAAAGTTTTATCCAACATATCTCATTGTGTCTCAGTTTTCACAGTCTTTTTCTCCTTGCTGGTGTTGCTGCAAATATGAATCATAAAGCATGCTTGCATAGTATTGAGGATTTGTTTTTATTGTTTTATGTGCAAGGTAGAATTAAATGCTTTAATTTAAAAAAATCAATTAAATATTAAAAATGTGACTTACTAAATCCTGAAGCTCTTAAGCACTTCAAAATTAGCTCATATACTGCTTTGGACTTTAGAGCTTATGGGAGTCAAACATTATTTGTCATTTACATTAGTGGTAATATGTCAGGTGTCCAGTATTTGCTAATAGCGAAAGAATGTGTGTCCAGGCTACTACCCTTAGTGAGGCTATCATTCAGCCATTCATTTGGGCATACCTCTAATTTTAGACATGGATCCATCAAACCCAACTCTTTCTTGGACGTAGCAATGTAATTCAGGACCTTGCTGGATCAGAACCCCAAAGGGGTTCATTTCAAACTACACAGGCAGCCATTAGAGACAGACTAGTTTAAACCACTCACAAATAAGAATTTTAACATATTTACATTCCTTCTGTACTTCTTGTACCCAGAGACAAATGATCCTCAAGATACAGACTCCATCATATTGGAGCCCAAAATATTATCTGACTTACCTAAAGTTATGCTTCAACTTAGTGGCAGAAACAAGAGAAAAATATGGCTTCTCAAATAATATCTCTGAAATACACCATCTCCTTTTCTGTTATCCATCCCTTCCATTTCTGTTCTCTCCTGTCACTCCCTCCCACTCCTTTCTCCTGAAAAAAAGATAAAATGAAAAATGTACAGAAAGGTCAAGGACAGAGAGTTTTGTTACTGATACTTAGAAGAGGTTTACTGTTAAGTACCGACAAGTACAGTCAGGAATCATCCAGCTATATTCTCTTCCCTGAAAAAGAGAATGATAAAGTATCCACCAGCAAGTACATGCTATGGCCTTAGTATATTCCATCAGCAATAGGCTATTAAAACAGGAAAGTAATATACTACCCTTCGTTACTATTCTTTGTCTCACTAAACATTTATTTCACATCTATCAAACCCTTCAGTATTACGTTCTATATTATATCACACTTAATATTCCTGGAAAAAAGTAATTTATTGCTCATTGGTATGGCATATGGCACAGTCAATAGAAAAATTTGATTTCTGGATATTTTACTTCTTTATTGGCTGTGTTTGCCTCTGTTTATTTTTCTACAGCTCTACTCACAGGCTCTGTACTCAAAGCATCATCACAACTGCTGCATTTACAGTGTTGCTCTCTAGATGACCTATTTTCTTTTTTTGTCAGTCTCAGGATTTTTAATGGGTCTGATTGATCAGAAGACAATAGAGATGACACTTTAATTCAGCACTACCCAGTCCATATTTCTGCAATTCCTCAGAGTGCACTGAAGTTCCAAAACATCTTACTTTTGATTAAAACAAACCCTCAAGCATGCAAATCTGGCTCTAAAAATAGCCAGCTTCCTTGTTCTCAGGCTTTGAATGTATTTGAAAACAGGAAGGGGGAGAAAGGAATTACTAGTTTAAAACACACACACACTTTAAAACCAATATTACTGTTCAACCATGCTACAAAAGAGATTTAAGGCAGGGTTTTGAATGAAACAAGGATCAGATATTCACATTCTCCACAAATGAACTTCCTGATTCCACCTAACCACAAGTCTTATGTGATAAAACCACCCTCTTAATCAGGCAAGGATCTGCAGGGAGAAAAAACCAGAATTTATTACAAATGCAATATTGATCCAATTCCACTGGATTCCATGAGATTAACAGTGAAATCAAAATTTCTTTTAATCCTGAGGGAAATCCTTCACAACTTAGTCTGTTAAAGGGAAAACAGGTCTCCCCAAATGTACATATGTAACATTTTACAGTATTGCTCCTACAGACTTCCAAATACATAACTTAATAGAAAATATAACTTATATAGACTTAATATATTAAAATATCTTCTATACAAATGCACATTGCATTAAGTAAAGCCATGAAACATAATTGGTTTAATGTTTCATCTTTATTAAGCTGTGGCTTTCATTACTTGTATCTTCTAATGTTCTGTTAAGAACTTTACATGATTCCTTCAACAATTGCATGAGTCTAGTTAAGGCACTTACTAACACTTAAGGTAATTCCAGTACCATGGAATTACCATGTTTTCTTTTGTGAATCAGAGAAGTACCAACTATAAAACTTTTGCTATCCCTGGAGCAACAGGATTGAAACCTTGCCCTGGAGACCTTAGGTTGGAATTTTTAATTTTGCAGGGAAACAATGTCTTTATTCTTGCTTTAGACATAATATTCTTGCATTTAGACATAATAAAAAATAGAACCTGGATCATCACCTAACCCTGGCAACAGAAGGTTTTCTTTTTATATCTAGCTTTCAGTGTGCTATTATCATAACAAATGAATCTGCAGTGCATACTGCAGGTTCAGTATTACTTATGGATTGCCTACCTGATTATGTCTAATTTTCTCTAAACAAAAAGCTTTTCCTGAGAAATCTGAAGAAATGCTCTCTCCTGTACTTTTTTTGTTTACAAGTGTTCTCAATGCATAACTGTTTGAATAATACTGTAGACCTACTGGACATGAAATTGCTCTCTCATTGGAGAGAATTGGAGTAACTGTGGCAAGTCATAAAATCATGTCGGTTTCAAATAAGTTTAAGGGCACACTCAGGACAATATAGTGCTTTTTAATGAAAATAATGTGATTGATAAATATAAGATATTAAATCTTAAATTCACTCCCAGCTTTGCCCTCAACCTAGAGGCACAAATGCTTCTTTAGTCAACATTGCAAATGTATTTAGATATTTGAAGATACAGAGAGGTGTTTTCTAAGGTTTTAAAAGCACTTAACTACACTAAGCAATTATATCCTCTTGACTTTGAATTGGAGACCTGTACACAAATGATAAATAACATAAAGTCGTTGTTCAGACAATACCTTATCTAAGACTCAAATTGCTCATCACACCTCAGCAACTGAATCAAAAAGTTGTCAACATCTCCTCACTCCTGCGGACAGCTCACTTTCAGTAACTGACAGAATTTGAGTTGCTGTAATTCAGGGCACAGTTAGCCACCCATAGGTCTGAAGAGTCCCTTCCCCTCCACCTCCCATGATCACTAGAGAATTTTGAACAGCTATATGTCCTTTGGTTACCAGAATAAATAACATTATTTAACTATGGATATCAATTTCTGGTCGAGGTTTCTTCATCATTTTTTTCCCCTCACTATCACTAGAGGAAAAATTTATTAGCCTTCTCCTAAGAGATTCTAACTGGATGAGACAGTGTCATAAGAAAATTGTGAGCAGAATCATTTGTCATGGTAAGGCTAGACATATTCTGAGAAAAAAGAGAATGCAGTTTCTTCTCCGTATAAATAATTGGGAATTCAGAAACATTTTCATTTTATTATTTACTCACTAGAAGGTTCTAATTAGTGCAAATCACTGAATCCCATGATCATCTTACACTATTAGGAAAATCCACTGACAATAAGGCTCTTTCACCTTCCTTAATCCTTCCTGGTTAAATGATTTAAAATCAAAGTGACAGAGTAGATAGGAGTTATCCTCTAACCTAAAGTCTGTCAAGCTCTAGAATTTAGGGTCCAGAAGAAGGAGTAAACTTTTTCCTGATCATTTCTAGATACAAATAGATTTCCCAAATAAGCAACTGAATTTAATGACTTTTCATGTCTAGAAGTGAACTGCAGCTTTCATGTTTGAATGGATATTCTATAGGAGATTCTACAAGGGTTCTGTTAGCAACAAAATACTAATGAAAATATGCCTCCAGAAAAAAAACTGTCAATCTCCTAATTTATGTATGTTTAAATAAGTACAGCTAGAGTAAATTTTGAAATTCAAATGAGTTTGTACATACTCCTAGACTGTCTGGAATTACTGTAGTTATAACATAAAATGATCAAAAGAGACATGAAATTAGTATTGAGTAAGAAAGCTCAAATGATTGAATCTCTTTTTGAAAACTAAAATTAGAAATACCTCTCCTTCATTCAGTAATAATATTAAATAACTCAGAAGAAGGTTGGAAAAGAGAATGGGAAGAAATCTTAAAATCGTGATCATTAAAAGAAGTGAAAGCTAATATTTGCTCAAAGATCTAACCAAATTTAAAAGTTAGTCTCATTATTTCATTAAAAGTTTATGCAAAAGGTAAAAATACTAGTTTAAAATAGAGATACAACAGCCAAAACAGAAAATGCCTTTAGAAAATAGAAAAATATTTTAAAACCACTATCAAAACTACCAAAATATTTTAAAACCACCAGAATATTTACACTAAAATCTAATGTTTATCATTTAAAATATTGTTACAACCTTTGAAAGGAGTCATGGCTCCAGTTCTCAGTGGGTAAGACAAGACCAAGCTCTCACTGTATATGATCACAGTATATATAACTGTGCAACTATGCAATCAAAAATGCTGTCTGTGGGGATCTAACTCCACATTGTGTGGGTACAGGGCTACTAATTTTAATTATTCTTACTCTAGATTCATGAAATGAAAGCCTGCAGTGCACTACAAATTTATTTATGCCTACTGTCTTGCTTGTAGAAACATTATAAAATGTTCAACACTTCTGATAAAAATGTGAGAAAGGAGAATGTGTGTGCATCTACCTCATGTTTTCCTCTAGGAATAAAAAAGGACAATTTCAACTTCAAAATTCTGTGTTCGTACAGTCAGAAGATCTGATTCACTTCTGATTGAACAGCTGATAACTACAAGCCATTATAGCACAGGCATTAGTAATAATTTTGATTCCATTTTTATTTTCACATAGTTGTACTGTCATGTGCAGATTGCACTGCTGTGAGGTCTCTCACTGCATGACACTTTGCTTTTAAACTCTAAGGAAATATGTGTTCCACTTGGTTGCAGACCCACATAATAATCACCTACAGGCCATAGAAACATCAATGCTAAACATCAGGCAGTCTGTGTGTGTGTTTACTGTTTGCCTTTGTCAACATAGCCCTGCTCTGTAAAGATTATTCCAAATCTGAGAGTGATATCCCTAGTAGTATAAACCAGGGGGAAAGCTGTTTCAAACACCTATCTAGAATGTCAGGACTGTATAACACCAGGGAGTCCCACTGTTGCCAAGCCCATGACCACATCTAAATTCAATAAAGAGGGATAAATTGCTGTAGCCATAATAATCCTTAATGGAAAAGGATGCCCTAGTGAGAGTACTGAGAGTATTGAGATGACATATCTCTGCATTCTGGGAAGCAGTTACCAAAACTTGATATGGTCAAGGAACTTGTATGCTCCCAAATACTGCACTATTCATCCCAAATTCTGGGATGATACTTGCATATAAATACATACATCTTGTCTGTATACAAGAGAAATCAATAATTAAAATATGTAAAGAAAACAGACTAAGCTGTTTGCTTTGCTATTTAAAACAACCGGCTTACACAGTGAAATGAAATATTTATTCACCATGTTTTCCTTTTGCTGATCTATTTTTCTGGATTGATTACCTCTGAAAGCTGTCCTGACATGAGCTTTTGTACGCTGACAAAAGGGAGGTGAAGCGAAGCATCTTGATTAGCTACAATGCAGATAAGCTTCTAGTCAAGCTTACTAGACCAGGAAGAACAGAGACCATGTGGTCAGAAGTCTGCATCTATCACAAGTTAGGTTATATGGGAAGGGAAGAGAAATGCTTTTGTGTATTATACCTCCCTGTGCCACTTGCTTGGGAAGAAAACAACGTGGGGAGGCTTGAGAAAAAAAGTCACATTCAACTCACTGAAGTCATAATCTGCAGGTAAGCTGGATTTCCCAAGCCACCTCACCTTTAGCATATTCAACATCTCAATAAGGAGAAACTTCATAATTATCACACTTGGCAAAGAGGCGGGG
>VZRW01014119.1:191233-251616 GCA_013398125.1 Aegotheles bennettii
AAAAAAAGAAAAAAAAAAGGGGGGGGGGGGGACGAACACAGCAGGATAAAATCATTAAAGACTTGGAAAGGAACTAATTTCTGAGAAAAATCTAAAATACCTAGCAGCTTGTAGTCTTGCTAGAGGATGAGAAGATATATAACTAACAGTCAACATGTACTGAACAAATTTAAGTAACAATGGTAATATATTTAGAAGCTGTATTACAAGAAGTAAGAAAATAAATCTTCATTTTTTCAGATGTAAATTGGATATATAAAAATGAGGTGGGAAGTCTTATGGAAAAATCAATGAGGCTGGGCATATTGTTTCATGGTCAGGCTAAACTGCTGCTGAAAGGATAAGCCCAATATTCCCTCTAGCCTCAGTTTCCAAAGAAATATTCTGTGTAAGCAGATGAGAGAGCACTCTTATGCCTTCTAATACAGGCCCTAGACATATGTCATGCCCTAGATCTAACATCTGTTATCACTGTCCTTTTCTTACAGAGGGTGGGGAGGCTTCTCTGTAAGGGGTCACAGAGCTAACACATTTCCCATTTACAAATAATAGATCAAACAAAAAAAGCCACTCCCAGAGGACTGTAGTGTACATCAAATTGCCTCACATGACTGCTTTGAGTTAGCAGCAATGATGATAAGCAGATAGTGATCAAGTAAATTCACATTTTAAAACATAGTTCTAATAAAAAAATGTTCAGAAGAGATTAAACAGCTTTTTTAAAGCAAAAGCTAAATACAATAAATTCCTCTATAGTTACAGCAGTTAGACTATTCAGTTTTAAGAGACATTTTACAAGTATATATGAGCGTCATACTAGTTCACAAGGACAGAACTGAGGGACTTGGTGAGAATTATGGAGGTACAGAAATGAGATGCCTGTCTCAGAACAGGGATTTCACGCTCAGCAATATTTGCCATGAGCTTTCCAAACCTTCCATTTAAAACACACCATGATTTGTTGCCTTGTACTGATTTAGCCATGACCAAACTTGAGAGTGGAAAAAAGTCTGCATGGTGATTTGGCAATCCTGCACACCAGTGACACAGAAATATAAATGACTCTCAAGGGCAGGATAGACGAGATTCTGCACACAGATTTAATCACCTTTCATTAAATGCTAGTCTGAAGCATGGCTCATGTATAATCAACTTGCAGTATAGTAAGTTTTATTCCAGTATAAGTTTCGTTACTATTTCAAAGATAGGTGGGATAAACACAGTATTTTGTAGGTATTTTAAATTACTTTGTTATTTTGTACATTTCATGGCCTGCAGTTTTTAAAGATTTCATGTCATTTTTATGAGTTACAAAACATGTGGCACAAGAGTGGATGCAAGAGGGTACTCTTAGTGTACCCTGTACTTAGCTGAAGAGTCCTTTGAACTTTCTATTGGACAAGAAGGTTTAGCCTGAAAGTCAGAAAAGTATCCACAATACTACAGAAAGAAAGAAAACAAGCGTAAAACAAAGAAATCCAAGCATGGCACGACAGAGCTAGCTGAACACTTCTGCCCAGTTGGCTATAAGAGAGAGTCTGAAGTTAGCCAAGTAGTTGAGAGTAACTGTGAAAAACAGGTACTACCCAGGTTTGGGTATTTTTATTACCTATTGAATAGTCCACACAAAAATGTGTCCCTAAGGACACAAAGTAATTGAGGAGAGGTTACAGAATAGGTTCTGTACCTGCACACTCCTGTCTGGTCTCTTTGTGAAAGAGTTCTGAGAGATCAACTTGGTTGTGCTGACTTCCCACCATGTGGGATGGGCTGACTGCCATCCATGGTGATGGTGGCCCAGCAACCCCAGAATTCAGCTGTGTTTGCCCACAATGAGCAGGTTAGAAGGCAATACCTCTCATCTGCAGCCTTCACCTGCCAACATCCAATTGACAGACGTGGATTGAGGACTCTCTCCAAGATAATGAGAAGACATGTAAATTAGGAATAGACACAGCTGTATACAAGGAGAAAAAAAGGAGGTAGGATTAGCAGACCTACAGAGGTCCCTGTCAACTGAAATTATTCTGCAACTCTGAACTGGGCCACAAAAAGAGTTTGTACACATTCACTCTTGCTGCTCATATCCGGTGTCAGAAGCACTGAGTGTTGCTTAAAGGAATTTTGAAGCAACAGTCAGAATTGAATAAAGGGCTAACTACTAGAAATACATCTTTATTTATTGATGGTTTGTAATACAAATGCTGGTGTGTCATAACCAGCTTCCCTAGTACCTAAGACTAGCTGTAAGAAGACTTTTTAAGTGGAAGCTATATGCCTGTAAGTATTTGTGTCCGACTGCCCACAAACATGCAACAAGGGATGGCAATGCACATTTTGCCATTTGTGGAAAGTGATGCTTCTCAGGATTTGTCATACAATTACCATTCTCTATGAAAAATGTAAAGAGACATCAACCTTGCCTTTGTAAAATACTTGGCTCATGCACCAGATTCTAAGGCTTGGAGTTTTTTAAACAGGGCAGAATTATCTTCCCCAATTGCCAAGTTACCTGCACTTAACAAGTTTTAAGATTTAAAATTATTCATTTTATATGTATTTTCTTCTTTGAATTGATTTGTTTTAGCCAGTAAGTAGTATAGGCTGGAGAGCTAGCACTCATGCTACAGTAATTCTCTTGCTGGGAAAAATAGCTAGAAAGGTCAAAAGCTTCTAGAGATTAATGCAAACAATTTTATTACAGATTGGAGGGGGGGGGAGGGGGAAGAAAAAAGTAACAGCCCTGTAACATAGCAGATGAAAAAAGAATGAAGGAGAGAGGAACATCTTTGAAAATCCTTTTACCTTTTTTTGCTGTATGATTTCTAATATGTACTTTTAGTCCACAATGAAACCCTTGAAAAGCAATTTTGTTTATTATTGAGGAAACCAGCCGCATTGGAATCTAATATCGTTATGTGGTCTGAATGATACTGAATGAATGTACACAGTACTTTCTTATCCAGTTGACTTACAGCTTATCAATTGTACTTTTTCTTTATACATTTCCTAAGTACTTAAGAATCCACCATTTTTTACTGGAAGGTGCTTTGTTTCCTGCTGTAGAGCACTGAAACAAAAGCTGTTGCCTCCAGCCTTTGCCACTGCTATGCAGTGTAAGGTGAGCACACACAGCACGGCCAGAGGTATGGTGGAAAGCACACTTTACCTCCATGCCTCACTGAATAATACATTGGCAAGGCAAGCACATAAGAGGTTTGGTGTCTTGTAACTAATCAGACGTGTGTATATCAAGCTTCATGTTCGTTAGTCAAATGAGACCAATGAATTCCGGAACGTTTAAATTTGTCTTCCTTTAAACAGACACACAATGAGTGCAGCAGAGTCACAACTGGGAAACTTGAATGAGAAGAAAACAGTGGTAAGATAAGCTCAGTTCAAATATGCAATTTTGTGTTTTTTTTTTTTAAATAAGCTGTCTAGTGTGAGGCCTGATACTGCTCGTGTAATAAATGGGAATGAGGGGCTAAAAGGAAAAAAAAATAAGCATGTCTTTCCTCAAGTCCCATGAATATGAATAATGCACTTTCTAATCTTCTCTTATTAGATGAGAAAACATGTTGCTTTTGCTGGTAAGATATGAAAATTAGTGTTCCAATGTGATTTACCTCAAAATACTGGAACCTTCTTACATGCTAGGATAGGGATCTGCACAATTTAGAATTGAAAAAACATTTCTTAAAGTTTTATTATTTAGCTATGCATATTTGTATCAGGATAAAGGTTACCATGTTAAATGACAGCTCAAATTAATCTGTTTTCTTAAAATATGATTAGGAATTTGGAAGTGCTTTGCATCTTGTAGTAATCAAGAACTATATTAGCTCTTTTCAAAAACTTGTCTGAGCTGCTTTTGTTAAGAAGTATCTGAAATGTAAATGAATAAATGTTACAGATACTTGAGGCTCTACTTACCTGCAGAAGAAACTGCAAGCTTTCCGAGCACCAGTGTCAGAAGCATGCACCTAGCTATCATGTGCACATTTAAAGAGTCTTTAGGGGAGAAGAGACTATTTAGTAAAGTGGCCAGTGAATATTGCAGTAGGACTAGATGATTGCTGTAGATCCCTCCCAACTGAACTATTACTATTTTATTCTATTATTTACTACATTTAGAGGATAACTTACGCAGCTACTGGTCCTCTCTTTCATCCCCCTGCACTCCCAGCATTGCCATAAACTAAGGGGTCAGCTGCTTTTTGTTCTGTAACTTCCTCTGAATCCTGGGGGTTGTCCTTCAGGGGTTTGAAAAACACACTGGGTCTTCATTTGCAATGTGTTGGTACTTCTCTCATAATTTATCCCAAAATGGCCTATGGATCCTCATGCCAGGGATTCCTGAAAGTGCAGATTGGCTGGAACCAGATGTCCAGGGTGGGATAGAAGGAGAGCTGTCAGATACAAGAGCTGGATGAAGTAGTATGGGAGATGATGGAAAGGACTTCTTCTATCCTGTCCTCAAAAGATTTTTGTTGTGGGTTTTGAGATTTTTTTGGCAGTGGTGTTGTTGTTCGGGTTTTTTTTAATTGAGAAGGAAATGCAGCTCAATATGCAATGGCAAATGGCAGCTGTTTGACTACAGACTGTTTTTTGCTGTCAGGAGAGGACTCACCAGTACAATATGCATGATTGTATTTTCCTACATGGATACAGCTAAATTAACATAGCAACACTATAACACTATTCACAAATAGTTCTGCAAATAAACTGTACCAGTTTACTATTTTTAGTAATTTCTATTTACTTGTTTACTAATGAAAAAAAGAAAGAGTTTACATATAAGAAACACTAAAATCAAAAGAATATGATGAAAATGCAGGTAGCCATTTTGGCAAGGAAATACACAGCAGAACTGATAGAGTTTTTCTCAACAGTTCCTTTAATTACTTGCATGAATATATTCACATACCAATTGAATAAATAGGCTGCAAACAGCAGAAGAGGGCTTATCTCAATTACCATGCAAGAAGAAAAATACAATTTAAATGATCCTACAGGGAGGACAGATTTATTAACAACTTAAAGTTTAAAAAAAACCCTGAAATTTACTGGATATTTACTGCAATTCATGAGTCTATGAAATCTACAGGCCTTCCTATAGCTTTTTGCTAAGGAAAAGTATACATTTACCAGATTTGTTACACGCATTGAAGAATTACTGTAAGCCTCTTATAAAATTGGTGGGAGAGAGATCCAAAAGATCCCAGAGAATAAACATGAAAAAAGTAAAACTAAGAGTTTGGTTGCAGTGTTTGAATGCTGTACTATCACTGGTCTCATAAAACAAACATTCATGAGAAAGGTTTATAGGCAGCATTCACAAAGACCTACTTTTGAAGGATATATAGCATTTTAGGTAGTTCCTTCACAAATATTCCACCATCAAATTCTGCCAGAATGACTGCTCACTAGCTGACCTGATTTGTTTGCTACTGCAATCTTCCTCTCTCCAATACATCACCTTTGGCCACAGAAACACACTTGAGTCCCCAAAAACACGGAAAAATAGAGTGCAATGCTCCCTGTAGAGTTTTAACCTGGCTGAAACCTTTATCATATCACATTGATAATTTCTTTTTAAATATATTGTTCATTTTTATTGACTGTTATGAGCAGGGGTTTCATGCAATGGGATTGAAAACATGGGTGTAACAGACTGAATTCTGCCTTCCTTGCCACGAGTCCCATACATGGGTGGGCTCCTATTCTGCAGCTCTAGGGAAGAGGATAGTCACAGACCCACAGATGTGAATTTCCCTGCAATTTCAGCAAACTGGAGAGTGTAATAAATTTACTGTTGCTAGTAGAGAATAAATCAAGGTAAGTTTTACAGGGAAGAGAGTGAGCCAGAGGACAAATATAGCCAGATAACTGAGAGCTAAAAATAGTAGACAAAAAAAAGAAAAAAAAAACCTTAATAAAAGTGACAGTATCTCTTCTCCCCTTCACTTAAATAATTTTACAGATAGCCAGTAAAAGCTAAAAACTACAGTAAGCAAAGCCAGTATGAAATGATAATGGCGATTTAGGTCAAAGTCCAAATCTGTGCTTTTCCTTATTTCCTCTATTTTCTTCCTATATTTTCATAAAGGCTGAGGCTCTATAACGCTTAGGAAACAATTAAAATAACTGACAATTTTAGATATGCAGTATTCATCAAATATTTTACTTGAAATAATTTCCCATTAGTATTCTACAGTGATTTAAACTACCACAAACAGGTAAGGAAGAAAGTTAGAAATCAGAGACCAGTTTTGGAGATAGCAGTAATAAAATGTGAATACATTGAACGACCTCTAGGACACACCAGATTCTGGTTTGGGTATTTCTGTGGGTTTTTTCTTCCAAGTTTCAGAGAGATACTTTCATTAAAATGCATCTTTAAGAAGTGGCTTAAAATCAGGTGTAGGCCTATATTCAAATTTATTCCTGACACAAATGCAGATGTCACAATGAAATCTCTCTTTCAGGGAAGAGGGTGGGGGGGATAGGAAGTGCAGCAAATCATCAACTTGATAAACTGTTGAATGTCCACACGGTTTCACCTCATACAAGCCAATTAACACAAATGAACAAAGCAAATGTGTTTGTTTTTTCTGTCATCTAGCAGCCATAGGTCCCACACAAGACAAGGGTAAAAGAAGCTACCATTCATAGTTAAATTTATTTTGAGAGCATTGAGGGTGAACTTCAGACTATTTTTGGATGACAGCATACCACCAACCCTGAAAACAACTGAAACCAACAAAAGGACCTACTAACAATGAAGCAAAACATAGGAGAATGTAGATATTGAATAAACATACTCACATGAATTAGGAAAAGCTTACTTCACAGTCTAAAGTCAAACCCTAGATGCAGTGTACATCAGGAGTATTTCTAACATACAGCTACAAGTTCAGATGAACATTCTTTCAATGGGTGAATTTAACAGCTGTCCTTCATTTTGCACTAAAAGTCAGAGTCACTTAGGATCTTTGATGGAACGAGACAGCTTGCAACAGCAGGCATGTGTGGTAGGGGAAGGAAGGATGTTATACTTCTGCTTGTAGGAAGGGGAGAGCATGGGAGACAGATTACACCAGTCAAGGGGAACTAGCAGCATGTTAGCCATAGTCACAACCTAGTACTGGGAAAAAGCTAAAGGAAAGACAAGTCCTGGGCCAGTTTTGGTTGGAAATAGCATGAAAGCTGTGAGCCAAGAAACTCTTTCCTGTTTTGTTCAAGTAAGGTGGACCTCAAGTTTCTTGTTAAAAATGTTCTTGGAGTGCTTCAAATACCCAATACTTCTGTGTTTTTCCCTCCTAAGCAGGATATTACAGACTACACTAATTCTGGTCTAAAATTGACCCCAAAAAACCCCAAGCCAAGCTACCAACAATGCAGATTTAAGCTCAGTCAAATGAAGCACATTAAAGTATAGTTAAACACAGAAACTGTTGCCAAGAAGGGAGGGGCTGAAAAAAGGAGATTTAGCTAGTGGTTGGGTCTCAGTTCTTGTTAACATTTCTTTCTCTTTACTTTTTTAAATACATGTTCTTTCTACTCAAACTCATTTTGAATCAGAGATGAAAACTTACATTTCAGTATTTGCTACAGGGCAGAAAAGCCTCAAAATCAAACCTCTTGGGAGCTGATCTCAGGAAACAGGCAGCAGATTTCAGCAACTGGTGCAAAACGATAGAATGGCAATTTTCCTTCCCAAGTGTACTGTAAGAAAGATGGAATAAGCCCTTATAAGAACACAGTCAAATGATCAGAAAGATTTGATATCAGCAGTTGGTAATTTACCTGCCAGAAGGGTTACAGTGCAACAGGAGCACTGTACTGGGAAGTGTTTCCAGATCATCCATGTACTCTCACAACTAATGCAGTAGCCTTTCTGTCTCCTAGCTGTATTAAAAAGCTGTGGTTTGCTCTACAATACTGACAGCTGTATCAAATCTAAAAGAAACCAGCAGTCACCTGTCACAACCCCTTTCAGTGCAGCACCTGCTGATTACCAGGCACTCATCCATTAGCCCCACTTTGCTTGAAATTCTCCCCAGCTGTGTGCTTGCTGCTTTTCTATTCGTGATAGACAGCAATTCTGCTGGCAAGCTAAAGAATAAAATATCTGAATACCACCCTTAATTTACTCTTTAATTAACATATTTCTGCTGTATGAACACACTGAACCCTTTCACTGACTCATATTGGGTCTGGTCTTACTGGATCTCACTTTCTATTGGGAAGTGGCTTCTCTCCAAGCTGCCAGCCTGTGACCTGGCCTGTAACCCACAAGGGCTTCCAAGCCACCCCCTCGTGGCCTCTGCTGGCCAGGTGCTGCCTGTCTCTGACCCCAGGTATATATTATATTGGCAGGGCATGCTGGAGCTGGCAGACTTTCCCCTGCAGAAGGGCTCCGTGGAGCTCCTCAAGCAGAGATGGGAGTCCACCAATGCTACAAGACCTGGCCCGATGCTCCAGTGCTCACGGTCCCTGGTGCCGGGTAGGATCAGCTGCAGCAGCACCATGGAGAAACTGCCAGCAGAGAGCAGGAGCACGGATGTGTTCAAGGAGGAGACCCCAGGTGGCTCCCAGGAGACTGAGTACTTCCCCATCACTGTGGAGGAGCTGCGGAGCCGCTTCGAGGCCCTGGGTGGCAAGAAGGTAAGTGCCTGGCCTGGGTGGACAACTTGAGGGAACGGAGATGGGCCCCAGGGCTGAAAGGCCATTTCCCCATCGCCCCTCTCCTGTGCCCTGTCAGGGATAGCCAGTACTGGCCACAGCTCCTGTGGATGTCCTGTGGACAGTTTGGATCAGTATATTAATACTAAGTGTTCTATAGCTTGCTTTATTCCACAATGTTATTGGTCTGGACCATTGTAATGGTTGCTGACTAACGCTACGTGCCAATCTGACAGGTAATTTAGTGTGCAATTGTGCTTGGTACATTCTTAGGGGTGAAGAAACACAAGATATTATGGCCTGAATGAAGAATTCCCAAATGAAACTATCTGCAAACACTCTAAAACTTTCTGAAGCAATTGCTTCTTATTTATAGAATAGTGTTGACACCCTTTCAACTGTGAAACCTGATGTCACTTCACCCATTGGCTTTCACTGGCATAACATGGCAGGCCTGGACAAATTCAAGCCTTTAGTTGTCATCAGATTTTCGTCTGACAAATGTCTGTGATCTCTTTGAACTATCTAGGGAGAAGCTAGGCTTTTTTGAAACTTACAAAATGCTTCAGAAAAGTATAGGATACTGAAAAACTTATTAGTAATCCTAATTAGGGCAACTTTGTTCTGTTTTGTGGCTAAAATGTCTTTCATGTGCCTTACCTCTTGTGCATGAAAACTAAAATGTCCCTGCAGGTTTTGGTTGCTGATATTTTATACCTTCCACATTGTAATTCCTCACTTTTTTTTTCAGTTATCAGGTTAAACAAAAATACAGAAATAAATTTTTAAAAAAATCCCCTTTGAGTAATTTTCACCCAGCTTCTTAATCAAAGATACACTAAAACTTTATGTCACATCTCTGTGTTCTACCACCTTATAACTGCTGCAGGATAACCCTCAGTCCATGTAGTCAGTCATTTACCCTTTTAATGCCCAGAGTGATTTAAACGTGATTTCTGGTCCAGAAACCAGAGTTCAGAATAATCCATGCTGACCATGATATAATTAGAACACAAAATCCTGCTATTAAAAGATATTAGAAAACCTTTTTATGTGAACAGTGAAATAAAAATTCATTTGACTCATGAAAAATCTATTCATTGGCTTTAGACATATAGCACAAAAAGTAGCAGGTACCAATAAAATAAAGGTTAAAACTTTATGGGATTATTGAGCACTTTAAAGACCACATGAAATAGTCATAGGCTGCTGCTAAGTGGCATACTGAAATGATTTAAAGGTGGAAGCCTTTTTGGTTAATCTAACTTGGTAATTTTTTAATACTAGCAAAATAAACTTTTTTTCCTATGGAGCAGTACATTCAGTATTGAAGACATGATCATTTCATGTTTCTTTTTTAATCTTATTCATACAAAGAACGTTTTATTGTGTGATAAAGAATAATTTTTGGACTTCTTCACTTCACAGGATTGCAAACAATAATTACCAAGGAAGTAAAAGAACTCCTTACTCCCAGTCTCAGAACGGTTACACCCGTTAGATACTACTTTGTTCTAGTCTCCTTGCAAAATTTGCCAGTGCTCCACCTGCAAATACTTTGAATTCATGTCCAGTTTAGAATCTGAGCATTAGTATTATTATTTCACTGATACGCTTCATAAAAATTATTTCCAAGATATCTTTTATTGCTAGGTGTTCTTCCAAGTGAAAAAATATAATTTCTGATGAAAAAGTGAAACAAAGGATCAGTAAAAAGAGTGAGTGGTAAGGAAAGACTCAAGGAAGTGCTACTTTCCTCTTCCATATAATTTGTTTACCAAAAGTACTGCATATGAAATTTTAGTAGAGCTTTGATTAAAATCAAATTTTTTGTCTGGCCAACCAGAAGTGGAAAAAGAGGTGTACTGTCTACAGAGCATGCCTACTTGCTAAGTCACTGAAACTCATGCAGGATTTGTAACCTTTAAGATCAGTATCTTGCAAAGAACACTGAGAAGCAGGTGCTGATTATAAACTGGGAAGAGACAAGTACTGGAAAACATGAGTACAGGCCCTTTCTTCAGAATTCAACTGGAAAAGCTTGAACTCTGTTATCCTGTTCAGATAGCTGTCTTGGGAAATAAGATTTATATTGCCTTTAAGGATTTATTTCCCCATTGTAAAACATCTTGAGGGTTTCAATATAAAATCAATATGAAATGTAGAAAAATGGAATCTGCATCATAGGAGACTTTCACAACATAAGCATTACTTCAACGTTTTTACTTAAAAAGTAAAATTTGAAAGTGAGTCTACAAAAAATGTAGGCATTCATACCAAGTTTCTGATGTTGAAGAGTTATGGATACTTAAACTAGGGTCATACGCTTACAGATTTTGGCAACACAGACCAAAAGCAGGACTGACGAGGTTTCAAAAAAAATGTGTGAACTCTACAGACATAGGAGTTCTGTGAAAGGACAGATTATTTCAGTAATAGGGAAAGTTGGAACCAAACTGATGCTGGTGCTAACAATGGCATCAACATCTATATCCAAGACCTAATGGCACAAAAAATATGTAGAAATTATTGATTCCTCCACCAGTAACAGTGAATAAACATGAAAAAAAAAAAATCATGTGGGATAAATATGATCCACAGCAATCTCAGACTTTGCATGTATGAAGCCTGGATTCTGTATCATATTTTAAATTTATACAGGAAGTATTTAAAGGTGCCTATTAAGCACTTGATGGGTATCTGGTTAATGATAAGGACCCTAGATGTTAGAGGACACAAAGGCATTTATTAATATTGATGAATGTTAAGTATTTTGGTAGTTAACTATTACACCATGAGATAAGATACTAGTAATGAAAAACAATAGCAATTTAGTATGCCTTCAGAGGATACATTTTAACTATGGTTCTATCAAGTAATCAGTGGTACAAGAAAATACTTGTATCACAATATAATGCGAGGCTATTCAAAGCTTTTAGCAAACTAATTGCTTAAGATTTGATCTCTTTTAGCCATAGTACATTTCCATGGGCAGAAGGAGTAAGGACGGGGAATGAGCTGATACATTTTCCTTGCATTTATGCAGTAGTTTCACCCAGAACTGATAGAGAAGGTTAGAAAAAAGTCAGTAATGGCTGTATGCAAAACTAAGTCAAGGCCGTAGAAATCACAGTGGAGTTTTTAAAATTTAAACAAAATGTCTTTTAAGGCTCAGTGCCAGCTAACTATATTACAGTTACCTTATGCATAAATGAATGTGCTCATTAGCCTTATGCCCAGAAAAGACGACTGCCAACTGCTGTAATCCTGCTTAAATGGACAATCTCTTGACTAATCAGACTTTCAAGACCAGGGCCCATTTTACTACATTATGCCATAGGAAAAATAGATTTTATTCTAAGAAGGCAAAATACCACTGATTAAAAATTCAGGTTGCATTTCCATTGCACTGCTGTTACTTGTCTATGTACAATATCCATAGAGAAAAATCAGGGGGGTTAAATGTTGTTAAACCATGAAGTGACTTCTAAACAATTAGATCAACCATTTAAGAACCCTCTGCTGCTTCAAAACTGAAAGACGTTATTATAGGCAGCTGCAAATGTATTTAGACTTTTGGCATATATTTCTTCCTGTTGGCTACTTGCTGAACTATGCCCAAGTCTAATTATTTGAATGGAATTAACACTGAATATTGCAATAAGAGAATACAAAAAAGAGTAGAGTCAGGGGCTAAGTTGAATAATTTTGAAGCTGAATCACTTGGTGAAGTTAAATTACTTTTGCCTGAGTTTATTCAAGTGGAACTTGGATGTATTTCCTTCCTAGGAGTATTAATAAGTTAATTACTAAGTCTGTTGCTGGAGCTTTTTAGAAAGCCTATAGTGTTAGGCCTGTCCATATCTTTCCATTATTTAGAAACAAACTGATATCCCATTCTGCTAGAATGAAAAGTATTTTCCCCTTTTCTACAGGAAAAAACTGTTTCTTAGGAAGTAATAATATATTAAAACATCAATTCACTATATTGACTTATCACTCCCATGAAACAATTACTAGTTTATTAGCACTCAAAGGCATTGGAATGTTAAAGCTACTAAGGCCTGTGTTTGCTGGAAAGTGATTATGTATGTTTTTCTTAAAATGTGTTAAAGCATCCCAACTGAGAAAGTAATTTCATGCTTACTTTTTAGAGAAATCTATTCAAAGAACTCATTAAAACCATTCATTTATATAATCTGGTATATGTTCATTAAACTGTGTCCTTTGCAGAAAACATATGAACTGCTGCCAGAAAGTAAATGAAGAGAACAGATGTTTAATGTAAAAGGTTAGACCTTCATTAAAATTGTTTAAACAAGCAGCATCTTTTTTCTCTTAGCACTCTCAGAAACGTTTGTATTAATTTAGAAAAGCCATGTAATACAGAAAAGAATGAAAACCCCATGACAAATATAAGTCAGTTTGGTACCCTGTGAGCACTTGCATCATTTGTATTTCTGTTATGGATGAATGAAAGCAAATAGTGAAGAGTGCATGGGATGGCCAAACGATTACCCTTGCTGAAAAGCTTAATATGGGAGTGCTGTGTATCATCAGCCTTCTGGATTTTGGCTTCAACTCTTTCAACTCTTTTTGGTGACACAATACATTCCTCCCCTTTTTTATTCACAAACTTTCTAATGGCAAAAGATTCCACAACAAGGAAAGGCCACGTTGTTTATGGGACTTGAACAGTAGATCATGAAGAACAAGTTTTGGTAAAAATTCACCTTTTTTTTTTTCTTCCTTAAAAGAAAACTTTTCTTCTGTGCTTTGATTTTCTCAGTAAATATATGGGCTCTTTACAGGTACCTTACAAATCATCTGAAGAAACAATCCTCCTTTAACTTTGATTATTCTTATTTAACTCACCTCTGAACTGACCTAGCTTTTTGCAGTTTAGAAGATGTATTAAATTTTTGCCTTTCTAGAAATCAGAATGTTGACAGAGTTCTCATTGATCTCTTCCATGTTTTATGCCACGGAAAGCAGCTGTTTTGATGGTGGGAATGGAGCTTTTCAAAGCTCCTTTGTTCACGTGCAGTCCCATGAATTATTGCAGTGTATATAAATATATAATATATATATATGGTCTTCTATAAAATACTGCCATTCCTTCCTGTTTAATCACTGAACTGTCAGTGATTCACACTCCATCCCAGTGTATCACCTGCAGTTCTTCAGTCCTTCTGAGATATTTTCTTTGTGTCTCTTACACAGTTACACTTTCATTGTATACACACCCAGAAGTAACTGCTTTCTGGAGAGTACAGCTGCCTTCCTCCGTTACACAAAGCTGGATTTGAAATCAGCACAAATGATTCATACTTGAGACAACTCAACATTTCAGACCTTCTTCACCATGCTCCTGTTTACTAGTTTTGCTAGTGACCTGTGCCACTAGTTTCATTAGTTGCCTAATTATTCAGTAAATATGCATAGGCCAGTTATTTGAATGTGTGATTTTTTTACTTTTCACAGTGTACCGTAAACTGCAGCAGTTACAAGAAGAAATTAGATTTTGAGAAAACCTGACCAACTTCATTTTTTTAAGCTGTTAATTTTATTCTGAACAGATAGGAGACGTGATATTTTTAATATTTCTTTAGGACCTGATTTAGCAGAAATTACCTTATTGTAAATTAGGGATTGTAGCAGAATGACTAGTTCTTGGTTCGAGTCTCCATGAGGCAGAGATAAGCAGAGTCTTCCATATGTGGATGCCATCTCTAATCTGATTGTGTACTATTAAGCAAGCACACTGAGAGAATAGAGAAATGAGGAAAATGTTCCTGGGGGGGGCTTAGGAAAGGCACACACACATACACAAAAAGTCATAAAAGGGTTCTTCTTTAAAGATATGATTGCTTAGAAATGACCCAGAAATTGGGTTTTGTAAAAATAATCTTTAACATTTTAAAATCTGCAGAGATCAATAAAGTTAAAACCTTTTAACTTAGACAGAAGTTGTATGTGATGTCCATTGAGTTTTGTACAGTTGGATCTCAAGGGTGAAGAATTGTGCTTTCTGGGTCATGAAAAAAAATACCTCTTGTCTTTCCAGACACATAAGCCAGTAAATACCTCGCTTTACCCAAGTCTATTTTTGTTGTACGGTTTCCAACCTATTAGGCAGCAGCATCAGAGCTTGATAACCTCTGTGGGAAACTGACCATAAAGCACTCTGAAAGGTACAGCTACTTTCCACGGTCAGTGCCAGAAAATAACATTTGGAAAAGCATGTTTCATTTATAATTTGTTCTTTAAACTCATCTCCACATTTAGTTTCATTTCAGTTTGCAATATTTTATAGACAATACTTGTTCTCCTAAGTAACTTCTTAAGTATTTGTCACTTGTGGCAGAAAGCAACAAATCTTAAAACATTTTCACTGTCATTCTGTCTGTTGGTATTTGGAACAACTTACCAGCCTGTGGCATCTTAATCAATTCTTGAAGCACAAAGGTGATGTGGAAAGATGGGAAGTAAACACGTCCATGACTAGCATGTCTTGGGAAACAGCACTTGGAGGAAAACATAACATGTGGGTTAAGTTGATTAGGAAGGAAATAAGCTTACGACTTAAAGTCTGAGAAATCCACAGGTGGTATGCAGGGGAGAGCAGATCTATAAAATTAAACAGGAGTGAAAGAGACATTACTTGCTGTTGCAGAGTACAATGTGTAATATGTCAAATGTACAATTTCAAGTTAACAATCAAATAAGCACCTGCACCAAACCACACAAGTACTGATATTTCAATAGGCAACTAATAAGTAAAATAAATCCCCAATATGTCTATTCCTGTATCTTTCCTCTAACCTGTATAACATCTGTGAGAGCAAATTGTTAACAATTCTACTATTCTCTGACAGTATCTAGCTGAAAGAGAAACGGACTCACTATGTTTTCTGAAGTTGTCAGTTGAAGTAAATGGGTCCAAAATAACCATACTCCAGAGTTTCATGCCACTGTTCTGAATCTTCATGAAAGCAGAAGAATTCCTGGGTGTTCAAAGAGAAGTGCAGCACAGAATACTTTCCACCTTTTTATGTCCAAGGCATAGGTAGGACAGTATATGGGTAGATGCCAATGTGGCAATTATAGAACAGAAGGTACAAATGACCTGCAAATGTGTACATTTGCTGATGTGTACAAATACACATCAGCTGTCTTAAAAGAAGAGATCCTCAGGGATCCTTTTCACAAACAAGATCTCTTCCGTGCTTCTGTTTTTGCCCCTTTAGCTCTGTGTCTTCTCCCTTTTGTCAGCTCTTTTTGCACTGTTGTCTCTTTCAAAAAAAAAAGCTCCATAAAGATGGGTTCCTTTTTTAAATGTTTGCTACCTAGATTTAAAGTAACATGGCAATTCCTAGGCATTTAGCAAATGAGAAGAATAATGTAAATACCATTGCCATACTTTAACCCTGTTTCTGTTTTCTATGTCATGGTGTGACAGTATGCTTGTTTCAACTGTAAGGTTTGATTAATAAGATTGGAAGAGTAGATATTACTCAGGATTAGGCAGTTCATGAACTTTGTATACCCAGGAGTGTTTCAAGCTATGCATTGTCTTTCTCAGAAGCTGTCTATATGAAATTCTGCCACAGATAATAAATATCATTGCTGGACTATGGTTATGAAAAATGCCTAGTAATACTAGTTTTGAGAATCTGCCTACTTATGCTCACTGTCTCACAGTCTCCATGATTTACTATAATTTACAGCTCATTTTGAATTCTCTGCAGCTACATCTCTTACATTAATATCCTCTTTATATGCTCGTTGTTAATCTTCCATTGTAGAATATCTTTTTCATTTTCTCTTGTTGCTTGTTTTCAAATATCAGCCCAGTATCTGACCAAAGAAAATGCTATTTCTTAAAAATATGGAATGCTGATAATACATAATTTTACTAGCTTTCAGAGATAGTAATACTGTGGGAAAAAACTAATTTAAAAACTGCAATGAATATTAGATAAAAAAGGTTTTGGTTAACATAATTAGTCAAGCCCATATAAGCATTATATTAAAAAAAACCAAACCCAAAACAAACAATGAAATAAAAAAGTGGTAGAGTAAATCTTAATTTAGCTCACTGAGAAAAAGTTTACAAGGAATTTTAAAATCAGGAGTGCCGTAGATTTCACCAAAAATTCCCAGCATGTACATCTCTGGTGATGTGCAGAGCAAATGACTTAGAAGGTCCACTTGATGTGTCTTGTATTATTACTGAATAAATTGAAAACTATGGGCACTTGAACAGGTATTGCTTATGCAGTTTTGGAAGCAGTATCAGAGAGTACACCATATGATTATGTTTTAAAAAATAAGTAACTGTTTAATGGAAATACATTTAAGACTTTAAAATGAGTCAACTAGTTGGAGCTCTTACTAAGGGAGAGTTGTCTTTCGTTAGACCAAGCCTGTGCATTTTTCTTTTTGCTCTTGACTACAACAGAGGGATCTGTCTCAGTTGCTTAAACAACTGAAGGAAATTGCTTCTGTCCTTCTTCTAAACATGGCATCAGTGGACTCTGGGAACTAGCATGCTCAGTATTACTGGAAATTATCAAATCTTAGAAGCCAGGGTATTGTTTGGAAGGAAACAAAGTGGAGAGTCAAGAGAAAAGATTAGTGTAGGTGGGAATGTGCAGCTACAATAGAGTGCCTACTAAGAACTAGAAATATTGCTAACTTTGTAAGTAATTTGCTTCCCCACTCTGCTAATGCTTTTGTTTGTGCTTTGCTATTCCTGTTTTCTGTTTCACAACACATGCTTCTAATAATTTCCACTTATTTAAAATAATTACAAAAATCATGAAATAGCAAATGACCGTGGAAAATTACAACAGAAGGAATGTAAATGTCTGCAGCAATACTAGACACAAAATGGTCACGTTAGAAAACACCACTTCCAAAATCATTATTTTGTTTTGCTTAAAGGCAAAGACATGCACTGAAATATTTCAATAATGTTAAGAGGTCTAAACTGGTGCAGCTCTGAATCCAGGTAAATTTCAGCAAGAGACTATGCAAAGAAAAGCATATATTGTTAGTGAATTTACAACAAACAAAAAACTCAAGCCCACGCATACTCTCATGAAACCCCAAATAAATATTTTATTTTCAGTCCCATACCTGCAATTAACACTAGCACTGATAAAAAAGTGGTTCTTAAATTTTCACTGTAAGGATGAAAACAATGAGAGTTATAAAATTACTTCCCTAAATATGCATTGTAAGAGGAAAAAAAGATAATAAACAACAAACATATAAACTTAGAGCTGATATGGGAATTTGGTATATAGCAGAGTTCCTTTTACAATTTCAATGCAAAGAGATTACTAAGTTTATTGTGGAAGGTTGAAATAAAACTTTAATCTGCTAAAAGAGAGTAGGATTATTTACAAAAGTGTTTTGGTTTTTTTAAATGTTGTGGTAAAACTTTTTTCCAAATGCTTTAGAATTATTGTATAAATAGAAAGGACAAGTTATCGTGTTTGAGTGAAATGTCTGGTATATATATGTAAATAAAAAAGTGAAAAAAGCAAGAGGTGACAGAAGAGGAAAGCTACTGTTTAATTTTTATTATGTTTGAAATCTTAATTTGTGCCTGCTATGTGGTGAGGTAGCATTTTATGCTGCCACAGGTCATGATTTTTGAAAACAAACACTGACATTATTCTTCGTTACTAATCACACTGGTTTAGAAAACAGTTTCCATGACTTGAACAAAGCCTGAAGGTTGTAGGCTGTTAATGCTGACTATAAAGCTATGCTGCTTGTACCCTCTCCGCTCTTTTGTCACTGTTCTAACATATTTTATATTAAACACAGCTGTCTCAGTTCTAGACTTCTTATTCTGCATGTTGTGCTGGTAGTGTATTGCCAGTGATTTATACAGACTTCTAGTACCAACTTCATATAAATTCTGTTTGATTTGTGTGTGATTTTAATTCAATTTGCTTTGAAAAGCTCTAGTACGATTTACTTCTACCAAATTTTTTATTTTGCAGTCTTCATAAATTCTATCTTGATTTAGTTTTTTACAGATATTTTAGCTGACCTACTTTAAATGATGTTAATCACTGTAGTATCACATGCTTGAAAAAAGCTCATTAAAACATGTTTGGTCACTGTCAAATTACTTAATTGTGGACTCAGTTTCCTTATGTGTTTCTAAAACACACAACTACTTTGTCCTTCAGAAATGCCAGAGATGGCAGATCTGGCAGAGATGCCAGAAATAGTCAGAGATGAACCACTGCATAGTATTGGTTTAGGAAAGGAAGTTGCTGTAGCTACTGTATGTCCTATAGTTCTCTATTTAATCCCTTGCCCAGTTGCTGATTTAGCACAGATAATCATTATCTGTGCTATGAAAACTTCAATAAAGTTTCAAATCAACATAATATAATGAGCTGTGTATAACTGATATTCCTTCCATGGGACAGAATCAGAACAGCTCAATAACTTAATGTATGCCAAATGCTGTTAACAATTAAAAGAATTTCCTTTTTCAACTGAAAGAATTAGGCCATTGCATTTTAAGTAGTAGGGCCAGGGGCTCTGTATCAGTTTTGCTATGGTGATAAATGGCAAACCAGTGGGAGATTTGATAAGCAAGAATGAAATCTATAGCTATTTCCAGGCAGAATTTAGCCCCTCAATGTTTTTTCTTAGTGTAGAGCCCCATTCTGAGATGGCACTTCTGCATATAGATCATTTTTCTCAGGTTGACGAGCTCTTTTCAGGGCCTCTGTTCCACGTAAAGCAGAGTTATTTTATAGACTTCTTCCAAATGAAAACACTGTCTTATTTTAACACTGCCTATAACAGCTGAAAAGGATAAGCATCTCTGGAGCTGGTCTGGGCATAAAATGAATGAGCAAGTTCCAGGCAGCCATAGGGGTTTTTTTAAAACCTCTTGAGAAATTCTCTCTTAGTGAAGTGGTGCGTTGCAGAGAATCAAGTGAGAATCGTGGCTTTGTCTCAACAGTTTATTTACTGGCTTCACAGTGTTTGTGCAGCAGGTGTTATTAGGAGTACTCTGTAATAGTCACTTTAGGGAGTTTGTCATCAATCTTAATAATGCCATCAGCGTTCCAGCAGATGGTAGACATGATTCCATGCACTCCCTGCTTCTAAATTGCACCAGAATGGATTTCCATCATATTTTTAATTACAAATGAAAAATATATCAGAAACAGACTCGTCTCATGCTGGTGTTTCCAAAGGCTTTTTTCCAGGCAGGCCAGGACTGTGTTGCTTTATCTTTTATTTTTTTATATTTCACTGAGATTGAGTGATTCATAGGAGATATTATCAGCTTGTTCAGAACTAGAATTAACCTCAAGTCATTTCTGTGTACTCCACAGTGAAGTGGAATGGGAATTTGAGATGCCAGCTTTTTGTAGGCAATAGTAAATGTTAGAAGCCAGTCCAACAAAGTGCTTAGGCATTAAGTATAACTTGAATTGCTATTGAGAGCAATTATTTGAATAACAACCCTCAAGTATTTAAAGTTACAATCACAAGAAAATGCACTGATGGATCAAGATTTTATGTAACTATTTTAAAAGCAACAGATTTGATTTCTAAACACTTATCCTACTGCTCCATTAATTTCCTACCTCATTATCCATTTATGGATTTATTATTTTCTTTTCAACCTATGCTTCTACCCTTTCTTGTTGGGCCTATTCCTTCTACCCCTCTGTCATTTCTTACACATGCATTCTTTTAGTGGAGATCATAAATAAAATGAAAGTTAGGTGGTAGCTACCTTTCCTTTAGGTAGTATATGTAACAGAAGTAAAGACATGATCTGATGGGGATGAGTGCATTTTTTAAATATACTTAAAGATGTCTTTTAAAAAAAACATTAAATACTTTGAACATTACCAGTAACTTTTGGCAATCTATTTAATATACTGACTGCAAATTCCTCTTCCACTCCAAGGTAGTTCTGTGTATGCATAAAAGGTAGTAGTAATTTGGTAAAGAGTTTTCCTCTATTTAAAACTGCATGCGTTCTGGCTTACTGACTTTTAGATTAGTGCAGGACTGGGTAGCAAGTGGAAAATACACTATCTAAACTATGCATAGTCACTCAGCAGGCCACAGAAATTTGAATCTCTATAGTTGGCATTTCTAAATGTAATGACTGCATATTCCTTGAAATTTGGCACTCCAGTGCTTTATTCTTTTTGCCATATTTGAGTATGAGATCAGAATCTAAAAATAGCTTCTTGTGTCACCTTTTTCTGAGAAGCCCATCCAAAAATAGACTATAATACCAGAGACAGTTAGGTAAAACCGAAGTAATTAAATGATAGAAAGTTACTTAAATACAGGCAGATTTTAACAAATTATGTCCAACAAAAAATGGAATAAATGCTGGTAAACAGGTGCTCCACACAACAGTCTATGTCCCAGTTGAATACCTGCTCCTACAAAGAACACACATATAGTTACAAAAGCTTGACGTGAATTTAATCCTGCATTAACCAGGAAAAAAAAAATTCTTTTAGTTTTCATTTGGCAACTTTTGCAAGAGTTGCATATATTAGCATCTAATTAAGCACCTCTTGGCACTACTTTGGTGCTTTTTTGACAAGTGGCATTTATGTTAATTCTATCCTTATTAAGAACATGTCTTTGCCATTCACTGTCATTAGGTTATCTGGGTACACGCCCCAATAAAACTGTATGCAAATTAAATTTATCCTGATTAAAATGGGTTTATGGTAATTGTAACACCTTCCAATAATGTTTTCACAGTAGAAAATATCTTTTTCTGAGAATAAGTCTGAGCTCTAGCACTTCAGCTGGAGCAATAGTGCAAGAAAATCATTCTTCAGTAGCCCCACTAAGCCAGGGATGCTGTTTGCGAAATGGAGCTAGGGCACCTGGAGACTGTCACATGAGCAGTACTGTGATGATAGTGAAAGGGAGGAACAGAAGAGAATGCACATGGTGACAGAATTGGTTTGTTTAGAACAAAAAGTTCTGCACAGCACTAAGCATGCCCCAGACCACACAACAGCACCATCCTCACAGAGACCATTAAATGGAACATTCATCTATATTGGGATTCACCATATCAGGGATTTAAAGAATATGGATCACTTTGGAACATTGTGGTAAAAACTAAAGCTAGCTATGAAAATAAAAAGAACTTAATTAGAAACAACTGAAAGAGAATTAATGTATTAACAATTATAAATCCACTACAGTGTATTTTGTGGAAAAATATATTAGCAGTCATCCAGTGTCTGTGTAATTATAGAGAAAAACATAGTTATTCTTTTTTGAGTACATTATTACAGGCAGCAGTACACAGAAATCAAAAGGCAAATTAACAAAGAGATTTGGAACAATAAACACCAGTCTCAAACTACTTAATACAAAGCTATAGTAAATATCATTCTGTTGCCTGTAACAAAATGCTCCACAGGACTAGGATGACAAATTAATATCACAGCATAAAACTGAACAGAGTATTCCTAGAATATGTAATTGACAGCATTTGCTGAAATCTCCAAATTACAAAAATACCAAATAAACAACTCACTGCAGTCTTGAAAAATGGAAATAATGCTTACTACGAAACCTGGGATTTAGACAAGTTTGCAGGCTGAAAAATTGAACGCTATGACAAACAGTAATATGTTATGTCTAAGCAATTTGTAAGTATTACCCCAGATTTCCAGTTTTATTTGACACATATGCTTTTCTGATCAGAGGAAAATAAGCTAAATAAAAATACCTTCTGCCATAGTGGTTAACATCTCAGAAATCTGTCCATAAAAGAATTTATATTAAAATCTCTTAAGTAGGACCATTATTCCTATCATTTATATTAAAGTATGGTCAAAAATATATGCATTCTTTAAAAAAATATTAAATAAATGTCAAAAATACTAAACTTATACAAATTTTATAGGTAATGGAATTGATAATGCAGAGATTAAAATTTGAAAAAACATAGAAATATACTAGAAGCTAATAAAATTAGAGTTAAGAAAAATGTAAATCAAATTTATATTGGTCCCTAGTTCTCAAGAATAAGAAACAGCAAATTCTGAAGCTTTTTAGCTGTTACTGGTAACTACAAAAAACTGTAGTAGGAATTTTTTAAAAACCTAGATGATTTTGTTCTCAAAGATGCCACTGGTACTAGAAAACACAGTATATTTTGAGCTTTCTATTTTGTTCTAATACTGTAGAAATTAGAACCTCAGGAAGGTGATTCTCTGTTGTTGACTACTGAAAGCATAGAGTGCTGTGGCAATATGATCCTGGGGCTCATTTATGCCGGGCACTGGCTGGTTGCAGAACAGGAGAAGTAGGAGACAGGCATGTTCAGGCTGATCTAACACATGCACAGTATTTTTTTATTTCTCCTCTTCCTCCCCTATTCTTCATTTCTCCTCTGCATAGCCATTTCTGCATCACAGATCATCCTTACCAGATTTCAGACATAATGGTCAGCTCTTCAGCTGTTTTAAGCCTAAATACCATAATTAATACTGAATTGCAATTGTAACTGATAACCAACTCTGAAAAAGGGTACAAAATGAATAGCAGTTTGAAGCTGTAGCCCTTCCCACACGAAACACTCTATTCATTTCAGCCACCTGTTGTCTCCTGATACCCTCGGTATGCAAGTATCTTATTCCTCTCAGCATAGCTCCGTTCTGGGCAGGCTCACTATCCTACCTGTGCTGCTGCACTGTCATTCCTGCACTGTAACCCAGCCTGGTCACAGAGGCACTAGCACTGTGCCTCTGTGTCATTTCCGAATGTCATTTCCGAATGGGATGTACAGCCTGAAAGTGTATGACAGACTAGTGAGGAAGGGTACAAGAAAGTGTCATGGGGCAGAAAGACAGCTGCTTTCTTCACTCCAGAAATCTTTTGCCATTACCCTCCAAAAAATACTTTCCATAATAGCTAAGGAAAATATGCTGCTAACTGTAAAAACAATTAGAGAATAATTCACATTTGTTTTAAACCAATTATCTCATGTAAACCTGCTAAATAAAAGATAACAAGCCCCACAGTATTGGTAAAGATCCCCTACACCACCTTTAAATTGAGCCACATTTAGGTTTTCCAGGGTGTTGATTGTACCTCCTCGCCTATCTGCCAAAATTACCCACTGTATTCAGGATTACCTTTCAAGTTCAATTCCATATAAGCAGCAGCAGCGCTCTTTTGGGGGAGGGGTGGGGGTGAGGACAGACTGGTGGAATAAGATAACTGATAATCGGTGATACCAGAGGCATTTTTTCCGAAAAAAGGCATTTAGAATACTCATGGTAATAAAACATCTCTAGCCTCTATGGTCTAATCAGTCACGTTTCAATGCTGACACATCATGCAAAAATCTTGCATCTAATCTCAAGCAAAAGTTACCATAACTCACAGAAGCAGACAGATTGTTATGAAATTATGAGTCTCCACAAGACATAACCTTTAGTACATGTACTTGAAAGAATAATCTTGCAAAGAATTACTACAGGTCATGAAATGAAGTACAACACGTATTTAAAATAAAAGCTATCAGCAGCTATGAGAAAAGCATAAATTATAAAAGATGAGTGAAGCACAATTGTCCTTGATTGCTAATGATGCACTCATTTTAAAAGTGTATTTCCAATGCTTGTTCGCTGTTAGTTTCATAAAATTCAAGGTGAATGTATAATTGGTTACACGTTACTGTGAAAATGGCTTTTACAATTTATTTTACATAATTTTCTTTGTAAGAGTTCTATTTGAGGATTCATTCAACTGCATTGCATTAAAACTTTTTTTTTTTTTTTAAATAGTTACTGACTAGAAAATGCTCTCCAGTGTAGGATAACTGATTCAGGGGTCAAATTTTGCTGCTTGTTACACAAGATGCATAATATCTAAATCTAAAAGCAGTTGGAAGTTACTTCAGAGAGTTGATATACAAGCGTAGCATTAAACTGGTATACAATAATAAAGCTGTCTGCAAACAGTAAAAAGGAAGTAGTATAATGAAGGCAGTACATTCTGAAAACGTATTCTTTTAAACAATTGAGGCTCTGGCAAACAAATTCTGCAAAATCTTCCTGGAGAGATTTATGTGGTCACCAGACCAACCACCTTTCTTTTTAGCTATCACTACCTCTTTTACTGGGACAGTGGAAGTGGACACACAGTGAACCTTTCATGTTATTCCCTTGGAAAAAAAAAAAACCCAAAACTAACATATTTTTGCTACTCCAGCTGGTTTAGTTATTTACTTAATATAAGAGCTGTAGTTGAGATTTTACAGCCGTTGTGCCCAACTCCATACTGCGTGGAACGAAGGAGCAACACCCCAAGACACCAGCTCTGACACATTAAAGTCTTGCTTGGCAATAATTTGCTCGTTTAGCCTCAAGTGAGGTCACAGTGTGATAATGAGATACTAATAATAAACTATCATTTTATCATATGTAGGTAAACTATCTGTATGGCACATTGACCCACTATTGTGATAAGCTGAATTCAGTCAATAGGTCAGAGCAGAACTGAAAATCAAACTTCTGAAATACAAATACCCATACACATCTGGTCTCCAAGCCATCATTTCATGTTTTTACATATTCTTACATATTCTTACATATTCTTACATACCAATGAATTGAATTAATATAATTCCCTTCATCAACTTCTCCATATGCAACTGGTGTCTTTTATTGTGATCCTTATCACCTCCACCACTCTTCTCTTGTGGAAGAAAACACGTGCAAACAATGGCAAAGTAAAACGGCCAAGCATCACTGTCAGTTGGACTGTAAACTGGGCAGCACACACGAAACAGCAACCTACAGTTCTACAGGAATTTATCCTATGGCATTCTGGAGAACATCTCTCCCAAAACAGCACCCCCTTCTAACCTGCTGCCTCTTCATATGCTCTCCTCCCCACAAATCCCACATCTTTTTCCTACCTATAGCTTTTAACACACATCCTTTTGATGTCTTCTAATAGGAAACAGGAAGTGAGAGACGTTCACTTTCATCAGCATCGAGGAGTCAGCCTGGGAGTCTTTCTGCCATTTCTCTGAAGGAGTCTACTGTGAAAAGGAGGAGAGCAATCTTTGAAAAGATGTTATCAGAAAATGGCCACAGGAACAGGTTTGAAGGTTAGCATTACCATGTTGATCTCATGTCTCACTTTACTCTAAGGCAGTGGTCACCTTTGTGATTGTGCACCATTATCAGCAAGACATTTTGAGCATGCACTCCCAATGTTTATGTATTTATCTACAAATTGTATATCTGTAGTACTGCACTAATACATTATGTACATTAGGCAACATACACACAAATAGATGTTAAAGAAGGATGATGGATGACTTTTTTTTTAATATTTTCCTTTAAAAAGTGTTTATTTGCAAAATATATTTTCTTCCTGCACCCCAACAGGACCGTCTAGCAGATCAAAAGGAAAAGGAAATTTCAGTGTGCAAAACCTTTTCTAGCTAATGCTGCTACATTTATTATGCTCATTGTTCAAACTAAATACCTGATCTTTTATCAGGTTTAAATTTCAGCCATTGGTTATCTTTTTTCCTTTTTTCATACCAAATTAAAGAGATCTTTAACACCTTTTCATTTCTTCTTGGAAGGATGATTATACATTATGACCATATCACTCTGTAACCTTCTCTTCTGTCAGCTAGATACTGCTACAGTTCTCCATGCAGGAGCATTTTGTTGTGGCTCTTCTCTACATCTTCTCAAGTTTTTCAGGTGTCTTTTTTATAATATGGTTGCAAGGACCTTTATTTTTTCCTTCTTCTTTTAGACTATCCTTGTTTAAAGCCTTTCTTTTTCCTCTATAACAACAGGACTGCATCCTCCAGTCCACACCTGCTTTGCCTCTGAGTCTAAATCAGGCAAAGTATGTTTCAGAAGCATTTTTTGGTCCACCAGGAATAACAAAGAATATGAACTCTGTGAAAATGCACAGTCAACAATTCATGCCTCTTACAAATGAAGCTTTTTCTAAAAATGTGACAGACCCATAGGGGATAATGTTTTTCTATGCTCCTGTGAGAGCCATAACATCCCATTTTGCATTCAGACAGTCTTATGAGAAGTAAATTCCCCATAGACTCATTTGAGTGTTTGAAAGTACTGGTGAAAACTCTTAAACTTCTATCAGCTGAAGTTAGACACAGAAATCTGCAACTGTGCACTTGAAAAAATATTCAAGTCCTGAAAAATATAAGATAATGCTGATCCATAGATTATTTCTCCCATCACTAGAAGTTTTGAGTTTTCAAAAACCAATGACAATATATGTCAACTTGCTTCAATTTTTCAGGAAGAGCAATACCCTCAAACCAATAAAGCGCTATGGAACTTTTTGCTAAATGCTTCAGTTATGCTAAAATCTTATTTTTCTGGAGGAGGTATAGAGCAACATTTACAGCAAGGGCTGTGACTGCGTACCAACAACTTTCACTGTCTCCACTGAAAAAAATGAAGGTGATGCTCATACTGCTGTTCAACCTATCGTGAAAACCTGAAGACTGTAAGGGATAGCTAATGTAGTCATATTGGAAAACGATGGTAGAAAGTCAGAATTCCCCAGTCCCATTATGCACAGAAGATTTATCAAGCTCCATTTACTTTATAGAATTGATGTAACTTGTCATTAATAAAAGAATTGAATTATCTGAAATAGATACTATTGTATGACAAAGTATAACAAAAGCAAACAGCTTTTTGTTGACTTACCTCAGCTTGGTAAACACAAGGCTCTTGTTACAAATTATTTCATGGCAAACACACACTTATACCTGAAAGAACCTTTACGTTTTCTTGAATGAGCAAAAGCTTAGATCATATAATCTCATACCACCACAAAAAGTTTCGTATTGTTATGAAACAGCTAGATTCTAAAGAGAGGGCATTTCCTGTTTTAAAGCTAACAAGAGAATAGTTTCTATTACCTTCACTCCCCAGGTGGCTAATAATATGTATCTATTAAAATGTTTTTTAAAACAGTCCATTAAATTTATTGGCCCCAAATCAGCAAGGATTTAATCACATGTCTAACTTCAAGCACATGAGTATTCCCATTGCGCTTAATGAAACTATTCACATGCTTCTGATTAGGTAATCCAAGAACTCTTTGTTGAATCACAACAATACCAACAAAGGTTTTAAACTCCTAAACATTCTTGAAAATTAAAGCAATGGCTTATAAATATCATGTCCGTTGTAGTCTGTTACATGATTTAATCAGTCTTTAAAAATGAACTGACACTCTTTGGCTAATGGTGGACTGTGCTTCTGTGCTGCCAAAGCATACTTTCAACATTTCCTATGTTTTGGTTAGATTTGGTTTCATGTACAGGCTCCTTACTTGGAGAAAGCAATTTTCTCTCTCTCCTGATTTCTACATTCTCTGAAAACCTTTTTCTTTCCTTCCAGCTGACTTTCACTGATTCTTACTGCTGCAATTACTCTTTCTTGAACTGTAGCAATTCTTTTATCTATCATGATTACATGCAGTATGCAAATATACTGCATGGGATATAAATAATAAAAAATAAAATTATCCTTATGCAAGTTATGAGTAGAGTCAGGTAAAAATACTAAGAAACTCAGTATGTTTACAATTGCATGATTCTTCCATACTTGTCTGCATCTATGTTTGATTTTTACTGAAGATTAGAGTTGGCTCTTAAATTTGCTTGCTATATCTGGACCTTGAACACCTATGTGAGTGAACCACTTTTACAGTGAACATGCAGAAAGGCCAGATGTGCCTGGGAATTCTTCCCTGTTTGGTGGAATACCCCTTCCCTGGCACTCTGTTCTGTGACTAGTGACCAGAGAGCTTTTTGGAAAGTCTCTTTTGTTGCTGCATTTCATAATGTTAAAGAGAAAGACTGGGTACTTTAAAAGAAAACAGGGAATGGTCTCCACTAGGTGATATATTTCAGGAGACTGAGGAATTTGTCTTAAAAATTGACACAAAAAAATTCCTGTGAGAGGATTTTGACAACTTTTTTCTTTCTAAAGAGAAGTCCAGTTCTGTAAATGGCGTTGGTTTGCACGGAATGGTAGGAAAGGTAAGTCCACTCCAGTATGTCCTTGGTATTTTATACACACATAATGAGATAGCTGACACCATACTCATTTCCTAGAAAAATTATGGCAAGTGAGTTTTAATTTGCTTAATTTAGTATGCCTGCAAATCATCAATAAGCACAAATTAATTGCACACAGTAACCTTAAATATATTATTTAAATAAACCCAAACCCAGCCCTGTGTTGCAACAAAGTGACAAAGCACACTCAAAATGAGGAAGACAGGGTGTCAGTAGTGCCAGAATATATAAGAATACAAATAAACTGCTAATGGCTAACAGAAAGCACACATCTGAAGCTTCCCCTTTGACTTCCCTTTCCTGTTTGGAAATGGATTTTAAGTTTTCAGTTTGGGTACCTACTGGCTTGAATTAAATACATACAGCAGGAGGATGTATCTTTTGACATATCAAAATCACTGGTTTTTTCTGCCCTCTTCTCTCCTTTGTCAAGTCAGTAATTTCCACAACTTCAAGAAATTCTGTAATTTCAGAAAATAAAATTGTTTTTAAAAAAAGCAATGCAGGTTGCAACAAATTTATTCTGTCATATTATGCAAGGACAAGGAGAAATATAGGTAGACTTAGGGAAGATCAGGGTGGTCTGGTATCTACAGCACAAGTACAAGGATTAAAAAATTATATTCTGGTGGTTTTACTAAAAATATATATTCTTGATGTCCTAATATTCCCTCCCCTCCTAAAAAGTAAGGGAGCATCCTGGTCACAGAAATCCAGTGTCTTTCAACCCAATTTTCCATGCACTGTAGAAAAATCTTGAAAGACAAAAGAAACTTCCAACCTGTGTGATTATATGAAACCTCTTCTGCCTCTGCTCACAGACAAGCAAGACACTCACAACATAATTTTTTCCCCTTTGTCTGAAAAAAGAAAGAAAAATATCTTTACACTAAATTTAAGGCATTTTTCTGGGTAGAGGGATTCTTCTAATAAAGTTGAACAAATGTAGAAAGCAGCTACAAAAAACTTCCTAGCACTAGAAACTCAGTGCTGCTCTTTCAGGAGTACTCTGAAATGTTGTCTTCACATTCACAGTGGCTGAATTGCACATACTTATACATAAGTCTATAACCTTCACACCCTGAAATAAGGTTAAAATGTAGCTAGTAGTTCAGATAATTTTCAATAAGGTTGTAGTAGTACTAAACTGACTAAAATACAGTCTAATGCAATGTCAGTAAACAACTGAAATCTACAATCAACTCAGAACAGACTGTGTTAAGCAAGTGAATACTATAATATATATAGCTAATTAGAACATAATATATCTATTTATAATTTGCTATTTGTAGTACTTACAATGACTTTTTACAGTATAAAATAATGCAAATGTAACACTATCAAGAAAAATAATCTCGCTGTTAAAATTGCATGTTGGTTTTTTTTTAAAAAAATCTTGTTATTTCCCTGAGGAATTTCCCCTAGTTTCAAAAAATTCATTGAAATAATTTTTCTGTACTCAGTGAGTTCTAAATTGATACAGTTGCTAGATACAGTAAAAGATACAGTTGCTAGAAAGTTGATAATACTGCTCCTTTCTGCTACTGGTTTTCTTTCAAGATTTGGAAAGAAGGTACCTGTTTCCTTCTTAGAAAATATGACATCTGTTTGTACTTACAGTGGGTTCTCGCAAACCTGTAAGAGGACTGCCTAAAGAAAGCGTTCCCGGGGCTGATAACACTCCGCTGGATTTCCAGGAGACTGTCTCCTTGAAAGAAAGAATGGCTTTGTACAAGGCTGCTGTGTTCGAGATAGAGAGTAGCAACTCCTCTGCTCATGTAAGATATCAATAGTTTCTTATCTTAGCTCTGTGTTTGCTTTGCATAGCAACATATCGTACGTTCTTTATTTATACAAGCTGACTGATGGATGACTATGAGGATCAAAATTTGAAACCAAATTTACTTAGCAAATGTATTGATGCATCAATTTTTGTCTCTACTGAATGAGATTTTTTTCATGGTATATACCTTTGGTCATTTGGACAATTCCCTTTAATTCATTGGAAGGACTGTTCTTTTTATTGCACTGTTGCATGAACTGCATTTATTAGGACCATGGGCTTGAGACACATTAGCAACACAATTATTCTTTCAGCTCATAATGACAAAACTCAGCAGTTTCTGCATTACTGAAAGTATTACCAAATAATAAAGTCATATTCAAAAGCACATTAAATTTGCTATTGCTGTTCAAACTAAAGAATTTGAAATTGCTGCATTTTAAAATAGCAGCTCTATGACACAAGGGTTATGAAAAAGTATTGTTTTATAACAAAATTATTTAAAATGGGTATTATATGAAAAAATATTTAGAAAAAAAACTTTTTAATTTTGTTTTATTCATCTCTCTGCATGTCTATCAATAGGGATTAGGTATTTTACAGCAAAGTTCAACATCAATATCAAGTAGCACATAAAGTATTTGGCTAACAGAATTTATTATCTACTAAAACAGAGCAAGACCACTTCACCACACATTCAATTATCAGTCAGGAATATCTGAAAATCGGGTCTTCAGGTCTCAGCCAGGAAAATCAGAAAAATCTGCCTCAGTTCTGCAGAAATACTAAGGGGTAAAAAGTGTATTTTTACCATAGCTTAAAATTCTACCTAGAAGTTGTAGCTCAACCTGCTTGTATCAGGAAATGGGAGCATTATACTGGCTTCCTATGATGTTAGAATGACAATGTTTACACTAAGCTTTAAGTACATGGGAAGAACCCCTTTTTCATACTGTAAACTAGGCCAGAGTAATTTCTGTAAATAAGAGAGCATATCTGGCAAAAGAAGGACTACAGTCCAGTTCTCACCAGCCAGCATCTTTGTCCATATGCAAGAAGAGCTGTAGAAAGATTCCCAGGCTTATGTGCACTTTAGTCTTGGAAGAAGTGGTCTGCTGCAGCAGAAGGGACCTGGGTCCATTGCTGAAGTTAGTATTCACTCTCAAATAGAAAAGAGCTGCATGTAGCCTGACCCAACCTAACTGTGTTGAGCACATAGGAACTGTTTCATTTACATTCTGGAAAGCCTCACAGTTTCTAGCTGAAATGGATGGTGGCCTGAGAAAGGAACTGTATATCTGGTTCCAATAAAGGGAATTAATATGTTTCCTTAAAGGACCCGTAACTGCATTTACCTCCAAATGGCTAGCAAGGTGTGCCTGAAATGTTCATTAGCTAAAATAGTTACTTATCACATTCACACATCCACGTACATATAGAATTGTGCCACCTTCATCACAGGGAGAAAAAACAATTTTTTTTATTATCTGCTTACTTACTCATCGGGTGTAAGCACTAAACCTACCTTTACATAGCAACCTTCAATACAAGGCTATTTCTAATTATTGGGTGGAGGGTTTTTGTGCATACTTTAGTAATAAGCTCAAATGCTGAAAGCTATGTTCTAGTGTTCTGTTTTCTAGAGGCTACGCATTAGTGACAGAACTAGAACAGGGAGTCCAAGGGTAAGAGAACTCTGTTGTTAGTTAAGAAAGATCATCTCACAAAGACCTGCTTGAAGCTCTCTGCATGTTTTTCAACAGTATCTATTGAAAAAATATAGAGAGGGCCAGGTGGAAACTGAATGCAATGGAACAAAACTCAGGATAGACAAGTAGAAGAGGGAACAGCAGAGAAGGATTGCTCTGGAAAGCGATTGCTACTGACAATCAAGTACATGGGACCTGCTCCTTTTGGTGCTAAAGATTCAGGACAAACATGCACATTTTTCAAATATACATTAGCCTTTTATTCCCCAAATCACAATGTATGACTCCTGTGCAGTGGTCTACAAACTTGCCAGAAACCATATTTATGATTCTCTGAGTCATTCTTGCAAAGACAGAGTATTACTTAGCTGAAAATATATGACTGATCGATAAAACTGCAGAGGAAACCATTGAGTCCTCAGAAACTAGCTTAGGCAGAAATGAATATGCAGCTACACTAGCAGCTATTTTACACAGGCGCATTTTCATAATTAGTAGGACCTAATTTTTGGTTGACAAGTAAAAGTCCCAAAATGGGCCAAAAAGATTCAACATTTAATATTAACAGCACACATATGTTTTATATTTTGATGGCAACACCTGAAAAATAACGTATTACTGTATCTTATTCTGAATGCTAATGTTAATTCACGTGTACTGTTAAAATAAGCAGGCTTTACAGATTATGTCAGTGGAAGTTGCCTACAAGAGGCTACAGACATAACCAAGTGTTTCCAAATTTTCCATTTGAAATTTATAAGCATTATAGCATACTAACTACTTTTTAAAAAATCAGCTCATAGAAGTGCATTCTTAGTGCAAATGGAAAACAACTGACCTTATTTTATCACCCTAGACTTCAGAGAAAACCAAGTTCTATACTGTGCCTGGTGGCCTGGCAGCAGTGAGGAAACAATTCGAGAAAGTACAGATGACCTCTTCACAAAAGACCTTTGCTCAGTACCAGCACCTACACAAATATGAGCAGGTAAAAACAGCATTTTTAATACTAACAAATTAGGTATGCCCTGCTAGAGAACTTGAGGGAAAAATCTGATTTTTTGCTTTACTGAAGAGTTTTCATTGTGAATAAGATGTTTCCCTAATGTTCATACTCATAGAATTTTCTCTATGAGATATACTACAGGAATCATGTATTATCTTTAATGCAGACAAATACTCAATATAGGCAATACTAGATTCCGAGCAAATAGATTAATAAAGCAGATTACTACCACAGCAGTATTTTATACTGAACCTTGCCTATAAGACTGTAATTCATTATCAAGTATCATGGTGATATTTTGCATATACTGCACTTGATGTGTTGTTAAGCCATTCTCTTTCAAAAGGAGCTTCCTGCTTCCACTGAATTAAATCTAATCAGCTTCCCTAAACAGATCAAAAATTGCACAGAAGAACCCAGATGCTACATAAAATAGAACAAAGCAGCAGCTAAGTATCATTTGAGATAAAAGGTCTTTACACTTTATTACTACATTAGCATATACCATGAAAAATTGTTGTAGGAGATAATTATTTTGCACTATGTGAAATGCCCTATAATAAAACACATTGCACAATCTGTCCTGTGCACTCTGAAAAACAGTAATGGCAGAGTAAATTGCTTTACCATCCTGCACTTCTTGGAGAGAATTTTAAGCAATATTGCTCTCCAACATTCAGAACAGGACATATCAGCATTCTGCCATAGGTTCATTTTCATGTTAAATAAGTATCATCATATCTACGAGTCATTTCTCCTCTCTTATACATTAATACCAACATCAACAATTTGCACAGACAACAAGCAAAACTCCAGTTTGTAAGGGAGAAGACACAGTTTGTTGCAGATGTAGTAAAGCATTTTAAGTTAAGTAGAAAAATCCCAAAATAGTTTGACATAATAATACTGGAGCATAATCCTTGGTAATAGGAAGTGTGATGCACATACTTTTCTAATGCTGTGGTCCAACCTAGCTACCATTTATCTGGATGAAGAAATGCAGAACTGTGTACAGAAATTATGTGACTTTTTCTCTTACTCAGAGCCAAATAATTTCATTTCTGTGATGTGAAGATGCATTTTCCCTGGCCTCATAGTGACGTTTAGTTCTTCACAAAGCCACTATGATAATTCCACTTCTTCAACAAAGATGTGACCTCTAAGCATACTTATCCATGTATTTGTCCTCCGTGGCTAGCTGAGGAGGCCCTCTCAAATCATCAGCAGAAATACATTCACAGGAAATAAAATCACTCAGACTATATGGAACAATCTCTATATTTAGGTTAAATAACTTACTGCAAGACCATAAAATCCCATTTCTATCTAACATAACTGCACTCTCATGGAAAATGGGATTATACACTTAGGTAGTTGAAAGATTATTCAAGGTCACTGAATCAATCCTGGGGCAAAAAAGAGAAATCATCTAGTTTGAAAACAGATCTCCAGATCTGGAGAAATTAAAACTATTAATCCAAGCTAAAATACAGAAACAATTTTTTAAATGGTAATCTAAATAGCTGAATCTTTTACAACATACTCAATAATTGCATAAGGAGTGTATGGCTTTTCATTCAAAATATTGATATTGAATATGCAAATAATAACTATTTATCTTTCTGCTTTTCTTAGGCAGCAGCCATCATTCATAGCTCTCTCCATTGTAATGGTTCCTTATGAAAGGTGCTATATTAGTAGTAGGATGCACTAAACTCTTGTCCATTGTTGGTGAGCAACAATGAAAACTGATTACAGAATTGCATGTGCTCACAAACTCAACCAGAGTTTGTTTAGAGACTTGATCTTTAATTTCACAACTGGCATCATAAGCACCTTTTATGGTCAACCACCAAGCTGAGGTCATAAGCTTCAACATTACTGTTCTGCAAGTGCCAGCCTGGAGTGGTTTGCTACACCAGGTCAGCTAGCAAGCTGCTCAGAAAAAGTCTCACTAGGCAGTGTCTGAAACAAGCCATTTCTGGCAAGTGAGCTGAACCTTCTACGTAGGAAGGATGAGTGGAACATATTGAAAGTATCTTATATTCACTCAACCATATAGTATCGTGTCAGGAATGATGCAAGTACAGCTACACCTCCTTCCTTGAGGGTTATTCCAGGCAAATTTTCTAAGATTGCTAGTGTAGTACTTGCCAATTTTCTAGCAATTGCAGAGGATAAGACTGAATAACAGGACAACATTAGTGAATGATGACAACCTTACCTTTTTATGAAAATCTTCCATATAGTACCCAAATATATACTTAAAACTTAGGAAGACTGACGAATCATACAGATGAATCACAGAATCATAGAATCACTCTGGTTGGAAAACACATTCAAGATCATTGAGTCCAATCATCAACCCAGGACTGCCTAGTCCAGCACTAAAACATGTCCCCAAGGGCCACATTCAAACATTTTTTGAACACCTCCAGGGACGGTGACTCTACCACTGCCCTGGGCAGCCTGTTCCAATGTCTGACCACTCTTTCCGTAAAAAAATTTTTCCTAATATCCAGCCTGAAATTCCCTGGTGCAACTTAAGGCCATTCCCTCTTGTCCTATTGCTTGTCACTTGGGAGAAGACACCAGCCACTCCCTCGCTCCAACCTCCTTTCAGGTATTTATAGAGACCGAGAAGGTCTCCCCTGAGCCTCCTCCAGACTAAACAACCCCAGCTCCCTCAGCCGCTCCTCATAAGACCTGTGCTCCAGGTCCTTCACCAGCTTCGTTGCCCTTCTCTGGACCCACTCCAGCACCTCAATGTCTTTTTGTAGTGAAGGGCCCAGAAGTGCAACTAAGTGAAGTTCTTATAAGAAATTTCTGCGAGACTCTCACAGTACTGATGCACAGGTTATACTGTGAAAAGAACATAAACAGGTAAAAACGCATAGCTTTGAGGAAGAAATTAAGATCCACATCAAGAAAATAATCAGTCAGTCATTCTATTGCTACTAATTTTGTAACTGAAGCTTTAAGCTCGCTATTTACTTCCACTACTGCCTGAAGAGAACTGCAAGTTTGTACATACTGATCATTTGGAACAGTAAGTTCTAAAAATGCCAATACATAAATGATATTATATTAGCCAACTTCTCACAGAAGTTATATGATGACCATAACGTACAGTTCAACTAAAAGCAATATGCTTCAAATGTGAGCAAGTAAAAGGCTTTCTTGTGCTTGAACAAGCTTTTGGGCCATTTGATCCCCTTGAACAATACATACATAGAGACGTATGTAGAACTGTATATGTGTTTTATATACATATGAATATAAGATAGCATACAAATTATGAGCCTCAATGCAATTTTATTTTTGAAAGGGAAAGCATGTTTTATCTGTTGTCAGAACAGAAGGAAACTAAAAATGTCAATGTAAAAAAGCAAGCCTTGGTCTAAAATACACAGAACACTTTCTGCAAATTCAAATCTTGTTACATTTTGCAATAAGAATTCTATCTAAATTATTGTAGTGCAGAGGCACTAAAATTGATATATGGGCCACTAACATAAAACGCGTGTAGCAATTACAGTTCTCTTCAGTAACAGAATCTGAATGCCTACAAATAAATGCACTCTTCTAACAAAATGTATACAGATTTATTCTCAGATTTACATCTTTATTTTTTAAATGGTACTGGTTTTGGTTAGAATTACTTATTACCCAGACACATAACAGGACATTATAGCTCTCTCCATGAAGTACCATACAGATATGCATGGGAAGGCCGGCATCCCCCATAAAGGGTGACTTGAAACAGACAAAAGAGAATGTAGGGCGATGAAAGTCTGAAATAAAAATAAAATGACCATAAGAAACCGTTTGTGAGCTAGCAGCATGTCAACAATCATCCAGCTTACAGTGTTTTCTGAAGCTCACTCATGATATGGCATAGAATAAACAAAAAGAAATTGAAAGGCGATTCTTGGACCATGAGAAAAGCAACCATAATAGTTGACTTTTCACTCCTGCCACCAAAAATTACCGAGTTGTCTGTCTGTCCTACTCCCTGCATAGCTGGAGAGGAGCTGTTCCCATCTGACGCCACAATGCGGGATCCGGTTGGTTAAATAATCTGCTTGATTTAATAATGCACAGTGCAGCAGGAAGTCTGTACTCCACAGAAACAAATAAAGGGATCAAGTTCCTACAAGCATAACCCTTAACTAGTATTAAATCTAGATCATGATCTTCAGTGAGAGTCCTGTATTGGAGATGCAACTTATCTTGCTTAATAAGAGCAACCTTATCCCATGCAGAGTATCAAATAATTCTACAGAATATTCTCCAAAATTGATAGGGTCTACAAAACATGCCACACACTCTAATGGGGTGTGGTGAGTTGACCCTGGCTGGATGCCAGGTGCCCACTAAAGCCACTCTATCACTCCCCTCCTCAGCTGGACAGGACAGAGAAAATATAATAAAAGGCTTATGGGTCAAGGTAAGGACAGGGAGAGATCACTCACCAATTACCATCACGGGCAAAATGGACTCGACTTGGGAAAATTAGTTTAATTTATTACAAATCAAATCAGAGTAGGGTAATGAGAAATAAAAATAAATCTTATAAACATCTCCCCACTCCTCCCTTCTTTCCGAGCTTAACTTCACTCCCGAATTCTCTACCTCTTCCACGCCAGCAGTGCAGGGGGACTGGTAACAGGGGTTGCAGTCAGTTCATTACATGTTGTTTCTGCCACTCCTTCCTCCTCAGGGGGAGGACTCCCCACACTCTTCCCCTGACCCAGTGTGGGGTATCTCCCATGGGAGACAGTCTTCCATGAAGTTCTTCAACATGAGTCCTTCCCACAGGCTACAGTTCTTCATGAACTGCTCCAACGTGGGTCCCTGCCACAGGGTGTAGTCCTTCAGGAACAGACTGCTTCATTGTGGGTCCTTCCCACAGGGCCACAAGTCCTGCCAGCAAACCCGCTCCTGCATGGCCTTCTCTCTCCATGGGTCCACAAGTCCTGCCAGGAGCCTGCTCCAGCACAGGCTTCCCACAGGGTCACAGCTTCCTTCAAGCGCATCTACCTGCTCCAGCATGAAGTCCTCCGTGGGCTGCAGGTGGATATCTGCTCCACCATTAACCTCCATGTTCTGCAGGGGGACAGCCTGCCTCACCATGGTCTTCAGCATGGGCTGCAGGAGAATCTCCACCGTGGTGCCTGGAGCTCCTTCTTCCCTTTCCCTCTTCACTGACCTTGGTGTCTGCAGAGTTGTTTCTCTCACATATTCTCACTCCTCTCTCCTGCTGCACTTGTGCAAGGCTTTTTCCCCCTTCTTAAATATGTTAACACAGAGGTGCTACCACTGTTGCTGATGGGCTTGGCCTTGGCCAGCAGCAGGTCCATCTTGGACCCAGCTGGCATTTGCTCTATTTGACAGAGGGAAGCTTCTAACAGCTTCTCACAGAGCCACCTTGGTAGCTCCTCCACTACCAAAACCCTGCCACGCAAACCCAATACAGGGCATAGACTAAATTAATCCTACGTACAGGATATCCTATCCTATATCCAACAGTTGGCCAGGAAAGATGAAACCACAGGTCTTCCTGCTCTCCACTTGTTTGGAATTGCAAACAAGCACCATTTTACTCCCTGTCACTGGAATTTCAATTAGCCATCTTGACAGACACAGAAAATACAAGAACCTCCCTCTTCCTCCCTGCACTCCCAGAGCAAGGCCGTGTAATTGTATTGTCAAAATCTGGCCCATAATGTTTAGGCTGTATTTTAGACAGCCATAGCTGGCACATTAAACAATTACAATCTTTTGCAATATGGCAACTACTTCATAAGCAGTACCAAAGTTACAGCAATAAAGCAGTAGTGACATTCAGATTATATTTGCTTCCTGACTACATTAAGCCTAATTATATTCCTTTTTAATACCCCACACCAATCAAAAGACACATAACGACTATCATGAACATATTTTGTGTCTTATGAATGAGCTTTTCCAGTAACAAGAGCTTGACTTACATATCTAAAACATGCACATCAGAACAGAAAAGCATATCTTAAATGAAAAAGGATATATATGCATAAATATATTGAAAAGCATAACCATATAAAATGAAAAGGCATATTATGCATACAATTACATAGTCACTAAACAGAGAATAGATGGAAAAATTTGCACTTCATTTTCTTTGAACTGCCTCTTTTCAGCTTGGTACAGGGTTTAGCTACACGTCTCCTCATGCTGTGCGGCTCCTGCACAACTGTTGCACATGCAGAACTTGTGAGTGTAAACCATGGTCAGACTTGCCCTCCTCAAATCTCATCTCACTTTGATAGTTCAAACTTTGCACTAGATACAATTAATTTTGATACTGGTAATGCACCGATTTGTTTACTAGGCCTGCAATCAGAAAATTTATTCTACCTTTTGTTCATATGATTTTAATTCATCTTGCAGTTGAAACAGATGATTTTGGCACAGAGGTGGAAGAGAATTCCTAAAGCTCATGGAGGGGATGCATTTTGTTTCTCCGCCATAGAGCCTAACAGCCCTTGCCGCCTACTGTATAGCAGAACTTAAGGACCAAGCAGTGGATGCTCCTTGTATTGATTCAGCAGAAAAGTTAGTGAGGATGCTAGCAGCATGAGCATTCCTTAGTTCCCTTTTAGTTCCCATAAATCTATGCTTTGTCATGGGACAACTAAGAAAGAGAGCTAATTTCTTGCCCCACAATTAACTGGATTTCAAGGAGGTGCCAGGATTTGAGATACAGGAAGCTTACACCTCTCTGTTGCACTAGATGCATAGCAGCAATCTCAGAAACACAGTGCCTCCTTTCACATCCACATTACATTGAACACTTGGGAAGCTCTAGCTGGAGGGACCAGAACCTCCTTTCATTTGAATGCTTACTATCAGTAGAAACTAATAGGCAGCTTCCTTCTCATAAAGGAAGAAGAAAATTTAATTTGACATGAGTTCAATTATTTGTTAGATGTCTCTGTGTGCACGCGAGTGTGCAAGAGAGAGGAATCACAGTACTGATCTCTTAATAATATGAATCCTCAGGATTTATTTCTTTTAACTACTAAATCTCAAAGTACTCCATGGACACAGATAATGTGATGTAACATAGGTTCTGTGACAGGCATGAAATAAGAAAACAAATCACTGCCAGAATCTAGAGTTGAACTAAACATAGATAACCTCAGAAATTTGTTTACACAAACATCTCAGACAGTGCTTTAAATGCTTAATGCTTTGCTCTGTTTACTATACTGCAGTTGTCAGACTTAGATACAATGCTAGCCTGTATATTTTATAGGGGCTTCTCGTTATCCTGTGGGTCATATTTTTCACAACTGCAATTCAGAATGATTTTTGCATCAGAAGAGCTGTATAAAGCATATGCAGGAAGGCAGCATCTCTTATATAGACATATTATTACACTTCCTTTTACAGTTGCATTAGTCTCATGCCTGCTGATAGGTAACAAGTTGATAGCACAGTAGATAAAGCCAGAACAAGTCTTCCTAAGTCACCTTCATTCCCTCCCAGTCTAAGTATACATTATACATATTCACTCAGCTTTCTATACCTGCTGGTCAAAATCTGGCTGCAGTAACAGAAATTACTTAACTTCTGTGTTATAAAAAAGCCTGTTCTAATTTTTATGGCAACAAATACCAATGATAATAACAACAGTACTCTGCTTTAAAATGACTGTTCTACTTACATCACTCACATTAGAATTTATTTGTGAAAGCCCTTCATAGTCCCAAATAAATTAAAATAATCCAATTTAGTATTAGCTGTTAACGTGCAATTATTTTTATTTGTCTTCAGGAATTGTCAAGTAGCAGTCAGTACACAGTATCAAGCAGCATCAGGGAAGCTAAGTGCAATGAAATTACCTCTAGAGAAAGTCAAATGGAAGCCTCTCAAACACAAGAGGTAACTATATCAATTAACAATTATGTCACTGGACAGTTACACTAAGATGCTGATACATATCTCCTTTGCTTCTTCCTCGTTTTACCACCTGGTACAGCAAAATCTGGATGTTCTCCTGATAGCCTCCCTCATTAGGCAGTGCATAATAATTCTTTAAAGGTGCTTTATTAAGTTTTTTAATTTATTATTGTTTTAACATGGTAATTTATTAGGTTTCCCATTCATATTTTACTTTGGTGTAACATTTTAAATACAGTTGCAGAAGTATAGAAAATTCTTACATATTGAACTAAATCCTGTAGTAAAGTGGAAGTTTTGTGCACAGGTTTCTCATCGCGAGCAAGTTACTAATGAGATAAAAATGGCTTCTACATTCACTCAGCACACTGATGAAACAGGTAAGAAGCGGCATGAGAATAAAGGCTCCCAAACGAGCAATGGCAAATGTCTTTACTCACACAAATGTTCTGCTCTTAGCATATGAACATGAAAATGCATATTGCTCAGAATTCTCAGCAAAGCACATTCATTGGCTTCAACGGGACTTAAGAAACAAGTTTAGAATTCGGTATAAAGAGATGGCTTTTGCATAAGGAGGTGGTTTTAAATATGCATTCAGTTGCTTGAAAGAACTGGGGACTTGAAGAATTGTCTGAAAACATAGGCCACGTATATAACAAAATTGTGGATGAAAAAGGCTCAATTTATAGCTGCACTGGCCCTGCAGAATATGTTAAGTGTTAGATGCTGCTGCAGTTTAGTCCTGGTGTTAGAATTCATGCATTATATTCACCCTCAGATCCCAGTCAACCTTAGCCCTGCTATGCCACTCAGGTATGGCAAAAGAGTAAGTTGTCACTCAGCAACTATTTTGTTGTACTCTCTGTGGATTTCTGTTGATGATCAAGTGACTCTCTAGACTTCTGCAAGGCTAAATGCAAATTTTGTAATAATGTTCTATAATTCACTGATAAAGTCATTTTCATAAAATGCAGGGGGGAGGAAAAATTATCTTTTTTATTCTTCTTCCCATTGCAGTAAGCAATGCAGCTCAGAATGAGGAGATCCCAAAGACTGTAACACAGATTTTAAAAGAGCAGATTGAAAGGATAGCTCAGGAAAAGGCTGTTCACTCTGACAGAGAGACTGCAACATCTGCAAAAGAGGTAAAGGTCTGTGCTTTCATAAAAGGGATCTTTCTTTATGAAATTAAAAGTAGTGAAGTTAAGACATTGGTCTATCATGCAGTCTGAATTTCTATTTTGACTAATTGTGATTAAAAACGTAACCTATGAAAGTGGTGGGAATATGTGGACTCTTGGAATTAAGTACACATAACAATACGAAGCATGTTAGAAAGCCCAACAAGTACTTACGGTATGTGACAAACACAATTGAAAGTAGACCTTTATAAAAATTTCTGTATTCCTGTCCTGCTCTCCTGGATAGTCTCCTCTTTCCTTGTTTTGAATCTGTAAATATGTATAATTTCTGTCACCACAGATTCTCAGAAGCACAGAAACTGTCATTTTCAGAAGAAATTAATATGAGCATAAGTCACAGCATAACTTTACATTATGCTTATAATGCAAAGTCTGCAGTTGTTGCAGCAAAAACCCCAAGACTGCTCAATCATTATTTTGCATTTTGTATGAATTCAATATTTCTTTTCACCTAAATTCTATGGTGCAAATAGCACAGCTCTTAGCTCAAAAGATTGGTTTTATGCATCCTGAGCAATAGCTGATGGATTGTGTCTTTCCAGACCTTATTATAATCCTATTGCTTGGATCCTTGCAGAACTAGCTCTTTTGAAAAATAGAAAAACTGTTTTCTATGTTACTATACTTTAAAAAAAAACAACCACTTTTGTTCCCTAAAGATGAAAAATACGTACCAGGAAATTACACTGCCTTCAACAGTTAGTTTATCTTCTACTGCTGCTACTTCAGCAAGCAGACTACAGGAAACTTCTACACCAAGGAATAAACAGGACAGAACTGCTACTTCTGCAGTGATTTGCTCCAGATCCCATGAATATGGAAGCAAAGAAAAGTTTTCCACTATTTATGTGAAAGCTCCATTGGAAATGACAGCGACTTTCCAGTCCACTGAATCGTACAGCTCTCCCACAAAGCCCACTGCCACTTACCACAATGAGGAACAAACATCACATGGAACTCACATCGGAGAATTTTCTAGTGCTGTAAAGACTCTGAGGCACACGCTGGAGCCACAGAACCTGGATAACCTCGGGCAGCTCTACCCAGTGCGTGTCCTTAACTTTTTGCAGCTGAGGTCTGAGATGAAAGAGCTTGAAGGAAGTGTGAAGAGAACCATGAAGCATTTTGAACCTCAGCCATTGTCTGTTACCAGAGACAACTCTGGTCAACGACTTAAGAATGAAGCTGTCCATAGAGAAGACACTGAAAAGGGGCATGTCAGAATAGCACGCAGGACATTTGAAACACAGACTTTACCTATAACCAATGAAGACCTTGCAGTAATTCCAATGGTACATGGAACCTCAGTGGAGGAAAACATGAGCTCTGCTGTGCACAGGGGAAAACAGTCAGTTAAAACACAGCCTTGGCACACAGAGGATTCAGAGGAATTAAGTCCAGCTGAAACCTCATCACAAAAAATCAAATATGCAAGATTAAGATCCTGCACAAGATGTAGCAGCCCCTGCAACACCACAGCAAAGCACACTTTCTGATTCCAAATTTGATGGCAATGATAAGCAAGTGGTATAAAAATAAGACATAGGAATTAAAATACATCTCCATGAAGACCAGAAAGCTGAGAAGCTGAAGACGTGAAAGCCTCTAGATACTCTCTTCCACCATTATGAGGATTAACACCATGAGAGCTACCCTGAAGAACTACATAGAGCAAAATAAAAATAAACTAAACCATACTATAATTAAAATAGCATTGCTGTTGTATTTGAGAAATATTAACAGACTAGAAAATGTGCACAGAATATACCTGACTTCTCACGCTAAAAATTAATGCAACATCCTCTTAACTGAGGTAAAGTGTTGCCTGGATAAAATAGCTCTAGAGATAATGGTCTTGCTTTTTGCACATCTGTTTTTAGTTAATTAAAGCACAAGATGAATTTAAGACAAAGTGAAGTACATTTTGGTGGGTTTCCTGTTTGAGCAAAATTACTGAAATAGTTTACAAATTAACATGCAATTTAAAAATTTTTTCTGCTATTTCCTGCTTGGCAATTTTACCAGTTGATAGAGCCCTAATCTGAATTAAGGCAACAAACCCATTTACCTGATGTAAGAGTCCAGATTTTGCATCACTAAGGAGTGGATCCACTCAGTGTCCCTCAAAAAGCTGAGCCTGTTGTTTGTTTCATATTGAAGTAACTTTTTAAATATATCAAGTATGTTAATATATACATGAATATATATATGAAGCAAACATTTAAAATAAAACATCTTTTTTCTCATAATGCATGTTACTTAAAAATTGTATTAAAATAGTATTTAGATTGCAAAGTTATGCATATGAAACTTAGAAAATATTACATATGCTATTCCATGATGAACATCAATGTTCTCCTTTTGTACATTTATTTTGGGCACTGCATATAGATGGGATCCTGTAGAAAAACCAGACGTTACCATAGCTTTAGCCATTTGAAATACATGAACAGAATGCCGATGCTTGAACAGTGATGAAAATGGCAGAACAAAGCTAAACATTCCTGTACCTGCATGACTCTAACAGAAAGCTCTCTGCTTTCTTGTTTCCCAGCTCTGTGAACTGAGAAGGGTGCTACCTCTGTTCCTGCTAGGAGCAGAATTAAACAGGAGTAGCCTTTCCACGTCTGGGTGGAAAATGGATTGAGAACAGCCTCAAAGAGAAGGACTTGGGGGTGTTCACTGACGAAAAGCTCAACATAAACCAGCTGTGTGCACTTGCAGCTCAGAAAGCCAACAGTATCCTGGGCTGCATCAAAAGAAGCTTGACCAGCAGGTTGATGGAGAAGATTCTTCTTCTCTACTTCGCTCTCATGAGACCCCACCTGGAGTACTGTGTCCAGTTCTGGAGTCCCCAGCATAAGAAGAACATGCAACTGTTGCATAACATGTTGTTACTCCAAGTCTAGAGGAGGGCCACAAAGACGATCAGGGGGCTGGAGCACCACTCCAATGAAGACAGGCTGAAAGAATTGGAGTTGTTCAGCCTGGAGAAGAAAAGGCTCTGGGGAAGACCTTACAGCAGCCTTCCAGTACCTGAAGGGGATACAGGAAAGCTGGAGAGGGACTTTTTACCAGGGCATGGAGTGATGAGGGGGAACAGATTCAGACTGAAAAAGGGTAGATTTATATTGGCTATTAGGAAGAAATTCTTTACTGTGAGTGTGGTGAGACACTGGCACAGGTTGTCCAGGGAAGTTGTGGATGCCCTCTCCCTGGCAGTGTTCAAGGCCAGGGTGGATGGAGCTTTGAGCAACCTGGTCTAGTGGGAAGTGTCCCTGCCCATGGCAGGGTGGTTGGAACTAGATGGAATATGTTTTCCCAGGGGCACTGCCAGCATGGCCTAAGGAGCCCAGCTGGACCCCTGGCCTCTCCTCACAGAGGCCGTCCCTGCAGCCCCTCACCGTTGACAGCCAATACATGATCAATTTTCATGAAGATGAATATTGGCTCCACTATTCAGTCCTGGAAGTTGCTTTGAGATAAACTTCCCTTAAATTCACTCTTTCTCTTTTTGTCCTCTTCTCGACTGTTGCCTTCTGCACTATCAATTATACAACTAAACGGAATATAACCCCCCAGCGAGACAGTTTTCCAGGAGACATGTCACCTTTTTTCCTCCTCCCAATTACCTTTACCCTTTCCATATCACAAAGCTTGTACCTTTCCACTCCTTTCTCTTTATATTCAGAATCCTTGCATACCTAAGAAATCATTCAGCTGATTCCTTGTGTCTGGCTCACGCTGGTAACCACAAGCAGTCCATGCCCAGCGTGGCAGGAGGCATGTCTGGGACACTGCACTCCACACCTGCCCAGCCTCTCTTTGTCAGCCCATTCGGAGACTAAGTTGAAGCTACATTTGAGGTTTTCTATTTCATGACGAACAATTCTTTGAGGATTTTTTTTTGTTTGTACTGGTGGTTTAATTCTTTTTGCAAGTTCTGCATTACTTTGAAGATATTTAATTTCTCTTTCAGCATTTTTCACAGCTCACATTATGGGTACTAGAGATATGTGACAACTAAAGCTGTACTTATAAAATCTACATCACTTTCTGTCTTGATTTGTGAATTGCTCTAAAATCAATACCAGCAGGCAAGCCAAAACCAGACGGAATGCTGAAAGGGGCCAAAATTTCTGCTGATGTCAAGCAGCATTACTAGTGTCAATGGAGATATATTTATACAAGCAACTATTTCACCCACCCTATTTGTATTTGTCTGCTAGTATCATTTTCATAGCAATTCAGAAATCAAGACAGAAGAGCAGCACACATTTTTCCAAGGCAAACAGATTGTCCATTATTTCCTTCTGCCCCTTATTGGTATGAAATAAACCTTCTGTTCATGCTTTGTACTTTGCAGAGAACTGTTTTCCTGTGTAATTAATTATAGTTCATAAAAGAAAGGACTTGATATAGTTAGCTAACATAATTGTAGCTAAGTCAATCTTAAAAATTAACTGAAGGAAGTATCAGGTGTGAAAATGAAAATTGTAGAAATCACAAATAATTATGTCCATAGAATACCTGGACCTTACTAGTGTACAGTCTGCAGGTTACCACAGAAGTGGAGATCCTTGATGTGCTAAACTTCCTCATCAGAATTTCAAACATCTGCCCACTGTTTATTGATCTCTGGATCACAGTGTAGATTCAAAGATTATGCATACATTATACTCAATTCCACTTATAGTAGTAAACCTTTTATTATTCTATCTCATTTCACAAAATAAACAGTTATTATGAATAAATGGGAAATATTGTACCTGGTGTAGTGATCCGAATAGTCCTTTCAAATTTATGGATTTCTGAAAAGGGAAAGGTGAGTAGTTTTTCACTTTCGAAGTATTACTGTTGAACAAAAATGAAGCCCTTAAAATTAACAGCAGAGATAACAGTTAATGAATAAAGACAATTAGATTTTTCACAAAATGTATTAACTGATACAGTTAAAAATAAATTATAATATGTGGCTTAAACTAACTCATAACTTTTTAATTTGTGGTTCTAGAAACTGCAGATTCAGGAAAACAAAACATGCAGACTCTGTCAACAGAGAGTTTACCCAATGGAATGCCTAGTTGCCGACAAGCAGAATTTCCATAAATCATGTTTCCGATGTCACCACTGTGGCAGTCAGTTAAGGTAAGAAGTAACTGCATGTTCACTTATAGAACTCTGCGTTTTAATATAAATACAACTGGTAAAATGATTTTCAACTGGGCTATTCATCCTGTAGGATGTTGCGTTGACAGGGAAGTAACCTGGGTTCCCCTTTTCTTTTCTACTGACATCTGTACAGTGATGTGGAACAAGTCCTTTAAATTCTCTAAAGAATTGATTCATCCCAGTACCTTCCAAACTCTTCTGCATATTACTTCCTACTGACTGTTCCAGACCTTCAGAAGAGCTCATGGACAGGAAGCAGTAGACATAGAAACTTGGGTGCAGATTAAGACATCTGAACACAGCATAAATTTTCTCTCACTGTTTCTCATCCATAAAATGAATGATGATGGTTCTTTGCATTAGCAAACCACTCTTATCACCTTTATATGATGTGCAATATTTATTGCTCTATCAGGCTGCAAAGGCTAACACTTCTGATTTTAATAACTTTGAGGTTAGTTACACACATGTCCTTCACTTCATTTAGGAGGAGAATCCAAATCTAACTAAACACAAATTTCTATAATTCACACAAAGGCTAAAAAAGATTTGCACCGTATTTTCTCCTCCTATTTTGTAGAAAAACAGAGGATTTGATCTTTAATATGATGAAGAAAAAGGTCCTAACAACTCCGAAGTGCTGTGGAACATTCCTATTTGAAGCTTATGTTGTGCAACAACTGAATAAACTTACATTCCTTGTTAAATCACAAAGCATGACTCTCCTTCATTTTGACTTTGAGATTGTGTAGGAATTAGAAATTAAAGGCTTTAGATATTCTTGTGGGTGTCTGGGTGTGGTCAGAATTGACCAACACATTGAATTTGCTCTCTTTTTGCTCTTCCTTTCTTTATATTACTGTCATGTAGGGGTACTTGAAATACCAAGTAAAGTGTGCAATTCACAGTAGATTTATGTTAAAGCATAAAACAAATTTTCTTCCATTTGGCAGCTTGGGAAATTATGCATCTCTCCATGGAAAAATATATTGTAAACCACATTTTAAGCAACTTTTCAAAACAAAAGGAAATTATGATGAAGGTTTTGGACACAAGCAGCATAAAGAATTATGGAATTCTAAAGATCAATGTAGCTCAGTTGGCAATATTCATGCTGAAGAAATAAATCCCATTAATAGTATACCTGTTGATCCTAAACCAATTACAGAAATCGATCAAGACTTGTACTCAGGTACTGAAGGTATTCATCTTGATAGTTTGGATAATAATTTGAAAAAATCCACAGAAAGAGGTAAATTAAGGATGACATGGCCTCCTTCAACAGATGATGCAACACCTAAGAAAATATTTTCTATTGAGGAATTGGCTAAAGTAAATAAGCCAAAGTGGCCTCCAGAAGGTTTTGTTCAAGAAGGTTCTAGTTTATATACAAATAAACCTCTGGGCAATAAAAAGGATCCTGAGTTAAAAAATGATGTGAGAGTGGAAAAGCAGAATGACACTGCAAATGCACAACATTCTCTGTCTGAAGAAGCAGCTACAAATATCTGCAAAGCAAGGAAAAATGAAGCAGGCAATAAGGGAGAAGATGAGGAAGATGGGAACATGGAGGATAATGTGAATAAAAAAGGAGGATCACAGAACAGGGAGAAAAATGAAAAGGATATTAATGAAGGTGATAATGTGATTGTGCATAGTGCTGGAAAAGAGCAAGCAAAAAAAATTAATGAAACTGATGATTCAGAATCTGTACAGGTTACCAACATTGATGACGTATCAGAATCACAAAGAATTCAGCTTGAATAACAATAACAATCATGCTACTTTTTCACATCTAAATATTTGTAGGCAGGAAACAACTCTCTCAGCCACATCTAAGCCAATGACAGTGTTAAGCCATGCAGTTTGCGCTGTATCACAGCATGCCTTTGCAAAGCTGAAAATCGATCTGAAAATGAACAAATATTTGAGATGTATGAATCTCATAAGAGCTATTCTAGCAATACTGTAACTGTTTTTTGGGATGAACAGAACTCAAAATATGAAGATGCTGTTACCTCTAAGAGTCTTGCTCAAGATGCCACTTGTCAGAAGTCTCATACTAACAGCACTTTAGTTTTAAAGGAGGCAACTAATACAACATTCCCTGTTAATACTGAGTTGGTATGCATAGTAGAAGAATAAAAACATTTAAATACTATTTTATTTGACACTCTGAAAATATAATTTCTTAAAAACGACCACCTGGTTTTAGACTGTGGTCTAATAGACTGTAGACATAAGTAAAAGTCCTGCAGCCCATATTCAAAAGAACATGGGAATTATGATACAGATCTGAATAATATTAATGTCTGTCAAGAAAGTGAAATATTCAAAGTGTCAAAGAACGACATAACACAAGCTTAGATTTACTGAGCTCAAGATATATAGCTGTTCCATCATTCCAAGGCAAAAAAGTCAAGTTCAAACAGCTCACTGTAGAAGAACAAATGAAAAGAAATATATTCTATGATGAAAATTAATAAAACAGCTACGTGATCAGCTATGCCTGTCACTCATCAGAAAGTATGTCATAAATAGGTATTTCTTCAGTCCAGTTATTTTATAGTCCTTCTTGAAGAATTTAATATCCAGAGATTACATATGAAAATTTGTATTATATACTGTGAATTACTCAGACTTTATTTACTTAGTTTATATTTAAGGCAATGAAGATGAATTAAATATAATTTTTTCAGTCTGTAATTAAAACAACTTGACTCTCTGTGTTCCTGAACATTGCAAGAAATATTTTACTATGTGACTGTCCTACAGAAACATAGTAATTCAGTTTTACTGTTTATCATTTATAACAAAATAAGATGTGAGGCACCTGGTGTGCATAAAGAAATGAACAAGTATTTCCACAGCTTTTTTCTGAGGTATTGTTATTATTGTAACTGAGCTGTTGCTCCATGACATTATGTGCATTTGTTGTGTTAGCTCATACTAGAAGACTTGGGGTTTGGTTGGGGTTGGGTTTTTTTGGTAATATCATGCATTACTTAGTTTGAAATGAACTCATTATCAAATAGTAACCACAGCTGGTTGGTGAATAAGACTGTTTTGCTATATTCCTAGAGCTGCTATGATGGCATTAGATTGGACAGCAGGAAAAAAATGTGTAAATTTTAATACAGGATAAAAACAAATATCCTAGGCAGATCTGGAACAAGGTTTGGGAAAACTGGGCAATTAAGGTTAGTGGTTATTTCAGTAACTTAATTCAAAGTTATTTTAACTGAAGCAGCTCTCCAGTTTTACATTTAAACCTGTACAAACTTATGCAGATTTAGCACTTTTTTTTCTTAGCATGTTTATGGATTAACATTTGCTCTCTTAACACTATTCCAGCTTGTATGAAACAGCAAGATATCATTTAACTGTTGACAACGCATAATAAAAAAGCACTTTACAAAAAAGTATTTTGTTAAGTTTTTTTAAGATGAATTTATACATATGATTTTCCTTAAACACTTTGTGAAATTCTTCAGCAATAACTACCTTAAACTAAAGTGTTTGTCAGAGTGAAAGGGAAGGATAATAAAAAGTAATTCAATTTCAAAGTAATTTCTGGAGTATCTGACACAGACAGGTATTTGGAATAATTTACAGGAAAGACAGTTAAAAAAATTAGGAGATTATTGTGCAGAGTTCTAGAGCAAAATACCTGCTGAACTACAACTCATTACCCAAAGCAATGGGACTGCAGTTAAGTGGGATATCCACATGTGACTACTCTTCTACACCTACACACAAACAACTATAAAGTATACATAGACAAGAAAAGTTATACATAACCTTTCTTTCACAAGAATACTTCAAGAGAGTGAAGCCTCCTCTTTATGCATCATGCTTCACTCCTCTGAAGAATTCTCATGAAATGCAGGAATAAAGAAAAGACCCCCTAAAATGAACATTTTCAGAAGAATAATTAGCCTTCAGGCAAGGCACTCGGATACCACTGTATTTGATAACTTTGTTTAAAAGCATTAGAGTATAGGCCACTGTGAACATTCAAAAATTATTTTGGGAAGATCAACCTCTCCTTCACCACCCCCTCCCCATTTGGTCATAACCATGACAAATTTAAAAACCCCAAGAGATTAGTAAATAGATCTAAATTATTTTGTTTCCCTTTTTGAGTAGATAACACAACTAAAAATAACATCAACACAATTCATTCTAAGACAACAACAACAAAAAAATCTCAGAAAATGCAAGCCTGAAGAAAATAAATTGAATTTGTCTAAAATATTTAGAGATCCACAGGGACTAAACTTTTAAATCTTCCCCATTCCCCAGAATTGCTTATTAGGTATAAGACCAGTTTTGACTGTATTGGTTAGGAATGAGGAATGATCTTGAGGGTGAAATGGTGGGTGTTTGTTTAGGTGCACATACATAGATGTGAGCATATACAAATTAATAATTCAGGGTAAAAGTTAATATGGTTGCAATATTTGTACCTGAAATATAATCCTGTGACAATTTTAATTCTCCTGCATATTCTGATGAATTTAAACTTATATCCTACAATCTAGAGGAGTGTAGGTATCAGTATGATAATATAAACTCATTTACACCAAAATATTAATGCCTCTGAAAATACACTTACAAAATACAGAACTTTTTGATTCCCATAAATAAAATAAAAACACCACCAAAAATGAGTCTCAAGAAATGCATGTTCCCTTTGGCCAACTAGAGATGACTGAAATAAAGGCTGTGATGAAATAGTAGAAAAAAAAGAAGAGGACTATGGGGAATTTTTTATTCCCAGAGGGAATAATATGTCAAGTTAACATACATAAATGAATAACATACCATATGGGGCAAACCTCCTTGGATATTCTATGACTTGGATTCTGCTTAGCATGGGACAGACACAAAAGTGCAAAGCCTTCCTCTAGAGGATTCCTTAGCTTTGCACTCTCTTCTCTCAGTGAGTGGTCTTTTTACTTCCTCCAGTAGTGAGGATGAATGTTAAGGAAAAATTAAAGTGATACTACATAATTATTTCTTTGAAACACAAGCCAGGTATCCCATCATACTGTCTTAAATAAATCATAAGGATGACACCCTGTAAACCTGTTCTGGAAAACAAATAGCCATGAGTAATAAAAAATTGCAAAAGGATGTAAATTATTTGGAAAAAAAAATAAGTAGAACAGTTCTTTAGAACTTCAGCCAAAAGCTTAGAAAAGGAGACAAGGTAAGACTGGAACTCACTGAGATGTGTGTTTGCCTTACTCCATTTTCCAGTGAAGGCAAAAGAGATGGGAGATGGTGCATGCATGAGCCACCCCAATGTATACATACATTACCACTACAGAAGCCATAATGTGAAGTGAATGCATATAGAAGCTGAAAGTGAGATAAGGGTAAAAGCTATAGCTAGAAAGTAGCAAACATACAGGTTTTCTTTAAATGAACTGCTAAACGAATAGCAACTTATCAGCTGCCAAAAAAGCCTCACGCATTTTGAGGAAACTGTATGGATTTACTGCAGCCAAGGAGCTGGTCTTTATGGTTTAAAAAGTCCTATCATCTATTAGAACTGTACTTTCATGAAAGAAAGTTGTTATTCTATGTTTTAATATCTTTACATTAACCTCTAGGCTTCCTAAATTTTAGTACCTGAGTTTAAATAACCAGTCGTCAGTTTGTAAAAGTCCCATTCTGTGAGGAGAGGCTTGCTGGCTCCTGAGAGGAATCATGATACCGAAATCCCCATTCTCTCTGGCTACTACTAGGCTTCACACCTTCATACCTGCTTCTGGGCAGGATATTTAGCAATACATAGGAAAGGTGCCTTACAGTCATGCAGGGCAGAGCTGATCCATTTCCAGCACAGCTGCAGCCACCCACTGTTCAACAGCAAAATTGCACTGACCAGCAGCAGGGAAATTAATCTTCTCCACATCATTATTTAGTAGAGGAGACTTGCAGTCTGAGAATTCTGTTTGCTCTAGGTATTATTGGCTAGTGAAGGTGTTCTACTGCTTTCAGAACACAGCAGGGTTCATATATTCTTCTATAATCAAAAGCACCAATTAGAGAAATTAAAGAGCCTGATTTAATGCCTTGTTAAGGAGCTTCTGAATTGCTGGGCCAGCACTGGACTTTAGAAGACTTCTAAATTTGCAGTCCCTTTGCAGCTTCATTAACGTAATTGGCACAAAGACTTACTTAGAGCTACTTAAATTGTTTTTATAGATGCAGCATATCAACTGATCCCTTTGGAGTCTTTGTAGAGCCAGGGGCATCCTTGAAACTATAGAGGGACCTAAATAACACTTCCACTATACTGCTGAAGTGGGATTCCTCCTAGGTGAAGGACTTGCTGAAAGCAAATGCTTGATTACTGCAGAAAGTGTACTTACCTTGCCTGTCTTCTCTTAAGCATTTCTCTCCTTCATACATATTAGTTATGTATGAATAAATATTAATAGGCATACGTACATTAGTATCTTATAAGACATAGTGCTCAGCTTGGACATTAAACTCATGCTAAGGTTCTGCCTTATTCTAACACAGAACATTTCTTGCAGTATTGCTCCATAAATAATTATAGCTCAGGCCTTATTTTCAAAGTTCAGGATAATTATCAGAATTACTTTTATAAGATTTGGGTCATTTCAGCCAAGTACACCTCCAACTGTCAGGTATAATTGCAAAAACATTAACTACCCTGGGCACACTCACAACAAACCGGAAAACAAAGTCAAAAAACAAGACAGATTAAAAGCTTGGCCTCTTTTCATGCTTTCATCCATTAGGAGGCACCTGAGTCAAATCCTTTGGGTGAACTTTACTGACTTTCACAAGCAGTATTTCACCTTGCACATGGGTTACATTTGATGATTTTGACATGAAAAGCATTTTAAAATGTTTTAAAGACAGGAACTGTGTTAAAATGGGCTTAAGAACATAATCAGACCGACCTTAATTTTGGGCTTACTAAAACATTAAATGACAATTTAACCATGAAAGATCTGAATTTTCAGTATAGTCCTTAAACAAAAAATAAGGCAGCTGTGTACTGCTTCAGGAAAAGAGGTGAAAAATTCAGTCTTACCTCTCCATGAACCAATTTCCTACACCTCCCTCACCTCCCCTCTCTTAGGGTAGAGTGTGGGGGAGAGTAAGTGAGAATAAAGTCTTCACAGGTATTATTAATATGTTTTCATTAACTGAGTACATTATAGTTTTATTAAAAACAGACATGAAAAATCTACTACACATTTGCAGAAGGTGATTTTCAAATCTTATAATCTGGTTAAATAATAATAATAATAATAATAAACTCCTAGAAGAAACACAAAGGGACATCGGATATCTATGTGATGACAGCTGATTTCAAATCCACTTTACCTTTTGGCTCTTGACACTGCAACTACCACTATCAGTATACATTTAGAACTACGTTTAGACTGATGTAAAGATATGTGTGACAGATGTTGACAAGGAATAATGTTCTGTCACAACAGGTACCTATGAAAGAACCATTCCTTCCCCACAGAAACTGTATATTCCAAACTGAAAAGAAGGCTGTTGTTCCAGTCACAGATATTGCAGGAAAAAAAATTGACCAAATACTTCATTTCATGATAAAGAAAGTCACCTCTCAACAAATTAGGAAGATCACTTTTCAGTACAAAAGGTGAAATTGGTAAAAACTTATGGGTGAATGCAGGTATAGCTGTACCATGAGGGGATGGAACAATAAAGAAAGTATTTCAATATACCGTTTGGTAAATTAGATTATGTCATCTTAATTGTAACACTGGTGCACATATAAATGAGTTATTGTTTTTGTTATAATAACAAATAGTCTCTCACCACATAGAATATGCTTCTAGTTTCTCTCTGTGATCACAGTTAAGAGCTCTACAGGACATTATATAAAAAGGAAGAAATAGAAAGCTATGAATTCAGCATCTATAGCCGGACAGAAAAAGTAATTTTGCAGTTCCAATCTTAAGAGGTTTTGTACAGCTTTTCATAAAGCAATATTAGGGTGGAAATAGCAGGTACACAATGTCATATACTGTTTAGAAACTCTTTTTCTTTATTGTCTCCTATAAGCTGCTCTTCTAATTTGTTGGAATGATACTCTTGTATTGAAGGCTACAGACTGAGTCATGGTGGTTTTGACTGAGGAAACTACTTTGCCAAAGTGGGCAGTGGTTTTTATGTGCCTGGAGAGAAGGTAATGAAAAGTAGCTTTAACAGGCTCTGGCAGCTATCCATGCTGACAGCATGTCATAAAATAGAAACAGCATGGGCTCAGCTTCTTGGGCCAGAACGTGAAGCCCAAATCATTTTCTTCAAAACGAAGTATTATGACAACAACTAAGAATACCTTCATGTGTTCCTGGAGGCATCATGATGTGAACATTTGGCTAAAAATACATGGCAAACTATATTTGAATATACTAATGTTATAAAGTAACATACAGCAGAGCACTTCAGCATCTTATTTATTCTTTTTATTAAAGAAAGTATATGTGCACTATAGACAGCAAGACAGGAAAATGGGGGAAAAAATGAAAAGGGATAATTTACCTTATTTGTGAAATTCTGTATGAGAAAACTCAGCTCAATAAACTCAGCCGAACAGCTTCCTACAAGATAGGTGAGGCTGGGATTAGGTCTCCAGACATTTATGTTCTGTGATGACATTTCAGCACTACTGCAGCACTCCAGAAAACCAACCATTTTCTCTAACTAGCTGCAAATTTCATCATTATCTGCAAGAGACAGAGATGACATAGCAATAAGGAGCATTATGTTTCTGTGCTCTGGCTATTTCCATTTGATAAAGTAGATTATTATGGTCAAATGTTGTGGAGAGAAGGTGAAAGGAGCCATGAAGACAATTTGTATTTGCCAGTCCTCCAACAGCCCTAGAACTGAGGAGAAACATATGTGTCTTTATATGTTCACTCCAAAACTCTGCACCAAGTGTATCCAAAGTGAAGGACTTAATCAACATAATATCCCCAATATCTAAGATAAATAATACATGAATCAAAACAAATTCCTTAAGTATAAAAACATATTTTTTAAATTCTATAGCAAGCACTGTAAAGACCAACGTTGGTTAGTTTCTGTCTTCTTAGGGAAAATTTCCTGTGATAAAATTTCCTGTCTGTCCAGTATTCTTCTTGTATCATACTATGGAACTGCTGTTTCACTGATGATGTTCAATGTCATCAAATTATTACTGTATCTTGACAAGGGGACATTCAGTAACATGGATCCTTGTATGCATTTGTTTGCAGCTCAAGTTCAGGTGCTCATATTGGCCCTGTTAAGACATCAACTGGCATCAGCCTGGAACTTGTTCTTATCTAGAAACTCAAAAACAGGAAGATAGAAAATATAATTAACCATGGGGAATATCTTTGTCGACACTAAGAGTAATTGTGCTTGCACAGTGTCCTGTCTAGAAAAGGCTTCCTGAACTGATAAACAACCTGCATGTGAATGGAAGAAACCAGCACTCAGTGCCAGAGTGGAATTAGCATGATCCTCTAGTAGTTTCAAATTAACACTCATTGAGAACTTCCTAGGAATGCTTTTTTTTTTCAAATGAAGACTTGGCTACACAAAAAAAAGTGGCTAATGGATGAATCTCTGCATCTCCTGTACCTTTACTGAGTTTGTTCCACTTGTACATGCATGTATTATTATATTTATTGTAAGTGCTTAATTTTGAAACTTTAATGTTCCTTTAATATATTTGCTGAAGACATACATACATGTATGCCAAATACAATTACAATGGTTGAGTTCTAGAAATTAAAAATCTGGATCCACTTGAAAGTTCTGAAAACTGTTAAAGCCCAGCACCAAATATCATGCTTTATGGACTTCTGGACTTTCAAGTTTTACAATATTAGAAGTAATTCCTCCCCTGATTCAAGTCTCAGAAAAATAAAAAATTTCAGAATTTTCAAGAATTTTCTAGAATTATTCTTCTTTAACAAACATTAAATGCTTTGGTGGAGCAGAAAAAACACACCAAATTCGGGACGACTTCTGTAAATGGCACATTCCTACTATAGTAATATTATCCTGCTAAGCTATGTAGCTAAAATATGTTTTGTTCTGCCCCACACAGTCATGTATGCACTTTAATTGTAGGAAAAGGTACCTGTCCTAGTAATAGTTTTGCATACTTGCCATTTAAAAAATGCTATTTACAATTGCCTATAATTTTGTCTAATGTTATCTATTTGGGCTGAAGCTTTCCTCACATAGGAAATGACAAACAGAATGATTTCCTTTGAATGCGTTACCAAAAAGGCTTCCTCCATTTCCAGGTAAGAGTATAGAATTTTGCCCATGCTAAAAAATATCTTTCAGCTGAATAAACTTAAATCAGTCTAGTGCCTCAATTTTTATATAATTCTATTTTGACTGTATTTGCAATATAGTTTTCAATTTCAACATTTCACATTATTATTTTTATAGTATAGATCATATCCTGGTGATACATAGCCAGGAGAATGCTTTTATTAGGACTTTTTCTGAATTGCTGCAGCAGCTAGAAGATTATACATAGAGATTGTAATCAATAAGGCCCGAGGCCATATTTTTAATAATTCAATAAATCAAAATATTAAATAATCATTCAAGTAGCAGGATTCACCCCTTTTATGCTCTGAATAAAGTAAGAGTCCTAAGAAAAACACTATGCAATTACAAAATTAAATACTGTATCAGACAGCTTTTGAGTTAAGGCATTCTCACTTTCAAACTTACTGTTCTTTTAATGTCATAGATGAATATAATATGTCTGTATGTATATAAATAGACAGATCCTCATGTATACATAAGTAGAACCACAAGCAATCAGCAAATTACTGTGTATATATAGAATGAGCAAGCTCAGTACCACTAAATTGCTTCATAATGTGGTTGCTTCACATTTTTTTCCCCGATTCTTTCTATCCATATACTCCACTTTTTCTTTTATCATTCCTCTACTTGCATTTTAAGTTCTTTGGGGCTGAGACTATGGACAACTTTTTCTTCCAGATGGTAAGCAAAAGCACATGACCAAATATTCTTAATGTCGCTCTTCTATCTGTACTTTGAATAAATTTTGGCAGCAATGTCCTTAGCCCCTCCCCAGGCAGGCATCCTTATCTACATGGATGCCACTATAGAAAGAGAAACGCGACTAATTTTTCTTAAAATGCTCTTCAATGAAAGTGAGGGTGACAGAACCAGGGGGGTGTGTAAATCATGAAATAGTACCAGTGATGACAATTCCAACCTTTGCAGTGTTAGTACCAGAGGAAGCAAATTCTGAATTTTGGTAGATGTGTCCTTTGAGAAAATGGAACTTAACGTCAAGTCACATCCCTCTACTGGTCATATCTCCTTGCTGGTAAGCAAATCAGATTCCATCTTTGTCAGATGACACAAAACCAAGTTCTCTGGTGTATGAATAGCAATTATTAAATCATCCTGCAAGAGCCTTAAAAAGAAAATTGCATGCAAAATTATAAGTGAAAACATTAATCATGATTAAACAGAACAACACTGATTTTTGCCAGCTGGATTCAGCCACTGACTGCGATGTGAAGGCTCTTCTCCATTAACCCAGTTGAGAGCTGGATTAATTTTTTTATAATTAATTTCTTAGGTAATTGTGCAAATGTCTGTCAAAACAGACCACAGAATTAAATATGGGGTGGGAGACAATAAAATCTATAATATATCAAAAACAAAGATAAAAATATCTAAATTGACTGGGGAAAAAAAAAAGTTCTTTCTATGTCCTGGTCACTCATACAAAACAGAATCGCTTGGCTCTGAAAAAATGCTACAGCACCCATCCTTTCCTCAACACAAAAGGCATATCTTAAATCACTGTTCAAGGTAGTTACAAAGAAATACATATTTATGGAGTCTTTAAATATTTCAAAGTATATTCATTATGTTCATACTGACATTGCTATGAAGGACACTATATAATTGGAAGCTGTATTTGCAACTGATCACTTCAGATAAACAAACATCTTGAAGGACTCATCCATCACACAACAGAAGTTGCCTTGCTTTGTTTATGGGGAGATCAGCTCTCTCCAGTTGACATAATACATGGTAGATAAAATAACAAAAGGAAACACTTCTTCATGCAGTGTGAAATCAAATCACAATGCACTTCCAGAAGAGATCATGTGAACGAACTGTCTGGGGCAAGAACCTTGTTTTCTTACTTTTTTATATAGCACCTAGCACATAACGGTGATTTGCATCTCACAACATACATCTACATAATATTAACAAACAGGTTACCAAATGAGGCTGAATAACACTGGCACATCACAATGCACTTAAAAATAAATAAATACTCCTCCCACAGATCTGTGAAGGCAGTACTGCATCTATGCATCAGTTAAATACTCAAACCCTACCAAAAGGTAGGAGTGAAATAATGTTTATCTCTAAAAGGTTATTTTACAGTTTGATGTAAAAGTTTGATGTAAAAGTAAAAAAAGCAGGGACGACATTCATGGTTACAAAGTTTGTCTTCCAAAGGAATCACTGCATGTACAGAGGTCCTGCTTCCCAGGAAGCGGCTGGGCATCACCTGGTGGTGGGAAGTAGTGAATCAATTCCCTCTTTTACTTGGCTTACATGTGTGGGCTTTCCTTTTCTTATTAAATTGCCTTTATCTCTGCCCTCA
>VZRW01014119.1:256275-266963 GCA_013398125.1 Aegotheles bennettii
AGCGCGCGGGGGGCCCCGAGCCTGTCCCGGGGGAGCGGCGCGCGGGGCCGGGGTCTGAACTCACCCGGAGCGAGGATCGGGGATCGGGGATCGCACTCGGACGCGGTCCCGGGCGCTCGGCTGGGCGATTGACACGCGGGGCCGGGCGGAGGAAGGCGGCGGGCGGGTGGTCGTGTGCGGCCGCGGCTGCGTCCCGGAGCTGTTAGAACAGTTCAACCAAAAGTTATTTCGAAGTGTCACGGTGAGGGCTGGTGTGTGACCGCTGGGGACCGAGGCGCGGGGGTCCCCAAGATGCCATCCCATTTATCCCTGTGTACTCCCTTTCATTGTTCTTCAACCTGCTGTACTTCTAGTGCTATGCGATAATATTGGAAGGCTTTGAAGTGTTGTCAAATCTTGTTAATTTTGAAAAAATAGCCTTTAGGTGCTCTTTATAGACGTTAATGCCAACATTCAGAACCTTGATTATGTAACATCCTAAGGAATACTTACTACGATGCTGCCGGACTTTGCAATGATGGACCTGAGCCTTCCATCGTGGAAATAAAGAGGAGTTTGACATTGATTCAGCAGGAAGCAAGACAGCAGCCACAGTTAACAGACCAAGATAAAACAGCATGCGATGGGTCGGGCGTTCTTAACATTAAGAAACATTGTCTGCAGGAAACATAAAGAGCGTTTAATTTGATTTGGATTCTCATTCTTTTGTAGCTGTAAGCTTCCCTCCCTACTTTCTAGGAGTGTATTGATTTGGTTCTCTCTTGACACAGAGCATTCTGATACATTAATTCAGTTACAAGGATGCCTTCAGCCACGTGATGCATAACATGCTTTCAGAATTTTTAAAAATCATGTGGTAGGTGGCAATGATGCGTAACCAGTGTATGCCTCGTTGTTACAAATATCTGCTCTGTTTGGAGAGCTGGAGAAGGCATTAGCTGGGGGAAGACATTAGTAAGCGTAAAAGATTCAAGGTATGGGATTTAAAACTGATACGGGTTGACATTGTTTCTTCCCTGCGCACATACCCACTAAATAACATTTCTGACAGAACGTAAATTGCTAATGAAATTTCAGTGTTTTGTACATCACGGATTCTGGATGGATCCGGATCTGGCAAACTGGCAAACCAGTTTTTCAGAAACCTCACTTAGTTAACTTGATTCAATGTCTTCAGAGTATTCTAGGTTAATTTAGAGAGCAAGCCTGATCCAAGTAAGTTGCACATAGCCATGATGCAATGTCCAAGATGCACTCAGTTGTGCCTCGCACCTCACCTGTGTTTCCCTTACGTGCTTTCTTAGGAAAGGAAACCCCAAATTTTCATGGTGGTTTTGTGGCAGAGACCAGTAGAATTTTTGCAAAGATCATACACGTTGAAAACACCAAGCTATTTTATTTTCTTCCCTTGTGAGTGACACCAAATTTTCATTTAAAGATCTAGTTTAGGAATGGGTAAACTGTAGAACCTTCAACACATAAGTAGTCTTGATTTGTGATACTCATTTCACTTGGATTGTCCTCAGGAGGACATGCATGCAGGTGAATATATGCCACTGTATTTGCTAAGTAGTCCGTCTTTGTCTTCACTACTTTTTTTCCTGAGTTCTTAGGAAACCTTTTCTAAAAGATCAAAATATTTCAGTTGTTCATCTTCAGAAAAATACTCAATTTAGTGTTGATTTCTCTTGGTCTGTTAGTAAGTAATGAACTTTTTTGGAGCAAGGATCATGCCATCACTAAGCACATGGGAATTCAGCTCCTGATACTGGGGACACAGCTCTTCAACAGAGTAACAGAGGGAGAGGGGTGAGGATGGGCGAAAATTTCAGCAGAGTTGTGCATACTGCAGATGTTTTGGTGGCTGAGATGAGCTTTCCTAGAGTTCATCCAGGAGAAGAAAGTATGTATGAGTCTCTCTGAGCCTTGGGCCTGCTTGTGGGTAGTATTAATACAGAGATGAATCAAGGTGTGATAATGAATTACAAATCTCTTTTACAAGCACACCCCTCTCCTTGTATCCCTACCTAAAATGTAAAATTGCCAGGTATTTTCCAGGTGTAGTGTGGGGGGGTGGACACTTTTTTAACCCTCTTGTGTTCTGATTTTTGTAGCTTTCGAATTAACCTCCCAGACTCCAACCTCCCAAATATCTGCGATAGTTACTTATCAAACCTATACTTTGTTATTCTCTTAAGAATGAAAATGTATAATTTAATGCATATATCAATTTATAATGTGTAACATAATGTATCACTACATATGTTTATGAAATATGTAAGTATCCATCCTTTCCTTCTGAATAACAAGGTACCAAATACTGGAGAGGGAGCTACTGGTAAGAGTCAAGTGAGTGAAGAATACACCCCACAATTTGAAACCATGTGAGAATTCTGTTGAGCGATATTTGCTCATTCCTATGGAGTGTTGCCAGCATACCTTCTCCCTTTGCAGAAGGTGTTCTGGATTATCAGTAGCCTCAAAACATTTCACTTATAACATGTCTATTTCATGTATAAATATTTTCTGTAGAAGAGAATATGCCCTGTAGCTACTGGGTTTTGTACTCAGCTTAAGACTGCCATCTGAGTACCAGTAAGCTTTAACTGTTGCTATCTTTTGAGACTTGATGTGGTAAAAATGTGAATGACTTACATGCCTAACGCTGCTTCCCTTTGAGCTGTTCTGCAGCTCTGCTGCTTGAGGGGCTGATGTTTGTTTCTTTTGTCCCTCAGCAGGTGGCTACATTTTCACTGAAATAGCTCACCCTGCTGTGGAACAACATCTGTGACTTTGTGGGGGTCACACTGACTAGAGTAATTAAAATATTTCCTCTTTGGTCTGGCCCTTATTTTGGTTTAAAGATATAGTACTAATTTATTGGTTAACATAAGATATTATATGTTAGAATTTATACTGAAGGTCTGCTGTTATTCAAATCTGACCTGTATCTTTCACAGTGAATAAGAAACAGGAACATAACCTTTTTTTGTGTTTTGTTTTTCAGAGCTTAACAGAAGGTATTAGGGAAAATTGAAGTAAGGAATATCAGGAAAGCTCTGTTTAGTCAGATCAGTGGGCCTTCATACTCAGGGTTCAGTCTCCAACAGTGATGTTACAGGATGCTATTTAGGGGCTGTTTAGCCACTTCATCTATCTGTTCATTTGTATTCTCCCCACATACTTAGTTTTCATATTAGGAATGGTAGACTGATATCTGCTCAGTGCTTTTAGAGCCTGTTTGTGGAACTGCCAAGCAGGAACTTGTCTTTTTCAAACTTGGCTGATGTTCACTACCTTCACAACCTCCTGTGGTGGCAAGTTCCAGAAACTTACTACTAACTTTACTGTAAAGAAGCAATTTGATCTTTTATAAATTAGTGTCTTCCTGGCTTTGTTAAATGTACCTTAGTTCTATTACTGGAGGATTTAGCAAGCAGAAATTCTACATTAGTTTTGTACCACCTTCATGGTTTGATTGATCATGTCTTGCTTCAGCCTTCTCTCCAACTGAAGAGCCTCTTTAGTCTCCTTTTCTAAGTCAGGCAGTCCATCCTTTAGATACTTTGTTTGCCCTTCTCTGACTAGAGCCTGTCCTTGAGATGCAGAGACCAGAACTTCACATGCTACTTGAGATGTGGGTGGACCAAGGTTATATAAATGTGCTGTCTTTTTTTCAGTGCCTTTCCTCATGATGCCCAATGTTTTGCTAAGTTTTTTGGTTGCTGTTGAATACAAAACTTAATTCCAGGGATCTGTCAATCTTCAGGATTTCTTCTCTGAGTTGTTTGTCAGCATGGTGTGTATGTGACAGGTTATTTTTCTTTAGATGAATTAGCTTATATGTATCTACGCTGAAGCTCATTTGTAATTTTTTGTCCACTGAGTTTTGCAAGGCTCTTCTGGAGTTCTTTGCCATCAGCATGGTATTACAAAGGCAACTTCTTTTCTTTATCCTAATTTTGCCAACAGTATCATTCCTTATGCTTTGTTTGCATGTACATCTGATGTCTGAGAGGGATAAAAGTGATGTGGCAAATCAGTCAAGGTGTTCATAGATCTTAAAAATGGCTTGTACATAACAAAGCTTTGCTTTTTTGTTGTGTTTTTGTTTGTGGTTTTTTTTTTTGTTTTGAACCCCAGCAAATGCAAGCTCAGAAGAATAGCAGGTTAAGGCTGCATCTAGAAACCCAGACCAGATAAAAAAGAAAGAAAACTCTGAAAGTTGCCATTCATAGCACTTAATCCAACTGCTCTGAATGGGGAAATGAGAATGGTGGTGTATGGTATTTGATCCACATTGACTGCTGTAAAAATTATGCTTAATTAAAATCAAAGAAGCTTTTAAAAATATGGGAGTGCAAAGTGATACTTATCTAAATAACTTCAATGCTTTCCTAGCCTCTCTGTGGATTCACTACACAATGGTCTTAACTCCAATACCATCTAATTAATCACCTTCCATTTGTAAACTACATTTCATAGTAACATGAAAAAAATTAGAAAAGCTTTTCCCCTCCTCCCTCTCAGTTTTATTAGAGGTTAGGCTAGAAGCCCACACATAGAAAGGATCTCTTCATGTTCCTTGTTCAAAAACAGGCTAGTCATTTGATATTCAGAGCGTGTCACTTACAAGAGCTGCTGCACTGCAAACAGCATGGAGAGCGAGGTTTAAAGAAACATTAGAAATGTATTATTAGTGTTGCATTATTATTTGGTATTACCTTGTAATAAATGTGGTATCACAGGAGTGGAAGTGACTCCAGCAGCGTCTGTGATGATCCTGTCTTCCTTTATCCCAGTCACAATGACTCCACCCTTTTTAACCGTTTGCAGAAACCACTTCAACACATTAGTCTGGCAGAAGACAACTCCTCCCCACTGGCCACTGGTTTAACAAAAATGAAAACACAAAAAACCAAACACAACAAACAAATAAACCAGAGAACCACTTTCTGCCAGCTTGAATCTGCTTCACAGAGGACCTTATGAAGACTGATTCAAGGGAGGACATAGAAGTATGGAGGTAAATGCAAGAGGAGAGCGAAATGGTTGACAGGCAGCAGTTAAATTGCCTTATGTGCTTGTCAAACCACAGCCCGAAGTGCTGTTCTGTTTCTTGATTTATCATTGCTAAAGTACTCGGCAGAAATATAGGAATATTTTAATAGTCAACCTATTGCTTTGTTAATTTAAATATTTAGCTTGAAGAATTGTATTTTGCATCCTTTGAAGGAAGGCCTCAGCTGTTCTACTATTTGCTGATGAGGTCATCTGCTGTGTAAATCTGGCTGTCAAAGAGACTGTAATACCAACTCTGGGGTCCTGCAGCAGTAGGATTCTTCTTTCGTTATTGTTTTCCACCATAACACAGTTCACCAAAACAGCTTTTTCAAATTAGTGTGTATTCAAGTATGCAACAAATACAATATTTCTGCTACTTGAATTTAGTAACTGATGGTTAAAAGTCAGCTTCCTGATCTATTTAATGGGTGTTGTTTTCCAGAATCTGTAGCAACCAAGAAAAGGCAGTTGTTTGCCACAGGGAAAGGTTTTGGTATATCCCTTTTGCATAGCATGCTTGAAACTCACCTAGTGCTACTTCATGACAAACATGTCTTTGTGTACAGTAACTGCAAAGTCATGGTCAGCTCTCTGTTGCCTGATGCATTTTGAGATTAGCTTAATGTGGAATAATGAGTTCATGATAGCCTGTAAGGATGTCATGGATGGACATGAACACTGTTAGTGTATAGTCTGCACCATCCTTTTTTTTCCCTCAGTACTTACAGGCCACAGTAGTGGTAATTGATGAATCTGTGCTTAATGCATTTAGCAGCATACTGATAGAGCAGTGCCACTTACACTGCTTATCTGCCTTAAACAGACTATCATCATAAAAAGTGGAACTTGTCTTCCATTGTTTAATTATGACAATATCTTCTTGTGTTAAGATGTATTCAATCATTCATCTAACATTTTTATAAGATACTTCAGAGTCATCAGCCAAATGTTAATATGTTCTTCCCTAGAAAAAAATACTTTGATGTAGGTAAGATGTAAAGGAAGCCACACTGCTGTGGGCATCCACAAAATACTCTAAACCATTTAATTTCTTCTATGTGCATTTTCTACTCTTTAAATCTCAAGAAATCATTTGGTCTGTTAGGCAGCTAGTAAGCGTGGCATTAATACATTCATGGCATTGTACTATAAAAATTTGTTTTATAAAAGTTATTTAAAGCTTTCAGAATTTGCAAGAATTTTCCATGTAAAAAAATAATAAATTTAGCTTAGATTTCAGACTTTATAGTAAACCCAATAGTTTTTCTTTTTGCCCAGCTTTTGAGTATTCTAGATGTTTGTTAAAAAAGCCTCAGAAAACACATCTTGCTTATCTCAAATGTAATCATAAAACAAATTCTGCTATATGTAGTTCACTCCTGTTGCTTAAAATAAGCTGGGAATTAACATAGCAGTGCTAAAAGTTGACTGAAAGATTCAAATGTATGTGCATAGCTGATCATACTACAGGTTTTCATCATATGATTTAAGCTTCAAATGAAAGTTTCTCAGCAAGTTAGTGGCAACTAGGTCAGGTTGAGTCTGGTGTCTCAAGTCTGCACATACTTGCTTGGGATTCGCCTCTGTCCTATCAGTTTGTTAAAGAGCACATTACTACTGCTCTGTAATACCTATTAAATAATTTGCTATGTTGCAGCTCAGGTGAAAAAATCTTTTGTAAACTCTGAAGAGACTGGCATACTTGCTGGAAATTTTCCTGTGCACATTTCAGATTACTGTACAAAGTCAAACATTCCCATTGATAAATTGGGGGTTGAAATAAACTATGAAAGTCTGGAATAGAATTTGAGCGTCCAGTCTACTACTGGTGTTGCAAGTTGGATCATAGGAAACATTACACATGGAAAACATACTGCTGCTGAGATAAAATTGTTTTATCTGTATATTCTATCTGATTTATGAAATTAGAACTCGGTGGAAGCAGAATTCAACACAGTATGTCCTAGTTACAAGTGAGGAAGAGATATTGAAATACCATATTAGGGATATCTTACTCTGAATATTTCTCTGGAGAAAACACAAAATCTTGATAGGTGTGGGTATGAACAAAAGTGTGCATAGAGGCATCAAACAAAAACTAGTTAAACTAAAAACTAACTTCTGTGATTTCTATACTGCTTATTCAGTGATATCCTCACTTAAAAGGGAAATTAAATACTCTTGTTTGTTACTGGTACAAATTCTATACATAAACAGACAGCTCCATTGAAAAGTTCCAAACTAAGATGTTTGCTGTGAGTTGTTTTTCATTTGTAGAGAACAAACCATAATTCTTTCTCTTTAAGGTTTGGTATTGATATCACCTGAAGTCTTCTGCAAAGTGAATTTAGTACTGCGCCTCACATTGTAAAATTGTTCTTTATCATCTGACACAATTAGTGCTGTAATCTCTGGAATGGTTGTAGCAAAAGTAGGTGGCAAGAAAATTTGCTAGTAAAAGCAGAAAGCTCACCTGCAGGTTTTTGGAGAGGAAAGTCATGCTATAGCATCAGCTGTCCACTTTAAGACATTTTGTCATTTCAGTTTTCTGAAACAAAATTAATTATTTTTTTTTTTAGAAAGTAAAACATAAAATGACATGCTGCAAAATTGCTTAATAAGCATTGCACAGAAAATAACTAAGTCAAAAGTAATAGGTTTTTCCCCGAAGATGTTACACTTGTACTAGGTATCAGACTAGGCATCAAGTTACAATAGAATGTGTGAATTAATGTGGATGATGCAGCAGAAGTGGTGGATTATATAACAGGGAGTACATCACAGTAGGCTGCTGCTAGGGTTTTTTTGCTTGCAATGACTTCTTGAAACAAAGACACCCCACCTGGAGGTATAAAACGTCTCTGAGCTTCTGCCTATTGCTGCATTTCACCACTGGCTTTTTGACTGAGGCACCAGACTGTTGGTGGCTGGGTTATTGTAGATCATTCTGGCTGGATGTCATGGGATCACAGGTCCACTTAGAGGTAGGCACCAAGGCGTAGGAGTTTGAGCCTGGGCCAGACAACACCCATTTAATATAATTTTAAACTATATATTAGTATAATAACCACAAAGTCTGGGGAAGCCATGTATTGGTTAATGTTCCACAGCTGAGGTCATCTGGAAATCAGCTCCTTCATAATTTGAAAAATCTGAGAAAGGAAAATTTGTATATAACCCAGTAAAAGTAAGCAACATACAAGTGCTAATGAAACCTGTCTTTCGTAAAGTATGTCTTTTTTCTGTATGGTCACTCAGCCAAGTTACTGCAGGCTTTCCTTTCACTAATAGATACTTGTTTGGCTTGCGTGACTGTAGTGAGACTTCTGATGTGAGTGAACAGGTCAATTACATCTGAGCAAGTCCTATGCACTTTGTACAGTTGTCAGTGAAATGAAGGCTCAGACCTGTTGTAATTCTGTGTAAGACCTTTTGGACTTGGGTGGTTTTGACTTTGCATGTTACCTGATATTTTGGAACTAACTCAGAGCCTGTACTATCCAGAATTGTTGTCAATGCAGTTCTTTCTAGCAAGATACCAGTTCTGCGTGTTTTTTCCAACTTCTATATATCTAACCAAACTTTTTTAAAATATGTTTTGCCCATGTTTCAAACCTGTCAATTTTTGTTATTGGGCCAATATGACCCATGGGCAAGGTTACAGATATACAACATGCACTGGCTTACAAGTAATTTTTACTCACAGTTTTAACAGCATGGCCTCAAGCAACTATATTAAAAAGTATTATATGCTTTTACTTTTTAAAAGGTGTTTTATAATTCTCTTTGAGACCTAGCACGTGTGTGCAGATAAAAAGAAGCATCTACTATCATCTATGTTGAAACATGCTCTGGATAATAATTACAGTGATTAATACTGGAAATCAGTTTTAGTACTAGTTACATTACAAATGTTTTAGTAGTACTTGTTTCTTTACAGTCTTTGAGACTCAGTTATCTGTAGAACAAGATAAGAAGTTTTTACATATTGCAGCAGAGACATGCTGTCAGTTTTAGCTCCTGGATTCCCTGTCGCTCTGAACATCAGGGCAGAATTGCTTAGGCCAGAGATGATCAAGAGCTGCAGTCCTGGCTTGATGTGGTGGATCATTTTCCAAGTTGCATTCTGGCCACTGCATGCTGTAATTAACCAGTCCCAACCGCTAGAGAGCAGCCAGGAGAGCCTGATGAGACTGGCTGGGTCTGAAAGTGCTCTCAGACACATGGACATACATGTGTACCTGCTGGCACTTGTACTTGCTTGGAAGGGTGAAGCTTAAGGATACTACAGTTTGGTCCCTAGGAGCCTTAGCCAGGTGGCATAAACCAAATCTGTGTTGGTGCTGAGGACGCTACAGAATCAAGTAGCTGTTGACGGGCTTCATGACAGCTTACTTCTCTTGTAGAGTGGAAACTTCATGCAGCTGAGGATCTGGCTTAGCTTTTCCAAAGCGATGATAAAAATGCTGATCAGAACTTTAGTTTCATCTTTTCTTAATTAAAAAGCCTTCTAAATATGCAGTACCTACATATTTATGTATGCATGCCTAAATTGTTAATCCATTATGTTTTGTGTACTACCTGTGAATTCTGTAATTGCTTTGGTTATTCTTATGTACCAGGATTTCATAACTCACTGGGTGATGTTTTTGCTGATTTGCTGAGAAGGGCATAGTATTAATAAGGGTAGTTCTACTTTGTTATCTGATGGACTATTTCCATGGAGAAATATAAAATAATTTGTTTGACTTTTGTATATTTTCGGTGTTGAAAAAGAAAATCATGTTAAGCTTTTGAAGGTGATGATCGTGTCTTTCATAGGTAAAACACAAATTGTGGTAGTCTTAGCTTCTTTTGCTATATAGTAGCTAGATCACAGAATCACAGAATGTTAGGAGTTAGAAGGGACCTCGAAAGATCATCTAGTCCAACCCTCCTGCCAGAGCAGGACCACCTAGAGCTGGTCACACAGTCGAATTTTGAATGTCTCCAGAGAGACCTTAGCTTTTCTAGTTGCCACCCTACATCCTCTGACAATAGAGGATAAGATAAGAACATAGTTAATACTAGATGGGTAAGAATAAAGTTACAGTACCAGGTACCAGGTTATCTCATGGAATATTAAAATTTATGTGACAGTTCTTCTGTCTAGAAAGACAAAGATTTATAGTCTTTGAACAGTTCTGATGGGTGGTATTATGAAAGATAATTAAAACAACTATGGAGATGACATGGGATTTAGATAAGCTGTAGTGAACCCCAGACTGGTTGAATTGAGGATTTACAGCTGGAAAAATGCATTTTTACTTTTTTTAATAGTAAAACTTAGTTAGGCTAGACACTTTTCAATGAGATGCAGTTACATGCTTAATGACAAATAGATTTTCTAACTGTATAAGTAATATAACAATATACTGTAATGAAAATTCAGGAAATGTTCCCTATGAAGCATAGCACTAATATTTCATGTATAAGCAATATGGAAGTGATTAAATTGCTTCACAAGGAAAAGTTGGTACCACTGTAGGAAGGAATATTACATGCTAATACTGCCTCTGTCTGAAGATATATTGTTTCGTGGTAATGAAATATTGTAATAATCCTGCACACCTCTAGAGAAGAAC
>VZRW01014121.1:0-12055 GCA_013398125.1 Aegotheles bennettii
TTCCCTTTAACCAGTTCTTGATTTTTCAGCACATTCCCCCAAACTAGTCAGCCATCATTTCAACAGAAATTCTCAAGCTATCCTGTAACCCTTTTGAATATCCTTTTTTTCCTGCAAGTTTGCATCGATATAGCCAATTTGTAAACAGCCATTTTTCACTATAAACTGACTATTTCACTTCTTCCCACTTTTAAAACAAAACAAACCCGATATTGAGCATCTCTTCTATGTTATTAGAGAAAAAAATTCCAAGATTGCCAGGTAATTGGTAAAGTATGCATGAAGATCATGAGATTCAGCAAATATCCGATGTATTTCTTTCTAGGAAGGCTACCATTGACATAGCTTCCTTATTTACTGTAATTATGATGAGGGGTGTGTTTCTTTACACATCATCTACACTGGATAGGCTCACACACAAAAAATAATTCCTGAAACCAAGTGCTGCATTAATCTCAAAGGGGGTGGGGGTAGAGGGGAAGAAAAAAAAAACTTTCATATCTAGGTGACAGAAATTAGAGGTTGACCAATCTAAGACACAGCAGGAAAAACAAAGAACCCACCCACAAAAACTTTAAAGACAGACATGAATGCAGAACTTGAAAGACATGGTAGTGCCCAGCTCCTACAGATACCTTAATGCTAGGCAAGCAAGTGATAATGTCTTAAAGTTGCCTTTTTTAAAGATTTCCTTCATTAAAGATGTTGTTCCTGTTTTCAAGAAATGAAAGTGAAAATATTGTAAGCATATACCATTTTAGTAGTTCTGAAAAGTCTGTAAAAGCAGTAATACCTTAGGAATCAAAGCCAAAGGTATGCAAGTGTTATTAATCTAACTGGGTCAGAGTGCTATACAACTCCAAAACAAGTCAACTGAAGCACAAGTGCAGACAGGAAAGCTACACATATGCCTTAATTTTGGAGTCCATATACTCAGCACCTCTAACTTCCTTACTTTTAAAACCTACCAAAAGGTTACATGTTGCTAAAGAAGTTAGCAGGCTGCCACCATCAATCACTTCCCCTTTGGTCTCCAACTATATATAAAAAAAAAAATCCAAAACATTATTCAAGAATAATGCAGTAGAGAATTTCTCAGACAGCAATGCAAGTAAGATCTCCCTCCAGCTGTTTTCCAAGTTGCCCCTCTATATCTCAGAAGAACCAGAAAAAATAATATGTTGCTAAATACTGCTTTGCTCCTATTACAGCTTCCCTTACAGGGTTCACATACAAGGAAGCAAAAAAAAAACCTATTGCATTAGAGCAAATCACACAGAGCAAGTATCCTGTTATAGTTACCCATCACAATGATGGCATATTGCAAAATGAGGGTTAAAGGTACCCATACATTTTGTTTATTTGGGTATTTTTAAAATAGTGTTTTTAAGGTGCAGTAGAGCCCCACTTCTCCATATTTTCAAGTTGGTGGTCCTTATTGCAAGAGTACACAAAGAAGAACTTAAAGGCTTTCCATAACAATCTTGCCATTAGTGTGGAAGAACTGCCTTTGAGCCACCAAGAATGTATATACCAGCTACCATTTCTGCACCAGTTCCATACTGCCTTGCTGCAAACACTCCAAAAGGGTTTTTTCCTCCCACACTACTTGAGCTCTCAGTATCAGACAGGTGCACAGCATCCCTCCCTGCTTCTTCCATACTGATGGAGGAAGCTGGAAATGGCATGGTCACCAAATCTCAAGCTGAATTTGAAAACAAAATTCATCCAGCATTCTTTAACTATCCCACAAATAACCTTTAAAAATACCCAACATTTTTGTGGGCTGTAAACTGCACACAATGCATTACAATTTGCCATGTAGGCACATGGAATCAAATACAACATGGTTTAAAGTGATCCAAGTACAGTAAGAAAAGCAATATAGTTCAGATCTAGTGACATTAAATAGAACTTTTGTATTTATTTTTACTTATACAATAGAAGGAAATGATAAAGAAAGGAAGAAAAAAAGGAAAAAGGGTATTTTTTCAGATAACACCAAGCCAATTTTGTGAAACACACTCTTGGGGGGGAAAAAAATAAGCCAGTTTTCTCAGCTACTTTGTTCCTATTTTTGTCTTCGTTTGGGAGCACCAGGATAAAAATTTGCTGTACTAACCTGAGACAGCCCAGCACGCACACACCAGCTGCTGCAGCCTGTTCACACGGCAATTATAATGGAAGGGAACAGCAGCTGAGCTCATGGGGAGGCGAGGATGGGTCAGGTGACCCAAGTGGACCAATCAGTGTTCCTTCCCATGGTGCTCAGTATAAAATGGCTGCCCTGGCTGCTGTATTGACAGGATTAGAATTGTGTTTTGTCATTGCTCTCTGTGCTGCTGGTATTCTTATGTTCTATTTCCTTGCTGAAGAACATTGTACACAGAGACAGGTTGCCTGTTTCCTCGAGTAGGACTGGTACAGCTGCTCCGAGGTTTTTGTGGACTGTCACCAGGTGCCCCCACCTGCTCTGGAGTCCAGTTTGGGACTTTTTTATTTCTCATTTGGACATAATTACCATCTGGGAAGTGTGGGCTTTATATTTACATTTTTCCATATATGTCACCTTTATTATTGTTATTGCTATTACTTTGTTTCATTAAAAGTGTTCTAGTTTTTTTCCCCCCAATCTCAAAGTCTCTCTCCCTTATTCCCCTGTTATATTCCCCTGGGAGGGTGGTAGGGGGATAACAGAGAACATCTGTCACCTGGTTATTGGCCAAACCTGTGACAATTTGTCTCATGTTATAGGTAGAAGACTCAACATTTACAAAATATAGGAAGCAGCCATGCAAGAAGAGCTGCTAAATCAAAGTAGTATCTCATAATGCACATTTAATAATAATAAATGAAAGTAACAATATTGAGATAATTAAGAAGTACAATATTCAAAAGTGAAGACTAACTGAAATGTACCTGTTATCCTCAAAAAAGGGGAAATGAAGACCTACAGACATGAACAGCACTTGAGCATCAGCAGTTGGCACCCTTGTATATCTCCAAAGCTTCAGTAAATGAATAATCTCTGAAGAGTTCCTAAAAGCCACTACATACTCAGAGCTACAGGAATCAAAAAAACCCCACAAAAATAACAGGGATCCCTTGAAGGAAGGATATTTAAAAGAAGTTGCCATACTACAGATAGTGTTGTAAGATATTGCTCTCAACTAGGCAAGTTCCAAACTATTTAGGCCTCCACAGCCCAAAGGCAACAGCTCAAACTCCAACAAAGGGAGAGGTGTTGGTCACCCAATAGGATAAGGCAATACTGAAACAGTAACAAATTTTCAAAATCAGTTTGTAAGTAGATTCAGTTACATATATGAGCAAAGAACTTAGCAGCAAATGAAGTGTGGATTACACAAGCCTTTTACAGTGCCCAGGGCTTTGGGAGGTATATAAGCATCTGTAATTCAGCTTGGAATCCCTATAAAACAGTCAGAGATTAAGATGAATTATGCTAAAAGCATATAATACTTGTAGCATGGTGACATATGCAACCATGACCAGACTCGATGCAAGAATTCCTACTGAATGCAATGGCACTGGTCAATAATGCCAATTGTCCTTTCCGGTCTTATGAAGTTACAAGCTTGATTTCAGTAGTCTAATTAAACCAGTCTGCCTCATCCCATTGCTAATTCCTTCCAGATGACTGCAATGGAAGTTGCTCAGAATCAAACAGAAAGGGAAAGGAAGACAGACTCACCACCAGTGCAAGGCTAAAACCTGAGTACTCTGAATCCTAATTATTAATTGCAATTTTGTAATCAACAGAAGACATGATATATGACCTTAGTAGACTAAAGCAATCGGGTTTTTTTCTTGCTATACCAACATTATGCCCAACCACATTTGTGCTAGGGACAATTTTTCTAGAGTTGATCATCCTTTCAGCAACTTTTTCTAGGAAAAAGTTAATAAAATCATTGTCCCAAAAGAAGATTTATCAGAATAAGAGATTAGGTACAGCTGGGGACAAGTAGCCCAGAAGTTTTTTTTTTAAAAAAAAAAGCCCAAAGAATAGTAACAACAAACCACAGACTTTATCGTCTTTTACCAGGCTAATCTTGTACACAGAGTGTTCAATACACACATAAACATTATGTATCACTTTTTAAAATGCAGAGCACTAGAAAGCTCCAAACAGTAAAGCCTACTATACCAGCTATGGTAAAAATAAGTAACAGAACAACATGGTGTATTATGGGAAAATGTGGGCACCCCTCAAACTACAGCAGCAGAGGAAAGAGCAAACAAAAAGCACACAGAAAAAGTTAAATCAGCTCTACATGCAGCAAAGCATTCCCTGAGTCTTACTGCACAAGAAGCAGGACCCAAAGCAGCATAAACAAGGCTAGCACCCTCCCCACATCTATTATTAGTTCTGAAATACTTAACACCACTGACATCTTACATGGAAAGAATGGACTCAGTAAATAGTCCACAGCTATGGACTAGCAAAGGTCTGACTTGTATGCCAACTAATTATTCAGCAAGCCATCACTAAATAGGAACCACTACAACATTTACATTTTGTGTATTGTTTTTTCACACCAAAACAATTCAGTATGCTACACAACATAAAAAAGTTACTAAACCCATTCATTAAAATCCTGATTCTGTAAATTTCATAAACAGATAGCACTGTTTACAGTAATAATTGTCATGTGTTTGAACTGTTAAGGCCTTTGTCCAACATTTCGTTGGCAAAAGTTCCACTTGTTTTAATTCTAAAGACAGTATCTCACTAAAGCAATCGCCCATTTGGAGATCAGATGGGAGGAAACATAAGAGCCTGTTGCTTTAAACTGAAAAAGGTACACAGCTTTTCCCAGGAACCAAAATACATTTTAAAAAGCATAAAAACAGATCATACTGGGGAAAAAATAGAGGTGGAATTGTTGATACAGCCTTATTATAAACTATAGACTTTATTGATGCTGCTAATATTTGTACTTCCTTTACATTTCACAGTCTACTTTTATCTCATTGATGCTGTCATTTCCCTGCCTACTTCCTCATAAAATTGATCTATTCAGAATACAGCAATCCTGGATCTCCTGAAGCAGAACAGTTATTCCCTCTTCCAGGGAAGATCATTGCTGCTAGTGGGCCAGTTTGTTTTCTGCATTTTATTCTTGAGGAGAGTCTAACCCTTACCTTAGCCTTCAGTAAGGCAAGATGAGCTACAGATTTGGGTAGAGAACAAATTGTTATTTGTTTGAGAGACAACTAGTTAGTGTGTAGCAAATATTATTATTTCCTTCCTCTTATCCCCCCTATACATCTGAGAGCAGTGGAGGACCTTCTAGAGCAACTTAACAAGTAAACGGGAGATGAGTGCTTTCTTGGCCTCACAGCAAGGAGCTCACGGCAAACATCGCAGCCAGCCTGCCTAGGACAGGTAGGGATGTAAGACAAGGGATTGAGGCAGGACCAGCCGTCACCACCGAGGTGCTCTCCAGAGGCGCACGGTCCCGACCCGCCGAGCGGAGCCCCGGCGGAGAGGCCAACAAGCACAGTGCACGCAGCCCCACCGCGGGCTGGACACTGTAAACAGCCCCGTCTACAAGCAACGACTCCCTTCAAAAACAATCCCAGAAGAGACCAAAGAGCCTCTGCCCACATACAGGGGCTCCCTTCACCCGCAACCGGGGGATGCCAGCCCTGTGGCCCCAGCACGGCCCCGCGATGCCCAAGGGGCGCCCGTGCCGCCTCGCAGGCGGCGGGGGCTGGGGAGAGGATTCTACCTACGGGCAGGTCCGCTCACTACATGATACCAGCACCTGGCGATCCCCACTCCATCTTACCACCCCCACCTCCGCGCCGGCCCAGGGTACCAGGCCGCTCGCCACCAGCGGGCCCCCGTCTCGGCGGGCGCGCTGCAAGGAGCAGGCGGCGATGCCCGGCTCACCGGCCCATACCTCGGCTGAGATCGAGGGGGACGTTCTCCTCGCCGCTATCATTCCGACCTGCGGAAATAGGGGAGAGAAGCGCGTTAGACTGGCGGGGAGGAAGGAGCAGGAGAAGGGAGGGAAAGAGAAGGGAGCAGAGGGGATGGCTGGGTACCGGCGTACGGCGAGAACCACCGGAGAGAGCGAAGGAGGCAGCCTGCTGCAGTGGCCTGCCCAGGCCCCTTACCTCGGATACGGAGATGCCTTAACGAGCGGGCACGGAGATTCATCGCCATGTTTACAGCTTCACAGTCACAACACCGGAAACCTCGCCCACTCTCGCGAGGAGAAGCACACAGAGCTGCCGCCAGGGCTAATACCCCCTCCCCCGTCCTATAGCTGCGCCGCCGGTGGGAGGAGCGCGAGGCGAGGCGAGGCGCGGCGAGGCGCTGTCCCCGAGAGGACCTTTTTGGTCGTGGCCCTTCTCCTATGTCGAAGCGCTGTTCTGTGGCCCTGGAGCCACTTGGGGCGGAGGCGGGCGAGGGCTGCTGCTTTTCGGTTTCCCTGAAGCGGCAGCGTAATGGCGCTAGAAGCGTGACCTAGGGAGAAGCACCGGTGTCCTCAGAGCTGTGCGGTCCCAAGGGCGGCGTCCGCCGCCGGGGTTCGCTGCGGGGCTTCGGAGCGGTAGTACTTCTCCGCAGGCGCCTCCAGTAGCTCTGCTCGAAGAGAACAAAGCTGAGGGGAGAGGAGAATGGCGGTACTGGGAACTGACTTCCTACATAACTGCTCTATCACCATATCTAAAGATTTTTGTCTGTCAAGTGTTTTGTTTTGTTTTTCTGATATTTTCCCACTTTTCCTTTTTTAAGCTGCACTTGCCTTGTGATGAGATGGTAATTCAAGTGGATACAGCATGACTATTGGCATTATACACTGGATGTTTTCAGCACTCCACTTTTTAATATATGAAGTAATTAAAAACAGAAAAAGGAAAAAATATCTTTTTATTGCTTTCTTGATTTAGTGGGTCTCTCTGCAGGCTCAAGTGTTGATCTGTTTCTTACCTTAACATTTGTTAAACTTGCCTAATAAAATCAGTGTATTTATAAAGAAATTAACTCATAAAGGAAAAGGATATACCTTGCATCATGTCCTGAAGATTTGGACAGCCATTGCCAAAACAAGTTCTGTCACCCAGACTTCCCAAATTCTCAGGAACAAAACCAGTAAATAATAATCAAATTGAAGTGTAGAAGTAGCCAGCCATATAAAAATAGCTTCACAAGGTCAGGTAATTGTTTTCCTGTTTTGTAGTCCATCCTTTTCCACTTAGTTTTTCCTCCTCTCTAAGGGTAGTCTTTCAATTCAGATCGTGTATTACTCATAAAAATCTGGTTTTATTAAGTATTCATTAATATTAAGTTTCATCTGAAAATTGTAAATTCATTTTTACACTGATTGATTTCACTTCTAAAATGTTAATACTGATTTAGGAGATTAAAAATAATTATTTATAAAACCAGAGTCGAAAAACAGGGTAGTATCATTTTTAACTTTTTGGCATATCAGTTCATGGCACACATATAAGACTCTTGTTGTAATAGGATTATGTCAAGTATATTTAGATTAAAATACCATTTTCAACAACTTTTCTATTTCAATTTTTGCTTATTAAATAAGAAACTAATGTTTTTGAAGAATCTCATGTTCTCAAAATGAAGAGGTCTAAATAATAATATCTCATCCATCCATAACACAGGACCAAAGCAAATCAAACTTCCTTAAATTATTTCATCAATATGCCTGAGGGCTGCCCTTTAAAATTTTATGTCCAGGGAACCCTTGACTTCCTGATCCTGATACCAAATTAAGTGCTGCTTCTGGTAGTAATGTTGTATCCTGTTTACTACAAATTCTACTGGGACTAATTAATTTCACATAAGCTTTGAAGCACCACTAACCATTGGCCCGCTATTAAACTTTTGGATTGGATTTGAACCTGTAATCTGCATGTAAAATGCTTTGGACCCTCATGCTAAATGCTAGTGCCATACAGCTCTTATTTCTTCCCTTATAGATACAAATTCAGACAGACACAATGTATTTTAAAATAACCGGAACATCTTCCAACAAGGAATAGTAAGAAAGGAGTAATGCTTAAACTCTGGGGTACTCTTTTGCTACTTTGTTCCTGTAGACACCCTTTAATAATCAAAACATTTCACTTAACTTGCTGGGCTCCAGTTTTCACTTTCTCTTTTGTTGTTTGTTTTGTTTTCCCCAGTTATATTTGAATTATGCAGACAAAATTATCTTTGATACTGACACACAAAATAATGCAATAATGTCAGTTATAAGTGGTAATCCACAAGACTGCATTGAAGATACTCTGGGGTGTAATTAATATTTGCCACAACTGAAACAAAACAAACAAAAAAGAATATTAGATTTTTGAGCTTTTTGTTATGGTGAAATGAAAAGTAACAAGTATGCATTAGCCTTAACTACTAATATATGTGGAGCTCCCCCTCCCCTCCCCCCCAAAAAAAAAGCATGCCACAAAGTGATGGCCCTTAAAATGTCATGGCCATAATTGGTATGAGGAGTCCTCACTCTGTGAGAGTAAAGGACATAAAGGACATTTTGGGATCTACTTTTCCCCTCTTCTGTTCTCTCATTAAATGTGGGGAAAGAATCACAAAAGTTTAATTAAAAAAATATTCCTTACCTATCAAATTTTCTACACATTTTCATCACCCATTATTGCTCCTGAGTATGCAGGAGGGGAGAAATGTGCGTGGGAGGGGAAGCTATTTTGTCCATTTGGAGGGGAGAAATTAATACCAAAGAGAAAATTAACTTCTTTACTGGTCTGATGGCTTGTCTGTGTCACAAATTAAAGTTTATCCAGCATAAGGCAGCCTCTTTGATTTATTTTTGTCTTTCAGTGTCTAAATCACTATAAATCAGAACACAAAGAAAAAATATTTTAATGGCCACATGGGGAATCAGACTAGTTCAATTTTACTACTTACTTTATAACTTTATGTGAATAAGTAAATCTCATAAAGCCGGGGACACAGTGTGAAAGCAGAGTTTCCTATGAGCTGCTTTCCCACCTGTAATGCATGACTATGAGAATATAATAACAAACCTCCAATGTCATCTGGAGGTTTGCAGAGGCAAGTTAATCTTGAAACCATGTTAAAATGTTTCTACATGTTCAGTGGTGGATAGAGGCTTCTAAAGCTAAGCTACATTTTTGCTTGTAAGAAACTGCTTTGTTCCATCCTTTTCTAATTAGAAGATAATCTCTTTTGCCCCTTCACATGTGGGATTTTGCCAGTGACCACCTTTTCATACACTGAATAGGGTTTTGCAATAATCTGTAGAGGATACTACTATGTGAATTATAAATCTTCAAGATTTAAAATCTAGTAATGAAGATCAAAGAGAAGAGCTTTCCATTTGTTTGGGGTCAAATGAAGAAGTATGGGTACAAGGCACATGCTAAGGGCAGAGCCTTAACTGGCTTAAATTGTTAAAACTCTGTGGAAATTAATAAGGATGTGCAATTTACATCAGCTGCAGCCTGCCCTTTTTATACACATAGAAGGAGAAAAGACGTAAACTTGAATCAAGCTATGCAAATAAGAAGTTAGCCTGTTGAATTCAACTGAACTACAGTGGTTTGTACTTGAACATTTTTTCTTACCCAAGTATATTTGTAATAATCTTCCTTAATTTGCAATATCATAAAATTGGCTTTAAATAGACATTAGAAAGAGGAAAAAAATCTAGTTAGTTGTTAGTAAGAATTTTGTAATTGTTCTATTTCTTTAATCTTTTTCTTCACATGAAGCCTATCAAACATGAGCTCTATTTTCTGCAGTCAAGAAATATTGGCAGTGGAGTTATAAAAAAAGGAAGATATAAAGAAACCATCACTGATTGAATGAAGTATCTTGGAAGTTGATCAGCGGCCAAATACAATAGATGAATCAGTCTGCACCAAAAATGACCAGATATTGGTTTGTCCATGTGATATTGCAAGAATCACTTGACCTGATTTTGTGTAAAAAAATCTCAGACTGTAAAAATGTCTGGCTCAGCAGCAGTTCAGAGTCAGGTCAAGAACAGGTGCTGGTAGGCATTTGGTTTAGAAGTTTTACAGTTTGAGACAATCAAATCCAACTCATGAGCCCTTTTTTAGCAGCTGGACAAACACATAAAATCAAATTAAGTTATTGGCAGCTCTGTACTACCAGCAGTCACTCTGAAGTAACACATAGGTACTAGAGCAGATCTGCACAATGTGTGGCCCGTGGGCAACCACGCACCGATATTCTCAGACCTCCAAGTGCTACACAGTGGGTGTAAAGTGGTAACAGCCTGCATGCTGCATATCCATCCAGTGATACAGAGCAATCTGTGGGAGGATGCAGCTGCAGCTCAGGGCTTGTGTACCTATTTTGCAATGGAAGGTGCTAGGATCTGCTAGGGAGAGGGTTTTGCTGCAAGATTAAAAAGGCTGAGTCTTCAGAGGATGTAGGAAAGGAAATGAGGGGGGAAAGGTGACCCTGCTAGCTGCAGCTTAATCTACATAAATCGAAGCCCTTTAATGAACCATTCTTGAGATTTGTGTTTTGTGTCTCTATAATACAGCAATGAGCAGAAATAGGAAAAGTCCTTCCTCCTGTGTATAAAACCAACTGCCTCCTGGGAACCGCATCTCTTTGCCCTGGACTCTGCCAAAGGATCTGAGAAAATGTGGATGTGGCCAGAGCTCTGTTGAAAACCTAGCAGAATTTGAGATATCGGGAAGGATGGAGGACTTGAAACACGAGTGCAATGTAAAAGCATGGATATTACATTTTACACACATCTGTTCCCTTGGGAATCCAGCTGGCTCATGGGGTCACTTGGGGAGGGCACTGGTGACATGGAGATCCTGTAAATACATGCTGGGCCATCTTGGACAGCCTTACTCCTGAGCCAAAACTGTCTGGTTCAGCCAACATAACAGCAGAGACCATCAAGGTCTAGTACCCATGGAGGTTTGTTCCCCGGCACTGTTTTAAGTGACTAGTATGGATGCAACTATAGTGCCTAGGCTCCATTTGGTTACAGGCAAAGGGTGGGTTACCAAATTGCTCAGACTGGGACAGTGCAGAGAATAAGTCAAGCAAAGAAAACACAAGTATATAAAGGCACCACTAGGTTTAGATAGCTGCTGAATATTTTTTGTTGAACTTTTGAGCCATGGGTCAGCTTTTTGATTAATTCCTTTTGGTCTCATGTTCACCAATCAGCTTGGAGAAAAAGGGTCAATTTACAGTTTGCTTGCCAGGGAGGGTATTTCCACTGGATTTGCTTTTTGAGGTGTAATTGCTCTCTTGGCTTCCCAATATATTCCTATGATAGCCTTTTCAAATACAATCCAATAGGTGTATTTCTACATATATTGTTATGGAAAAGGAGTTTATTGTCACAGGTTGGGCCAATACCTGGGTGACAGATGTTCTCTGTTATCCCACCACCACCCTGCCAGGGGATGATAACAGGGGAATAAGGGAGAGAGACTTTGAGGTTGGAAAAAAACTAGCACACTTTTAATGAAACAGAAAATAATAACAATAGTAAAGATGGTGAATTATATACAGAGATGTAAATATATTTGTATATATAAATAAATATGCAAATATGGAGCCCACACTTCCCAGATAGCAATTATATCCAGACCAGAAAGTCCCAAACTGGACTCAGCAGCAGATGGGGGTACTTGGACCCAGTGTCCCTTATAATAGTCCAGAAAAAAACCTTGGAGAAGTTGCACCAGTCCTACTTGAGGAGACAGGGAAAAGCAACCTGTCTCACTGCACGATATCTTTCTCCAGCAAGGAAACAGGAAGCAGGAACACCAGCAGGTGAGATGACTCCTATGACTGGAGTGCTGGAATGGGAGTTGTTGCTACCAACCAGGTAGCAACACCTTAAATGTAAGCAGTAAACGGAGGCAAGTCATTACTTGGGGCCATAGGCGAGCCCTCACCTCGCTCACCTCGTCTCCCCAAGTGCCTCTGCATAACAGGTATGAGGCTCTGAGTGGGGAGCCCCAGTTAAGGGATAATGGGGATGATGGCTCGCCTGCATCA
>VZRW01014122.1:0-200605 GCA_013398125.1 Aegotheles bennettii
CGAGCCGCGTCCCTATAGAAAGGAAGAAGCCCGTGGCCTGTGCTGCTGCTTGGGGTTGTTTTGTCCCAGGTGCAGGATTTTCTATTTATCTCAGTGAGCTGTCTAACCGGATAAAAGGGGTTTGCTTTTCATTTGGAGCATGTTTTTAGTTTGACTAATTGAGTCTGGTTTTAGCAGAAGTATTATTTCACCCCCAGTATGGGCACAATGAATTCCTCAGATGATCAGACATAGCTCTAAATATGTCACCTTATATGAGAGACAATACAATATTCAGCTACAGTACTAAACTGTTTTTAAAAAAACAATATATCAATTCTTTGATAATATAGAATTTGGTTGTTCAAAATATCTTCATTTTGTTGTTTGGTGTCCATAGGCCTTGAGGTATGATGCAGGACATGATCACTTGTTCTAGCTTTTGTTTAATCTTGCTGCACACGACTTTTGATTTTCTGTAATTAAGGTGCTTATGTTTTATAAATAGACGTTTAATTGTATGAGTGCAAAAAGTCATTTTATGGGTTTTTTTTAGCCAATGTCGCCATGACAGCGAAGGGCACTGATAGCAACATAAAATAAGCTAGGTATGCAAAGGGCAGATGTTCAGACACAGGGACATCACAAAGAAAAAGGTATATCAAAAAATGGATAATACTTTGCTTTATTCACATAATTCCTTTTCGTTTCCTAGTCCTGTGGGTTTTGCACATACATGTTAAAAAAAAAAACCAAAAACGCCAAACCAACAAAACAACCCTTAGATCTTTATAACAAGCTCAAGCTTTTCAGGAATGTGAAATTCAACCAGGTAATTGTCTTAGATTTAGAATAGTACCCTTGGTGTGTCTGAGCACTTATACAAGCACCGACTTGAGTCTTTGGTGTCTACTGAAACTGAAGCAAGACTTTGTGTCTTGGGGAGCTTTCAAATGCATATACCTTGAAGGTAAATAAATATTTGATACAAAATATTAATAAAATTTTCCATGATTCTTTATTAACACCAAGAACAAGACAATACTATGTCTTTGTATTAATAACACTGCTGTAATTTTTTATATTGCTAATAGCATTTTTCCTTGTAGTTAATAAATATTATTACATGCTATTGCAGTATAAATCTGTTGTGAGTAAAAATATAAGCTTTTCTTGCAGTACTAGTTGTGCAATTACTATGAAACATTGCTTTCTAAAGGAGTAAAAGATAAATCAGTACAGGATAGTGTAAAATGAGATACAAAGAATTTACTTAATCTTTTGATATAGAAAGTTGTGTTCTACCATCTACTCAGCATTCCCTGAAAATAATTTCATGAGTAAAAAACATTCTTTAGAGATACAAACTGCTTTACATTTTTCCTTCACTATATCCTATTTCTCTTTACATTACCTTGATGTAACCTTCTGAAATGAGTATTGATTTACACACTTTTACACTGTTACATTTATTTATTTATTGGAAAGGCACGATTCCCTGCTGTAAGGATCTCACTCTGTTATTGCAGTAGGTTATGATATTCTACATGGGTATGCGTATGTATCTGCACCTGCATGTAATCCCTGATGTAACGGGACTGAGAGAATACATCTGCGTTTTAAAAGTCAACTTTTGCAAATTGGTATCACAAAAAAATTTTATTCTAAATATAATGGAACAAAGATGTAAATGTTAGATATTTTTATTTCCTAAGCTGCACCCTTCATCCTCTGTCCCAAATCAGGAGAAATAATCTGAGTATTAATTTATCCTTGTTTCAGTCTTCATGTTTTTATATGTTTTTATCATCCCCTCATTAAACTTAATCAACATCCTAATAATTTAAATCTATGTTCCTAAGAGAGACTTTCTAAAGCTCTGGTTAATGTTAAGTACATTTGTCTTCCTCCTGTGTCTTCAATATATTTGGGGAAGAAATGAGGAAAATCAAGGATAAAATTCTGGCTGGACACTAATTGTAAACTGCATGTTCTGATCTGATACCAGATATACCATATATTTGCTACTGTCCCTTACTAGATTTCTAAAGCATCAGATCATTGTGTTTGCCCATTTAAATTATTTACTTTGTTTAACTGCTGCAACTTACTGATCTGAGTCATTCTGAGGATGTATCTGGACCAGCCTATCAGGTTACCCTACATTTCTCCTTAAATCAGAATCTAAGGATTTTAAAATTTGTTTAAGTTATCAGATTGTTTTGTATTTAATCCACTTGGAAAGGATTGAGACATTTGCACTGAACTTCAATGCAAAATAAGCTTGTGGTTATGGTCATTTGCTTGTTGTGCCTAGAATGCTTCTCGGTTCAAAACTGGCTCACGAGCCAGCACTTTGGGTGCTGTCAGCCCAGATTTGGGATTTAGTCTCCCCTTCCCTTATCAGATGCCATCACTCATCCAGAATATTTACCTGTTTTGTTTTTTTTCTTATGACTCATTCTCTTTGAATCATCACTCATGGACTTCAAAAGAGACTAGTGTAAAGGGAATTAATCCCTTCAATTAAGCAGTTAACTTCTTTCACAGTGTTATCAGCCCTGCTTGATACTTTCTTTAAAAAAATGTCCTATACCACTTTATTTAAATCCCAATGCAACTTTCAAAATTTTTAAACAGATTTAAGTTATAAAATTTTGAATTATAGAAGGGGAGAAACACTCACAAGTTCTTCTTTACTAGCCTATACTACTTTGGTTTCAAAGTTAGATTCAATTAATTAATTCCCTGGATTCAAATAGCCCTTACCATGATATCTCAAAGACCTTAAAGACACTAAGTACTGTCTGGGCAATTGATTTTAATAGAATTTCTGAGAATGCAATTAATGGATGAAAAAGTGCTTATTAGCTGAAGTGAGATTATGATCATGTTCCAGTTTTATCCTGCTAGATCCAAAGTAAGCACTTGTTACTCAGGCTGAGAAGTTCCTTAGGATGAGGCCTAACTGCTCTAATTTATTGCCTTGCCTTATTCTTGTAACTATTTCCTTTTTTGGTACTGTTATAGCTATGTTTGTTCAGGAATAGGAGCAAGCAAAGCTGGGCAGAGGGTGTTACTTTTTCTTAGGCCAAATAACATCGGGGGAAGGGAGACCCTTACGTGGGCACACCAACTCTCCTTCAAATTTTTCTTTTTCTAGTAAACTATTGTTTGAATCCAAAGTATAAACTAATGGGCTGGTACAATGACAAATTGATTCTTAAGGTGAGAAATTATCCTTAAAAATATGTTATGGTTCCCCATCCCTTATAATTTTGTCAAAATGTACAGTGAAAATAGACACTCTATGGCAGCCATTTGTGTTAAGCCTTAATGGTTCTGGGTCACTTATTGAATAGTTTACCTGTTGAAAATAATGAGTATGTTTAAATTTGTACATAGATAGATGTGTTTGAATCCATAACCTCAGGAGGAATTAGTCCTCTCTGTTCCTGAATCTGAGTTTAAAAAGACTTGTCAAAGTTTTTCTTCTTTTTTTTTCAGCGTACATTAGGTGTTCAGGCAATTAAGCTTTAATTGAATAGAGTTGTTGTCACAAAGTGAGGAAAAACTGAAGCAACTTTTCCTTTTATAGTCTAGGCTAACACAAATACTTTTTATTTCAAGTTCAGGAAACTGGGTGCAATGGTTTGGTAAGTTTGTAGTATGTCTAGACTTTTTAGTGACTTGCTTTGAAATGCTTAGGACTGAGAATAGTAGATGTGGGATTTTTGTTGGGTCTACCATCAGTTTCTTGCTTCGCTTGGGGGGAGGTGTTGGGGTGAGAGAGACTTGATTGCGACTGCAGTACAAGATCATGTGCAGCTCTCTCTTAAAATCAACCCAGGCTCCTTTTTCCTTAGTGGACAGGTTATTTGTAGGCTTGTCCTGCTAATGAAAGCCCTGAGGATCTGCTTTCAACATGTGTCATTTGGACAAATAGGAAATGGGCTGTAGATCTGTAGCTATAAACTTTTGGTGCAATTGCTAGAGTGTTAATGCTGCGAATTTATAAACAAAAGATAAATTTACAGTTCTTGTCAGCACAACATTTTTACCTTTTGTGGCAGTGTGTCAGGCCAGCATGGACATAATGCTTAGAATATGAAAATCTCCAAGGCAGCAGGAGTAACTGATTTAACCACAAAGACACACATCAGCAGCCGTATAATTCTGTTGGAGTCACCACCTTTTAAAAGCTGTTTTCTTCTTGAGAAATACTGTATGTAGTTCTCTATTCATTGCCTGTGATTGCAAAATTCTGAGAGTTTCACCATCTGCCTGGTGTGTAGAGAACACAAGGTGTGAAAGGAGCAAAGGCAAAAGGCAAAAGATTGATGTCTGCCTGTGTTTCAGATCTGCCGTAAGCTGAACGGAGTCCGTTTCACCTGTTGCAAAAGTGCCAAAGACCGGACATCCATGTCCGTGACGCTGGAGCAGTGCTCCATCTTGAGGGACGAGCATCAGCTTCACAAAGACTTCTTTATTCGGGCACTGGATTGTATGAGAAGGTATGTGGAGATTATAGCATGTCCCTTGCGTTTTGAGCTAAGCCAGGAGCTAATTATTTAAATTATTTTAACAATTTCTTAGGCTTTCTTAAAGCTTAAAATTTTAACAACATCCTATGACCATATTAAATAAAAAATAATTTTCTGTTTTCAGAAAATAATTCTGTTTTTTTAAATGCTTGCAGACTCATTAAATAATTTGCATAAAATTTAGACAAATATTGTGAAAACAGAATAAGGATTTTTTACAGATTGCAATTTTTATTTGTTCATGTTATTAAAAATAAAGGAAACGCCCAAGTAGGCTGGAACTGATGATGGTTACCACTGGTATCTGATAAAATTTTTACTGTGCTTAAAAAAAAAAAAGTTTCATTCTAAATTACAAGTGTGCAGAAATTCAGGCTGATGTTATCACGAATGTGTAATTAAAAGATGTAAAGACTTCTGATTATCTGAATCTTTGATGAATAAAAAAAATGTGAGCAAACGTGTTTTGATCATAGAATAAATCCAGATGCTATTTTCTCTAAAGAAACTTTCATCATTGGCTTTAATGAGTACTGCATTGTATTTTCTGTAAGAGTTTAAAAAAATGTATCCACAACATTCAAATAATAGATAACAAAGGTCACTACAAAACTAACAGAAAATATTCTGGTCAGCCTGCAAAGAAGTAACTGAATCCCATCTTGCACTTACGTGAAACACAAATTGTTTGTCTGCTGGATTTGCAAAGATCATATCTAAGCAAACAATCATGTTTGAAGTCTGTAATTGATAATTCTTGACCTTAATGTTTAGTCTTGTCAGGTTAGGTGTTTAATGTCTAGATTAATACTGCAGGTTTACACATGTAGAGTTCTTCTGTCTTTTGGCAAAGATAGATATTCTAAAGAAAAACAGTGAAGTTTACAAAGAGTAATTGAGCAGAGGACCGAGATGGCTTAGATGTAGAGTTGGTTTCCAAGGTGCTAGTGTAGTGTGATGGATTAAACTGAGGCTATCATTTTATATGTATCATTAGCTTGCATAAATCCCTCTGCAGTATTTCAGTGAGTGAATGACTTGTGTGCAGTCTTTCATAACTACATGTTTTATCATTAATAAAAAATTTCTGAGTTTTCTGTGTTAAACTCCATTTGTGTTGGCATTTCAAATTTGTTTTTTTCTTTTATGTCTCCGATAAATACGAAAGTGTGTGAGCTGCAGTAAATTACCAGATACAGGCAAATTAATTTAGAATAGGATTGAGTAGTAGCTTGGAAAAGTTTTGCAGATATAAACCTATTAAAAAAAAAAAAAGAGCCCTGATATTTATACAAACTAACTTGTTAATACAAAAGTGTAGTAGGTTTTTGTAGACTAAAGTATGCTTTTGTATCACATAACTGATCTAAAAGCTGAGAAGATTAACACATTAGTTATATTTGCAGATAACAATAAATTGGAGTCACAAAAGAATGGTGAAAAAAGCCCAGAGAATCTGAAGGAAACTTAAAAAGTACATGAGCAGATGGCTATATGAGGTTGAAGCACCATCACAAAAATGTTAATTCTATGTTTTTGCTGTAGTTTTAAACAGAGAAAAGCTTTATCCTGCTAATATCTTGTAAGTGAATTTGAAACAGCCTTGAACTGAATTAGTTGCTATGCCAGATGAAAGGTAATAATTTTGACTTGGGTGGTAGAATTGCCTGAGATTTAAAGCAAGGGCCTTACAAGTAGTGGCAATAGCATACAAAATAACCTGCATCATCAGGGTAAGAAATAAATACATCTTTTGCCTTTGCTAGTTTCTATCTGCATAACACTGTTCACACAACTGGAGGCTGAAAAAAAAAAAAAGAAGAAAAAAGCAACCAACTTACTTTTTTTTTCTCGTGAGCTAGTGGTGAACTAAGCCCGAAAAAAACAGAACAGAATAATAAAAACATCATATGAGGATACATAGTACCTAACTTTATGGTACTTGCATTGAGAGCTGGTCAGAAATTTTTAATATCTGTCTTTGGGTGCTTTTCTTGGTATCTTTGGTGCTACATTCAGCAGGGACTGTTTCTTCCTCCTCCCTGCCCATCTGTTGCTGGAGGTGCTCATGGAGCAGTGCTAGAAGCGACACAGGCTTTCTTCCCTCTCCACCACTGACCAAGTAGTGTGGCAAGGACCCTCCAGCTGGGCTCTCTTCTTGTAGGTGGGTGGAGAAAGGCGAATTGCAGAGAAAGGCAATTTGAGAGAGCAAACTGGGAAGGAAGGAAAGAACAGCCAGGCAAAAGACAGGGGAGGGGGGGAAAGCCATAATTTCCACAGTCAGAGATATAATGGCATTTTAACTAAATCTCTATTTTACTTGAGGGAAGTTTGGCAGCTACCTTTTTGAGGTTTGTGTGAATGAGGTCAACAGACTTGTTTAGTAGTCATTGTGATGCTTGCCCTTTTATCCTTTCTTTTTATTTGATTACTGTTGCAGAGTGTTATTTGAAAGATTACGCTGTGCGTTTCTAAGCTTTTCATAAACTACTTGTAGAAGCTTTTAGAATGATTTTCACATCTAAAAGAACCCATTTTGTTTTAAGAGCAGACAGAGAAAAACTCTGCTCGCCATTTAATTTACAATTTTAGTAATCTTCCTCTGATGAATTTTCTCTAGATCACTTAGTTAAACTCTGTCAATCAAATCCCTTTATGCTGATTGCCACAAATCACTTTTCATCCTTTCAAAAGAACAAGTAGACAAGAAAAATTCAATTTTAACAACCAGAATCCTAACAGACTGGATTGATCTTTGAAAGGCTTCTTTCAAGAGTTAACAATAGGAAATAGAGAGTACTGTGAAACAAACTGAGTTGTCAAAGTCAATGGCATTTGAAAAGCAGCCTTTATTGGAAATGCCATAATTTTGAGATATGAAAATTATAAAGGTGCTTGTGTAGCTGTAAAGATTTTTCTTCTCCTGCCAGTGCTGACACAGTTTTGGTGACTGTTGTAAAAGGGAAGCATGTGCTTATGGGTTTGTGCTTTCTTGCCACCAGAAGTTTGGAGATACTGGGCTGCTGCATGCAGTGTGCTGCTGCTTTTCAGCTTCTCTGATGTCCCAGAATTTTGAGCAAACCAGAGGCAATTTCAGATGTTTCAGTTTGCTGCAATGTACATTGCACATTACTGTTTTGAAAAATGCTGCCAGTAGCTGTTAATTAATGACTTAGGTTGTAAGTGGGATCGGTGTCTTGTAGTGATAAACTATATGATGCTTACTGCTTTAAAAAAAAAAAAAACAACAAAACAAAAAACAAACAAAATTGTGCAAAAATCTTTCCATTATTTGTCCCTTTAGCTTATGAAAAATGTGGTGAAACGATGATAGGAATTCAAGCTTTCTAACTTACGATGTGTGATGCATGGTTTTGTCTTCTGAGTGTAACTCTAGCCATTATGATGCTGCCATTGATGTGTATGTGAAGCAGCTATTCCATAAACAATTCTGCATATTATCATTTCATTGGTATATGTATGTGACTGCCATTGATCTTGGTGACATGCATAGCGCAAAATGAGGAAAGTCCATGAATTATCCCCTCTGTATCAAGTGTTACAATACACATCATACTAAAATCAGATCTATAATGTTGCTGCCACTTTCAATTCATCATGTTTTGCAATCATCATTGTTCTTTTCTTATTTTTCTGTTCACCATTATGTGAATATTTCCTCTTTCCCGTTGTTAACTGTATTCCAAGAGACAACAGAGAGACAAATCTGATTTACCTGAATTCATAGCGATATCTGTCACACAATTCTACTTTTCATCTTTAGAGCTGGCCACTGCTTAAGGGAGGTTGAGCCCTGGTAGGCAGCACACTATGAAGCAGTTCTGTAAAACTAATTTGATTTTTTTCTCTATTTTTTTTTCTCTCCTCCTCTGAACCTGTTTAATTTTAATATTTCAGTGACAAGGGTCCCTTTTGGAAGCCTTAGGTAGTAAGTGATCTCAGAATCTCCTGGGATTTGAACATGTTTCCAATAAAGCCTCAAAGTAAAAACAAGCAAAAGAAATTACAATTCCACTGTCTACAGTGAAGCCTTCAGGCTTTCAGCCTTATCATGATTCTTGACAGGGCACAGATATTGAACATAAAATTTGACTCAGTGTGGGACAAACTGAAAAAACAGTCAGAGATCTTTCAGGTTATTTTGGGTATATCACCTATCAAAAAATCTGATTGAAGCACAAGTACATAGGAGGAATGGTCTGGGCAACAAGGTATCAGCTTCTGATGGCCTGATTGTGAAGCAAATAGCTCCTTTTTAAAGAGCTGCTTGAGAGCATCTTTTCTTAAGGATCATCTTGAAGATGTTTGAGTTGAGAAGGAGGGATAACTGTAATAGCTTTTTAATCAGGGACTTTCAGATGTTCTGGATGGAATCCATAGATCCAGGCTGAGATAGACTTCGGCCATGGAAGGGCCTATGCTGAACAACATAGTGTTGTGATTGCTATGTGGATTAGGAAGCAGGAGCAAAGGGACAGGATGAGAGACGTACAGATCTTCCTTTGCCTTTCTGCCATCTTCCAACTTTTGCCCTGCCCCTGCAAGCTTGTGGCAATAGATGCAGCATGTGAGGAGTCACACAAAAGAGGAGGCACTGTTTCACTGGGGCCAGATGTTTAAGTCCACATTTTGCAGAGGAATGTTCTCTAGCTGACCACAGAAGTTTCATTTCTCCTGTACCTCATTTCTCCAACTTCTTCCCAAATACTACTTTCAGACTTCTTTCTGATCAGTAACCCTGTCAGAGTCCTGAGAACTCTCTCATGAGAACTTTCTCATCTTCCTATTTGTCACCAGACTATTGCTTGAATATTTCCCCCTGGTTGCTCTTTCCTCCTCTGTGACACATGTGGCTGCTGTTGCCTTTCTTCTCTTCTTCAGAGCTTGGGCACAGGCCTCAGCAACAACAGAGAGAGGACAGCAGAGACAATCCCCCTGCCTCATTGCTTTTGCTTCATATTGCAGCAGTCATCATCTGCCAGTGAGAGGAACAGCTAGGAAAAGTCTCGTCTATTCCTTGACCTGCCAGACACTCAGCATAGATTGAATCCTCAAGTGTGTCCCTGCTGAATTTTAACAAGTCTTTGTTAGGAAGAGGTGATTCGAGATTCTTGCAGGAGCAGGCTTTTACAATAGTTACATCTCATACATTTATTACTTTGGTGCTGAATAACAAACCCTGCTCTTCAGCATGGAGGTACTAGTAATCATCTCAGGAAAAAAAAAAAAACAACCAAACTTTTTTTCTATTTTAAATTACATTACAAGTTTGAATTTTATCCATTCAAAATGAACTAACAATTGAAAGTAGAATCTCAATGGAAAACATTGTGTAACCTTAATTACAGTTGCCTTTCCCCTAGAACCTATAATAATATTCTTGGGCTAATCACTGGGGAGGAAGGGAGTGTTAAAGGGAAAAAACAATAAAAAACTTTGCCACTCTTTGCAAGGACTATTTAGAGATGTGACCTAGGCTATATCACTGAAACACTTAGCTTCTCAACAGGCAGTAATCCAGAATTTCTGAGGTAAATGCTTAGTTTTCCCGTCAGTCCATGGGGGGAAGGTAGTACCATAAGCAGTCTGTATTGTCTCTAATTTTTGACACCAGTGTTGAGTGGGTGAGTCCTTGAAATGCACCTGCTTCTCCTTTCAGTGATTATGTAGGAAAGGTGGATACTTCAAGAAGACTCAGAATGTGACAGTAAGTTTTCACTGCCAAGTGGTGAAACATACTAATATATCAATTGCAGTATGTTACAGAAAAAAAATAATGTTCCTTATCCGTTGAAAAAGAAAATGTTTGACCATGTTTTGGTTTTAGTTTTGTGACAAGAGAGAAACTTTTAGTCGCTGTGATATTTTTGCTGAAGGGAGTCCTTGTCCTTTGACTTAAGGATACATATGACACAGTTCTCCAAAAGAGAACCAGATTTAGTGGAATTCCAATAAAAAATTCACCCTACTCTGAGTTCTTCTGCTTTGATTTCTACTTTTTATTTCTCACTGAGATATTGACCGGGTAAATGATCCATTAACTAGTCCAGATTGGTTTTTGCCATATCTTGACTCAAATGAGAGTATAGGGATTTGAGCCTTCTTTTTCTCTCAGTGAACAAGAGTAATTAATTATTCAGTGTAGACAGTGAGAAAGGTGTGTAATTACCAGGTACACACTATGAGCACTTAGTTTTCAAAACCAGCCAAATGAAAAAACCTTATCCAATAAATTTACTCTCCCTTTTTCCAACCACAGTCTGTGTTTGGATCCTTAATAGTGCAGCAGTGAATTTAAACACTGCATCTTGATTAATTAAAAAACTGAAAACAAAAGCAATTACACTACTTGCAGTACTAAAAAAGCTCTTCTAATGTAAAGTGCTTCTGTCACTTTTGTCATACGTAGAGTACAGGACCATAGTTTTCCTGGACTTTGCCTGCCATGGTTAGGCAAATCTAGTATACATGCAGTCAGATTTGCTGAAGATATTGTTTGTTGCTCACTTTCGAGATTCTTCTAGTCATCCGTGGAAGACTTAATTAATTGCCTCATTCATTTGATGCTTTAGTGCTTATGCTATTGTGTTTTCAAAACCTCAGTGAAAGATTAGGTCTTACCTGAAATCAGAAAGTAGATGCCTTAAACTCACCGAAGTAAGAAATCCTAGGTTTCTTCCTGTTATATTTCACTTCTAGTAGGATTTTCTGAGAGAGTATGTGAGAAAAGTCCTGAATGTGTATTTATTATCTGTTAAAGCTCGTTGTCCCATGGCTGAATTACCGTGGCTTTGGCCATGTACAACAGGTAAATTTTTCAGGAGCAGCGACATTGACAAGTCTAAAATTTAGATAAGAATGGAGCAGGAAATGAGAATAAGCAGGAGCTAATAGCACACAATAGCTGGTTAAAATTATCGCAGATCCAATCTCTTCAATAATTTATCAGCCACTAAAACTATATTCTTCTCAGAATAATGGGCAGGCAGGACTTGTAACTTCCTTCCTGCAGTCCCAGACACGTACGACTGTGTAAAAGTTGGAGTGGACTCCCACAGAAACGAGTAGCAACTGCCATTCCAGAAAGGTTATTTTGTGATAGAAGATTCTGCATCTTCTGCATTTTTTCAGGAGAAAGATGATGCAGTGTCAGCCTCCAGTTCTAACTGGCTTATGTAAACAGGAAACAGACATTTTAGGTATATTTTTGCTCTTGTTTTAGACTCCCTTAAGCCAACTTAGTTTCTTTTGTAGGAATACTCTCCACTCAGATAATCATATTCTCATCCAATTTCCCTGTTCCAGTGCTCTTCGATAAGCTTCCTGTTTCCCCACATCCCCCCACCCCCACCCCCTTTCAGTCTGCTCCATTTCCTTTTTCCAGTGAACATTTTCCTGTTTATTTCTCTCCTACAAGTATCACCTTGGTGTATGATAGTTTGAAGAACTTCTTTGACAGTAGCCTGGCTCAGCCCAGCTCAGGAGTGAGTTTTAGTAGTGGTTTCTCGTTACTTTCTGTGGAAGCTCTGATATAGTCAGCGACATTTTGTAAATGTGTCCTCATCATTGCAGCAGCCACTGGCAGACTTGCACTTGGTGTAGCTAGCAGCAACAAGTTTCTCAGTGTTTCCTTGCAATACAAGTCCTGGTAGCTGTTTGCACTGCAGTGATCAAGGGAGTTTCCACTTGGACTCTTATGTACTTATTATGTATTTCCTGCCTCTATGATGTTATTGGTAGTTGCCTGCAACTACATCTGATAACCATGCCAGCAGCATTATATTGCTATCCTGTTCTCTGGATCATCAGAGATAAATTTGGGAGATAATTTTAGGAACTTGCATTCTTAATAGCTTAAGCTTCTACTATAATGTGTATGAATAGGAAGTGTGTGTTTGTAAGGAAGTTAATGCAAAGGAAAGGTTGGAGTACTCCCAAAATGCACAGCCAAATCACCCCACAGTTGATTCCTACTGTTGTAACAGTTAAAATGGTTTCTGTAACACTGGGACTTAATGGTGTTATAGTTGTGTTGTGACTCTAAGCATACCTAATGCCAAAATCACTGGGCACTGGTTTGGCTGTGCATCTGCAGTGCTGGTTTTGTGCCCTGCTGTTGACTTACTTCCCTGCCAGCTTATCTTCTCTCCCCAACCTGGATGTTGCCACATACATTTTGTCTTCCAGCAGTGGGAAAAGCACCTGGCTTTTCTCCTGTGTTGGAGATGCTCCTAGTGCCTCAGGAAGGTGCCAGAGCAGGGTTTCTACCTGTGCAGGGTCCTGCCTGTGCAGGCAAGGCTTAGCCAAGGTTAAAGACCCATAAACTGGGGAGGTCAGAAGGTAGGAAGAGAATTACTGTAACTTCTGTCATGGGATGAAGTATTTTGGGTATAAGGCCCAGCCTTCTAGTTAGATTACCTGTTAATGAGGCAGAAGATACCTCTGCCCGTGGTACTCAGAAGCTTCACTAACCCTTGTGTAAAAGATTTCATAGTGTTGTGGTATTAGGGGTATTGTTGGTCTTTTTTTGAATGAGTTATTTGTAGCCTTTCTTTTTTTTTATATTCCTTAAAGGAGAAAATAGCACTTTTGGGGGTAATTTGTTAACTCTTGAAAAATTCTGAGCATCTATAATTTTAATGTAGGTACTATTATTGGCAGAACTAAAGCTTACCATTCTGAAACAGTTAGCTCAGTGAAGCAGTATGAGGTCAGGTATGTGTCTTCTTTTAGGGTGGTTGGAAGTTTCATGTATCCTTTTATGGCTTACAGACTTTCTGGGGGATGATTGTCTGAGGCTCCACTGAAGCTTTTCCACAGTTGGGCATTTATAAGAAATCTTTTCTTTCTACTTCTCTTATTCATCATATGGGTTTGTGTATTTCCTTGTATTGGTAAGAACATAATAATCTGAGGTTTCTTATCCCCCATTTGAATTTAGCTGAATTTGGTCAGTGTGTCCAAAAGTTGCAAGAATACACAGATGCATCTTCCTCCCCCTCATGCCAAGCACTAGCATGTAACCTTTGAGTCAATAGGACATCAGACTAAGAAGGCAGCAGCTAATTATTATTGGCAGTAGATCACTGAGCTGCACCTTGCTTTAAAAAAATATTTTGTCCTCAGCCACAGACCCACCCCAGTCAACAGTCAGCATTGTCAGATATGAAGGACTTAATCAGATTACTAAAAAAAGAAATTACTAAGGCGCAATCTGATCACATACTCACATATTTATAAGAAAGGTCTTGCTCTAGGATCATCTGATTAACAGTTTGTGTCTTGGGTAAACTGGCAAGTCTGATGCAGATGTATCATTCCTGTCAAAATAATGTTGTTTTCTATATGCAGTTTGCAAAAATCACTCCTCGCTGCTCCAAAGTTGTTGATTTTTCTTGTTTAAATCTGTTCATAACTCATTCATAGCTGTTGACAGTGGAGCATCTACAGAATACAAAGTAATTCACAACAGAAAGGTTTGCTGAGCAACTTCCAGCGAACTGCCCTGTGGTGGTGTGATAAGCAGGAGGTGGGAATGTCCACAGTAGGTTGTTGTGGAAAGTTTTTCATAATACATTTCAGACAGGAAATAAAAATCAACACCTTTAGTCTGGTTTGCTTTGGGGTTTTGTTTGTTTTTTTTTCTTTCAGCTCACATAGTTTAGCCAAGACTGGCATGATCTCTGTCCTAAGTTTATTTCAGGTAATGAAATGGCTGATACATTGAATGCCTCAGGAAATCTAATAAAAATGGCTGAACTGGCACTCTGTCAAAGGCATTGTTGGCTGGTTTTGCAATTATCAAAGTAGCATCACAGTACCTTTAAAAGACAAGCAGTTACAAAAATATCTCATTCTCAAAAGTCCATGTATTGATTCTGGAATTATATTGGTTGTAACTGGTTAGAATTAATGAGTTTTTCAAATGTCTTTGACGTGTTCAGTGTTTGCTCTTTCACCTTTTGTTGTCATCAGTGTGCACTTAGATTATGCTCTATCCTACTTACATGTTGCTACTAGTTTATGTTGCTAGATATTTCTAAGATGTGTTTTATCTCATTTAAGATCTTGTAATAAAAAAGTTATAACATGAGTTTGTTTCCTAAAGAAAATGTGAAACTTTCTAATACCTTATCCTTATTTGTATTGTGTTCTCCGCTTTTTCACCCATGTAACAGCTGCCAATGTGATAAGCTGCATGTGTACTAAATACCTTTAATTTAATAATCACTAGTTGAATGTATCAGAAGTAGGTCAAGAGCTGAGATTTGAGCAGATGTGCAAACACTTCTTAATGTCAAATGTTCTTGACTCAAAAAGCTTATAATTGACAAGGAGAGGGTTAGAGAAAGAAATGCATTTGTATCTTTTCCACTTCTCAATAGAAGAAAGATGGTATAGAGATGTCAAGTCACTTACTCATGATCACACCGTCCTTTCCTTTGTTTGAAATTGAATTTAGATCTAATTTTTCTTGAACAGAGACTCTGCTCATTGTCTGGTTTAAAATAAAGTTGTGTTGCTGTACTTGAATGTGCAATAGCACTGCTTAGAAGGTTCATTGCCTGACTGACATTCACCATTCTGCACAATAATAATTCTCTTTTCCCACTCCTTTTTGCTACTGCTGACATCCCACGTGCAGCAGTGCTGGCTGTACAGTTTAAGCCTCTTTCCCTCCTGGAGACTTAGGAACTGGTGTGTGTACTGCCCGAGTGTTGGTGAACAGCCCTCCCTCAGCATCACACTGAATAAAATCCTCTCTTGCTTTCTCACTGCCTTGCTGCCTAGGGCAGAAGGTTGTTCCCTATGTCCTCTTTCTCTGTAAAAATTTGCTGCTACAATGGTATTAAATTTGTAGACAGTTGCTTTAGATACAGTTTGACATTTCTGTTACACAAATTAACATCATTTGCCACATGAAGATTCTACTTGAACTCATTCTTAAAGTCAGATAGCTTCTGTAAGGCCACTACTATGCTGTTTATTTTCCTTCCTGTGCAGTGGAAGTGGCCCAAGAGTTGCCGCCAAGTAGAGGGGTATCCATTTTACTTCTGTAGCATTGGTTTTCCCCTGTTAACCTGCCTTGTGGCATTCTGTAAGATCCTGTCTTGTGTTCTCACTGCAACTTATTTCCTTCTGCTCTTTCTTGAAGGGGAAATTACACTGTTTGATTAAGCCCTTAGGGTGGATATGGCCTTACGCTTTATGATTACTTTGCTCTACAGAAGTATTAGAGTATTTTCTGTGATTAAGGTTATTGTCTGGCTGGTTGTAATTTGTATAATTTTAATCTGGTAGATTGAAAATCAGTGAAATATTTTTCTGGCTAAAGAGGATTTAAATCACCTTTTAGTGGTGCCTTAACAAGGCAACATTGCATACAGCAAAGTTTTGCCTCCTAAGTGTGTTGGTCTGTATGATATGGCACATAATGTGCACACATGTAGTTATAGTCAAAGAAAATGTACAGACATAGAAATTGGTGCATCTCATTTTGTCATGTGTTGCTGTTTAATTATGTGACTTAATTAAATTAATTTTAAAAGATGGCTTACAAACTTTACAAATATTTTTACAACACAAGAAGCAGTTTTAAGAACAAGCTATTTCAGTATCGCTGTGCTTTCTGATTGTTTTGCATGCTTTGACTGGCAATTAAAATTCAGTTAAAAGACTTGAGATATTCATGTTCTGTCTTGCCTGTAGCTTTGCTATCTTCAGGTGAAGATACTTATTTGTAGGTGAAGATTTTGCTGAGGTAGAAATGCTGGGAAAATTCAGTCACTTCATATAATGTGACAGAGCTATTGTTCTTGCTGTTTCAGGGAGGATAATGAAACTTGAGTGTACTAACATTTTTCAAGTCACAGTTTTCCTCACTTTCAGAGAACAACTGTTCACTGGTAGGAGGGTGCTGGGCAAAAACATAGCACAGCAGTCTGAAAAGGTATTTGTAGTTTTAGCTGAATTTTTTTAATTATTTTGTGACAGAGGTATCTTCAGTTCTGCGTTTTCAGACCCGAAGGCAATCACTCTTCCTGCTGTTGTGAAGAATCTTCCTCCATGCAGCACAATAGGGATAACAAAACTCATTTCAGTCTCAATTTAAGTTTAATTTCAAGGTAAAACTTGAAATGAGGTGGTAACGAACTTGAACTCACAGTTTTGATTATCTCCCACATGCTTATACAAGTGCTCAGACACAGAACAGGTATTTTTCAGATGTGGTTCTGTTCAGCAGACTAAAAACTGAAATTTTCTGCTCTGTTACATTTAATATGGTAAGAACATTTGGAATTCAGCTCTTAGGTTTGAATCAGATCTACCTAAATACATATCCAAAAGAAGAAAAGAATCTTTGTGACTATCATGTGATAATTCTAGGAAATAATGAGTTAGTAAGACAAAGAGACTGCACCTCTGAAACAGAAAATGATCAAACCAATTAAACTCACTCACAAATGTTTCATAATCCCAGCTGTGTCGTCCAGTAGGTACTGTGGTGATAACAGCCATGCTGTCTCCCTCAAATTCTTTGAATTTGGACATGTATGTCTTTTCTAAAATACTGGTTTGTGCCACATGTGTTTAATATCCTCACTGACAAACAGCCTTTACCTGAAATAAAGCTGGAATAGCTCTAGCAAAGTCAAAGGGAATGACACCAACAAAAGCTGGCTAGAAATTTGCCACCAGAGATCTGTAGTGGGCCCTGTCCTGTCCCCTGCTCTAAGCAGCTGCTCACAAGCACGGAAGAGAATGCAAATCTTTATGATGCTTTGGTCGGTCCTTTCTGGCCAGTCTGTTTTCCACTAACAGGCCATGCAATTAAGTTGGAAAGCATCCTCTCTCCATACATTTGGCTTTTCTAGGCACAGATGTGATAACAAACCTTCCCAAATGTGGCTTTCTGTAGTGTGGACTTCACTGGTCTCTGTGATTATATATAACCAGATGGAATAATGAACCCACACTGGGCTAGCAGAAATCAAAAGACCTTTTCCCAGACAGGACCAACACCTGCTACTACGGTGGGCTGCTTTTTGCAAATACTATCACTTTGTTATTACTGCATTACATAATGCATTAAGCATCCAATTTCCTTTGTAAATGAAGCAATGTATTACCTCAATAGCTACTTTTGAAGCTATCTGCAACTTAAAACACAGATGTTAAAACTAATGGAACTAAATGAACCCCCTCTGCATTGTAATCCTTGAATAGGTAAGTGTTTTTAGTAGGATTTCTTTAATTATAAAGTTTATGAAATGAAATACATATTACAAAGGAGAGGAAAAAGTCAAATGATCTTTTATGGCAAAAATAAAAACTTTAAACTTGCTATCTATATTCCATTGCGTATGAAATGCCAAAAGAGAAATAAAAAGACATTTAATCTTGTTGCAAAGCTTAATGTTCTGTACCACATTGTAACAAAGCCCAAACCAGACAATTGCTTGCTCATATATCTTTTTTATTCTTTTACTCACACTACAGAGAAAAATCAAGGCTGTCCTTTAAAAATAGGCTTTAGTCAAGTGAGCTTGAAAGTTAATGTTCTTAGCCATCATGTTTGACCGTATTTATGGTGCTGGAAAGAAAATTCAGGGCTTGTGTGATTCATTTTCTAAGTAGTGCAGTAGTAGTATGGGCTGAAGATTATAAAGCTCTGTAAGGATGGGAGGGAAAAAAACATTGGTCAATTAACCATTAGAAATTTTTTTTCCAAAGCCCGCTGAATTCAGTGCAATGCTCATAATCAAGCTGTTTCTATCATAAAAGTTTAGATACCTGTTGTACAAATGTCTAGGTTAAGAATGCATGTTCCCAGTACACACCTTGGAGGATGGTTAACTACCTGATTTAGGGGCTCTGAATCATCCTATGGGTGTTTTGTAGACATATGGGAAGCCTGGGCTGTTAAATTTGGCACCTGAAGACTTGCTATTCCAGGTTAGGGAGTATATGATGTGTTGCCTTTTGAATGATTTGGATCAGATCTTGGAGGTGTAAGTTGTAGTTACCCTAGTAAACAGCTGAAGGTGAAATAAAGCTGGGAGAGCAAAACTTTGCATGGGGGAGATTTTGCTGGCATCCGCACACTTCATGTTGTGTTTTAAACATGAATTTGTCACTAGACACCAATTTATTTATTATGGTGAAGTCAGGGAAGCCAGAAGTTATTTAAATAATTAAAAAAATAAAAGTACAAGAAGTTAAAAGTGCACTGTTAAATTGCTGTTTAACTTTCAGCCACTACGATGTTTGGGCTACTTCCTTTGTTTATCTGCTTAGTTTGTATGATAAAATAACTACTGCATGCTTTGATATTTTGGGGGTAAAAGTCCACTTTTGTTAGTTTCCTTGTTTAGATAGAGAGCAGTAGCCATTAAGACATGTACTTAAAGTGTCATTATCCTAAATCACTGTTTATATATTTTTATATACAAACCTTTTAACTTGATAGCTCTTCTGGACACAAAGTTACTTTAGCTTATGTAATTTTGGGAACGCTATGAATTCTGCAAATATTTAGCCATTTTAAGTAGATAGATGTGTAGAAGTTGTTTTTTTCAAAACCGCTTTCAGTGTTTCAGTAAATCTTGTGCTGATTTTTCTCCCATTGAGATTTAATGTGTTTATTTTTGAAAAAAACTTATTTATAGCTAATATTCTTTAGTAAAAATATGCAGCTACTTGTTTGAATGAATGGGAGGGAGAGGAAGCTTCTAAATAAAGTATATCCTCTTTAGGGAAGTAAATGTTTGGTAGATAACTCTTTCCTTGCCCTAGGGTTGTCTGTAACTCCTTCAGTTTTTAATTATTCTGAATTCAAGAGAACATTATTGGGCCATTATAGTAATTTTCCCACTGAAATTTCCATTAGCTGTGAGCAATTCCAGTTTAGGATGTATTTCATTACTAGGTACCATACCTGGGAAAATGTTATTTATTATTTCATGCACCAAATCCTCTGTCTGCACTGATGTACATACTCATCTGACAAGTGCAATTGCTGGCCTACACTCACGTGCCTTTAGCTTTGTTTGAATCTCGTATCTGCCACCCTTAAGTATTGATGCAAAGAGCAAAACTGAACAAAAGTAGTTTAGAGCACTTCTGCTACTTGTTTGCTTTAACTGTGTTGCAAGAGACTAGGACAGATATTATTAACCTAGTGGTACATAAGCAGTACCCAAGCCAACTCTACCCCTGTGTATATTACTGCAATAACAAGAGACAGCTGTAGCTTGGCAGTAATAATTGTTAAAAATTACTTTTGCTGTTCAACTGCAGCTTTTGTGTTTTATTGATTTTATTTAAGCTTTCAGTAGCAGCACATTAATAGCACATTACAGAATTTATTTTTAACTAACACAGAATTGAATGCTAATAAAATGAGACAAGCATAATTCCAGCATTCTTTCCATGTGTTGACTGGGCTCTGGTGAGGTGATGTGAAGCTGATTTAGTTTTTAGTAAAGGTTAATTGAGAGTAAAACTGTGAGTATGGTTGAGATACATTTAAAAAGAACATTGCATACCTGTCCATACATATTTGTGTTCATGGCAGATGATTATTTAAGCAGTTTAAAAGTCTTGGTCCCTACTGTGTTCTTCCCAGTGCAGTAAATGTATGCTAAAATGGGAAATTGTTTAGTTACTAGGAGCCTCTAAGTGCTGTCCAACAGCCAGAGGAACGCAGTATTAACCAAAAGCCTAGGAGAGCTGCAGCCCTCTCAGACTGGAGTAGGTGGCTGCACTTCTCATTGTTTATTGGCCAAGAGCATGTGCTAGAGAGGACTGTGAATGCTGACACATCTCACCTGTCCCAGAAAGGCAGTATCATTCCTGAGGAGGTTAATGTGGGCTATGTTACAAGATAGCTGAAGGTCATTAGCATTTATTAGAAATTAAAAGGGAAGCAGAATTCCTTAAGACCTGCCATTGTAATAGGCACTTGGGGAGGATGAAGTGTTTCTAATTAACAGCCTATGTGCTTTTTGGCTGCACATAGATTTTTCTATTTGACCACCTGGCCTCTAGCTCACAGTTACTTCAGCCAAACACTTCAAATGTCTGAATAAAGTGTTATTGTTTTTCTTAGTGATTAAAGAAAAACATGACCACAAACCTGAGCAATACCAGGATTAGTTGTCTCTCAGACTTTACTGGATTGAGAACTGCATTCTTACAGAGAGAGTGTAAAATAGGAGGTGCTGAAATTGCCCCTAGCATATCTCATTCAGTGTTGTGTTCCAGGGACAGTGAAGTTAGTTCAAAAGACAGGGTTTTTCTGGAAAATTAGTGCAATGTTTATCTAAAGTGGGACCACCGTGAGCTGATGTCTTGCTGAAATGTTTCTTAAACTGTTTTCCTTCTAGCATGTAGAATAACCAGTGTACATAATAGAGTAGAAAAACACACTGTAGACAGAGATAACTCCACTATCTCAGTGAGGGAAGATTTATACTCTCCTGCTGCCTTCTGTGTCCCATCCTGGGCAAGAAAGGAAGGAAATACCCAAACGTTGCTACTGGCTTTGCTGCTTCTTCAGAAGAAAATAATAATAAAGTATTATTAGTGGCTAATTTTTCCACAAAATCTCGGGCTGTTTCCAATTCTATGTTACATGTTCCAACCCAAACCAGTGTATGATTCTATGTTTTGGAATTTTCATAGTAAAACACACTCTTTTCCCCAGTTACAAGCATTTTTAAAATAGTATACATTCTGCTTACCTGTAAGTGTTGGCAATTACCACCATTAGTGGAAGGCCCAGCTGCTGTACTGCTTTGCACTTCCATAAGCAGCTTGCTGCAGATGTGCTCGGGGACATTCATTCTTGACATATCTCTATCCCAGAGACTGGAAAATTGCAGGAATTGGCAGATTTCTGTAGCTTTTTTCAAGTTGCAGTTCCCAAGGCATTGTAGTGATAACTCGGGTGAGACAGTTTCCTCACTACTGACTGTGTGCTTGAGAGAATACAGTCTGCAATACAGAAAAAAATTATTTTTTAAAAAATAGCATGTATCTGGTAGTTCAATACAGGTGAGGAAGTAAACCGATGTTTTTTTCATCTGTCAGGGACTTAGCTCACCATTAAGTGATACTGCTGGTTTAGTGAACTCTTCTTTTTCTGTTCAGGGAGTCCTGAATGTAGTTCATAGAGCATATCCTGAGAGCTGTGTCTTTGATCTCTGAGAAACTGTGAATTACTGTGACTGCACTGAGCCAAACCGTGTCCTTTATTTCTTTGTAACAGCAAGCAGAATGTAGCATTAATTTAGAGAGGAAGGTATTTGCCCCTATGTTATATTTGTTTGTTTACTCCTTGCTGCTAGCAAAGGCTTAGGGATGCAGGAGGTAACTACATTGCTTATCTAATCTTTAGTCTATAGTGATCTCAAATCTTCAAAAGGTCTTTTTTTGTTTTTTAAATTGTAGAAGCAAGACTGTATGGGTTTTCATCTCTTCACTTTTCCCATCAGTGCAGTGCTATTTTTACTTAAAATTGATGGTCTATGCTAATATTCACTCTTTGAGATATGGTGAAGGGAGCTGGGAGAGTAAATCTGAAACTTATCGAGAAACCTGCAGCAGCATTTGACATAAAAATTTCATTACCAATATCAGTAGTGACAACAAGCAAGGAGAAAAAGCTTGTAATATATGCAAATATATGGTATAAAAGACTTCAGCTTCAGTCCTCCTCCTTGGTACCTGGGGAAGAAAAGTACTCCCTTCTGAGAGCAGGCTCCAAAATACTTCGGCCATCTTCTAAATAAATGCTAAGCCAAAGCAAGTATAGAGAAAATAGTCACATCCACTCTCTCAATTTCCCATAGAAAGGGTTTGTTCTTCAAAGTCTTTACACATTACTTATTATCAGAAAGGACAACAAATGCTTTCAGGGTGCTTCATGAGAATTTCAGCCCAGCCCTGGCATTTGCTCTGGAGGAAATTATGGAAAATATAGTGCATTTGGGGTTCAAATAGGATATTGCCTGCATTTTATAAAACTCTCTTAGTTATAACTAAAATCAACCTGCTGAAGAAAAGAGAAAGTGGTTTATTGATAGAACTGTTGGGATGCAATATCCAGATTGCTGTGCTCTGCATCCCAGCCTATGCATTTTTGGGTCAGTTGTTTTGGTTAGCCACCTTACCTAGCCTAAGTAGAGGAGCTTGCTTTGCTGCATTTTAGTGCTCCTGCTACCAGCATTTGTGCATCAGCTAAAATCAGGTTTAGGTACATTTTTCATGGTCGGGGAACCTACCTGTGCACAATTCCCCTTGCATAAACACATCCACGTACTATGTGTGGTACTAGTGCTCAAAGAGTAGTTCAGATCATAACAGATCAGATCTCAAACTATTAATGTGTTTTTAAAAAATCACACTATCAGTTTATTGGTTGAAAGTAGTTAATGAACTGGTGTTACTTACTTGAAATGCAAGAGTAGTTTTCAGATCTCTTCTGTGGTTTATTTTATGACTCACACAGTGGTTAATCCCATGAAGAGATTATGTGAATTGGTGTCATTAATCAGAAGCAGTCACATTCCTCCTTTTGTGAATCTCAAACTGAAGTTGTAGGCATAAAACACTAAGCTACAATATTCAAATTTATATTTACTGCTGTTCAACACCCTCCTCACTCTAAATGAGCTGAGTTACAAATTCAACATAGATTTAAGTGATCTTATCTTTACACAAAGAGTTCTCTCTGACCTTAATTTTGTCATCCTACCCATAGATTTGAATGTCTAGAAATTAATGTCAGATTTTAAGCATCATTCTTCATGCATGACTGTTTAGTTGTACAGCAAGCCTTTTCTGCCTCTTAAATCAGCTCTGCCACTTGTCCTCACCATAGGGAAAAAAGGCTAATAAAATCTTTGCCAAAAGAAAAGGCATGATTCATGAAGATTTTTCATGATCAACAGAAAGTATTTAAAACCTAATTAGACATATGAAAGAGAGAATTTATCACGGGTTTATGTTTCACTGTACTACGTGAGCTAAATGTGTAATCACATCCTCAGTAAAAATCCCTTACTATGACAGAAGCAGACTGGAAATAAGTGTGACTCAGTAGCCAATTATACTAGTGCCATAACTTAATGGAAGGGAAAAGTCTTGTATGTTTGGGATTTACTTGAAGGATGTAGTTGTCATCATTTCACACATGCCCAGATCACTAAGAAACCCGAGTTTTGGCCTATGGATTGGTTATGGTTTTTTGTTTGATTGTTTTCCTGCACAAAGGCATAGATCACATTTGCTTTAATACTGGTTGCATGCTGGATTGAATTTTGAACTTTGCAAGAGAAGTCTGTCAGGAAAGATTTCTGCAATTTTGTCTTGAGAATTTCACATATATGTAATCCTAATACTTCATAGAAGAGTGTCGGGGAAGATTGTTAGAACTGTATTTTTTGATAAAAAGAGAAACCTTTGTAGAATCGATGTGTACTACTGCACAGCAGTATTGGTAAATACTAGAATGAAACAGCAAATCCTTTGCTTGGAGTATAATAGAGGTCAAAATCATGTTTCAAAAACCTGTCAGCTGTCATGACAGGTAAAGAAGAATGCCTATTGCAAATCCATCACCTTTCAGTTCTGAAGCTAATCTCTCACGCAAGTAACAGAATGACTTTGCGGGACTTGAAGCCTCAGCCCATACTTTTCTAGGACAGGATCTTGGTGATTTTATACAGTGAAATTATTAAATGTTTCCTGGCACAGTTTTGACTGTTTTTAGCACTCTCCTAGGTGGTTCACGGGCAGTTTGGGAGTTGGCACAGCCAAGGGACTGGTCCTATGTGGTGGCCTTTGCCAATGAGAACACGTACACAGCAGAGGGAAAGACAGCAACTGTGTGAATTGAATTTTGACTTTACCATTCCTTCCAAAGAGTCTGTGTCTGTCAATGTGATCACATAAGACAATAGGGTTTTCCTGGATGTGGTTGTGTGGGTTAAAGACTAAGTGTCTCCTTGCTGCTCGTTAAGTACTACTGCAAGAAAGTGTGTTGATTGTTCTGTTATTCTTTACTGAACCATTATCAACTGTCTATAATGGTGTTTAATACCTGTACTGTGACCACAGCTGAGCCTCTGGTACCCTGCTGTTTCTGGCCAGCTGCTCAAAATGCAATCTTTTTTTCTCTGGACAGACTGAGAACCTATAGTAACATTGCTAGAGGTCTGAGCGCAAAAACCTGAATTACTGTATAGTAACTGTGTTTTCAAGGTCTAAGTGTCATATCATGACTATGTCATGAATTTGATTTTGATCAAACTCAGTGGACAAGCTTCACGTTATAAGATGGGCTCTCCTTTTTACTTTCTGAATAATGGCATTAGAAAAGTAATGTGTTACAATCAAACAAGTAACAGAAGAAAGGAGTAGGGAAATAGAGGATGCTGGCAAAAGCAAAACGAAGAGAGAAAAAACTTGCAGTTGAAAAGATAAAAAGGAGGATTAGTTTGGCAATTGGATAAACATATTAGATTGTTTGTATTGTTGGTGTATGTTTAAATAGCAGCTGTCGCCAAATCACTGACTGAATTCATCAGTATTGGTAGATCTGAGCCTGTTCGGCAATTTCAGTAGTAGAGATTATAGGATCACATAAGTGCAAAAGTTGATTTCTAGCATCTTTTACTTTATTTAATACCATCTAGATTTGAGGAAAAAATTGTAAGGTATTGACAACAGTATGCATCAGAAAAAGAATTATCGCAAAGATCTTTGATACAGAAAATGTTTCTGGTGGTTCTCTTCCTACATCTTCTATTTTGAAACAATGCAGAAACATATTAATTTTTTTTTTTTACAAATTGTTGGAGATTTTCTTGTATCAACTTTATCTTTCAACATAAAAGGTTGTTGCCCAATATTTCTTCATATGCTTTATCTGCTCCGATTCAACAGTCCTCCAGATCTAGACTGAGATCTATTTATTTCCTTCTGAATCGCGCTTTATTCTTCTAGATGTTATAGGGCAGCATCTTCATAATGGCCAGGCAACGTTCACAAGGATTCCATCTTTGCCCTTTGAAAAACTTGAGGCTGCCTTCTAGAACTGCAGTGATGCGTGTTGAAACAGTTGATTCTTCTCTGAAGCATTTCAGTGATCACAGTAATGTGTAATGTAGAAATTAAGCTGCTTTCAATTCAAAAACTTTTTTTTTTTTTAACAAAGGAAGGCAGTATTCTGTTTAAAATCTTTGAGAGGGCTGAAAACACTCTTTAGAGAAGCTGCTCCAGAAGTTCTGGATTGTGATAGTCTTAAATAAAAAGGACAGGTAAGTAAGCAAAACTGTGTAAGGTCATAAAATCAAGAACTGTTAGCAATCCCTTCTATTTGAAGAAAAGTCTGTGCTGCTGTTGTTGGATGGGATTAAAGAGAAGCATCTAACTTTTGCCATTTTTCTGTGTCAGCACTGGAGTTTGACAGGAAAAACCCAGCAGGCCCAGAAATTGCTTGCTTGAGCCTGTCTGCAAGAAAAGGAAAATTTCCCCAAAGTACGCATGCTGTAAGACATGAATTGAAGTCACTGCTAGCACACAGGATCCTTGTGCTGATAGAAAGCTGCCTATCTGTTCTACCTGAAGCACTGCTTTAGGACAATTATCATTTCCCGTATCATTAATAACTAGAGCTGGAAAAGTTCTAACAAGAGAAGCATATATCCCAAAATGTTAGAATGCATTTCCTCCAAAAACCTTGCACAGAGATGTCAGTGTGACTGATAATCAAAAGCCAGAGTGTGCTCTCGTATGTGTGCTTGACTTTATAAGGACCCTTGAGAGGCTTCTTCTTTCCTCACACCATTTTCATTTTCTCTGCTCCACTGCTTACAGGTTCAAACAATTTATCACCTGAATTTAAAAACAACAGAAAATACCTGCTGTTTTGCCTTTGTCTCATTTGATAGGCATGCAGCATTATCTCAATAGGAGTTTAAGATGATAAAACACCAAGTGAGATAGCAGGCAGACTGGAATGGTTATATCGTCATTAAACTTATAGCACCCTTGGCTGTTATGATGTATTTGTGCTATGTTGTAAGCCTCAAATGAACAATTTGAAAGTAAAAGAATAAAAATAGTACTGTAGGTTAGAGAAGTGTTCATTACCCCAGATGTTACGGAATTAGAAGCTGTCAATATTCCTCTTAAAATTGTGTGTGTGTGTGAAATAAAAACTTGCTGGATATTTTGGCAGTCTTCTTCATTCCCTTTAGTGTGAGTTCAGAGCTTCTAGAGTGTGGTTGGTGATGAAGAGAACATCCAAAACTATGGCTATACCTTCACACCATAATGGGGTCAGATATCACTCTGTTGTGGTTGTGCTGAGTGTCAGTCAGAAGCCAAATAAATCTAGGTGACATGGCACCAGCTGGAGTCAGGCTGTTTGCAGTAAAACATCTACAGGTTTTGATGAGCCAGGGGAAGCAGTGTTGTCATGCTCTGCTGACAGCTGGGTGTAGGGCCTCGCTTTGCTTAACTGGATACATCAGTCACTGGGGAGAACACTTTAAGATGCGCTAGAAGACATTGCCACTGCAGTGCATTGAAGAGTATTAGCAGAGCTTAGCAAGGCGCCTGACCGTGATCAAATATTCCTCTTAAATCAAAAGGATGTTTAGGTATTCCACTCAGCCTGTTCAATGGTACCTAATAGTGAAGTTGGATCCTCTTGCTCTATTTCGAGGATGTCTTATTGAATCATGCATAGAATGATGTGACTAATTTGTGGAACAAAAGTCCCTGTGCATCAGCTGTTCACTGTGGTTTTCCTGGGGGGAAGATAGGACTCTTTATGTTGGAAGACACTGATCATTCTTTTCAGCATATCAAAGAACAAATGTACTGTAGGCTTTTCTATTTAAAAAAAGAAAGAACAGATTACTTTTATCTGTATTTCCATCATTACATCTGCATAAATCTCACCAATGCTAATGGGACTTCTAGCAACGTAGATGAAAGACAGCCACACTGTCAATGAGATATGGAGCAAAACAGAACCAGGCACACCACAGAAGCAGGAGGATTCATCCCTGTAGAGGCAACCTGCACGTGTGTAGCTCAGCCTGCTTAGAATAAACTATTGGCATGCAAAGCTAAGGCTCTTCAGGATGAAGTATCTGGCAGTGGCTGATGCAGTGGCTGTGCAAACTTACTGAACTCTGAGCTTTGTTGCTGCCTAGATGGATCTTAGAGAAAAAAGAGTTTGATCCTTGCATCTGCTCTGCTGTGGGCGCACATATGAAGTTTGTGATAAAAGGCTTCCAGAAGGACAGTTGTAAAGGACAGGGGCCCTGTGACTGGGAAGGATTATGGGACTATGAGGGTTGAACTACAGCTCTCAATTGTGGGCATAATGGGAGTGAGCTGAAACCAGCAGGCTCACCCTGAAAAGTAGAAAAGGGGTGAGGGGGTCATAGAAGACGCAGACTCGTGGGAGCATGTTTTTCAAAATCTGTAGAAATACATGATAAAGGAGAAAATTAACAAAGAGCAATGCATTTAGTCCTCACAACTGATCACAAACGGTAACATCACTGTGAGCAGAAGAGGAAGGAAGTTTTGGGGGTGGACCCTAGGACAAAGGCATTAACTGGAGTGGTCTGATATAGAACACAGAATTATTAATTTCAGTATAAGCCAGGGTGTTGACAAAGTCAGTGTAGCACACAGCTTCATTCCTTGACAGTTTCTGAGAGGATTTAGTCTGAAATACTGTTTGAGTTCTGTCCAAGTTCTGTCCAAAGACACTTGAAAACTTTAGACCAAAAGCACCTGACACTAGTAAATGCTTTGACCTAGATTCAAATATTAGGTATTTTATTTTCTATCTTTCATTTTGCTGTTTAAACTAGTATGGGTTGTCCTCTTTATTAGTGTAATACAGATTGAATGTTCAAAGCAAAGAAAGAAATTAAGAACTTATTATGGAAGCCTTCTTTAAAGGAAAACTGTGCCAGGAATGGTTTTGATCAGCCCCTTTCCTAGGATCGCACCTGTAAATGCAGTTCTTGTACCTCTCTTGCTATCCAAGCTCAAGAAACTCAGCATTGCCTTTTAACACATGAGTCAGAAAGGCAGGCATTCTGAGGCATTCTGTAAAATGAAGTGACTGCTGCTGTCTTTGATGTACCCTTCTTATTTTACCTGGGGCTGTGTGATACTACCTTTACTGTCTTACAGCCTCTTTATGGTCTGCCAGCATTTTCTTTCTTGAAAAAACAGCATACTTGGGACGTGTTTCTGAAGAAGCACTGTGTTGTAATCTGATGTATTTGGATATTCTAAAGTCCACAGAGAAAAATGACAAGTTATCTTTTCATCCCAGAATATTCATAGTAAATAGAAAAATAAAAATCTTACTACTCCTCTCTGCCCAAAGGAAGTCCGTAAACAGGACTTCTCAGTGTATGCAAATAAAGTTAAATTCAGAGGGATTGAAGAGGTTTAGTTGAAGTATGTATAATTCTACTCAAAAGCTACCAAGACTACAATAGAAAAGATTGGTGATGATTTGAAAGTATCCCTGCTGCTCTGGTAGGTAAGAGACTGCACATCTTACAGTGATTCAGTAGAACTTTGCCGGAAGCAGATCAGTTCTCACTGAGTTGAGTAAGCAAGGTACAAGGTCATTTCCTTGCAGGAATGTAGGTGTGAGCCTTTAAATAAAAAGAACTGCTGCTGACTTCAAAACTGAATCACCAGCACTGATGAATTTTTGAAGAATTCGATTTACCATCATTTAAAACTATTTTAGAATACTTGCTAACTCTTTTTAAAAAGATCATGTGCCCTTTCTATTTCTGCCTATATATTTCCTGCTAGATAGTGACACAGGGCTGAAAAGCCTTTGAACAGCACGGAGACACTATTTTGTCAGTGTTGCATCGTGACATATTTGTAATCTTTTTTTCTTTGCTTCCTTAACTATTTTTTTAACTTCCTTATTTCATTTCTGTTTGGTGTGTGTGTTCATTTTAGTGATAGTAATGTTATTCTCATAAGTTATTTAATGTTGACTTGTGAATACTACTCCAAGGCACATAATATAACAACATATTAGCTTAATAACATATTAGCCACCTAGTCATCATGCTTCCCAGGTCAGCTGCAGAACACAATAAATATATTGGAAGTACTTAACATAAATCTATTTCATCAAAATGGCTATATAGTTTCTCTTTGTCAAAGTACCTGCGTGTTGGCTTTCTTTGCTGTTTAAATGCTGTTCTGTTTGTTCCTAACTTCCCCTGTTTAACAGCAGACAAACCCAGGGAGCACTGAATGAATCGGATGATCCTGAAACAGGCTGTCTAACTGATAACAAGCCAACTTCTCGACACTTCTATCCTGTCGCCTTGCTGCTTGTCAGCTCACACTTGCTGGTTGTGTGGCTTATTTTAAGTCTTGCTTTGCTATTAGCCAAATATCAATAAACTTCACTTGTGTTCCTTTCTTTTCTACAAACAGCAACAAACTAACTTTAGAAAAAGGAATTATGCTGTAATATTTCTACAATCTCAGACCCCAAGAATTTGTCTTTAAGATGGAAATGTCTGAAATGTACTATGTTTTTGTTATTTTTTTCTGAACTCAAAGAAGTATACTATGCATTGAGTGAGTTGATTTGGTCTTTCTGTTCATGGTAAAGCTTTCCCACTGTAATTAGCTCAAAGAAAGCCCACTTACAATGCTGTTGCTGTATACAAGAAGGTGTGGAATCCTGAATGCTTGAACCCCTCTTTCCAGAGTAATTAGTCTGACAAAAAAAATAAAAATAAATTTGCACAGCACAAACTGACCCCTAGAGAAATATTACAGGGTGGTGGTTTGTGAGACCTAACTTTCATTGTGTTAGTTTCATTGTTATTAGCGGATGGGATCTTTTTTGTTTAACAAACAATTACTCTTTGCTACAACTAACTCTTTTCTGTCAAGTAACTAAATGGAATAGAGTAAGTTCTGTTTTGTAATGAAATTAACCTGTTTGTAATTGTTGCTTTAGTTGCTTTTGCTTTCAAGACACTTTTATATTCTTTTTAACAAAGTCCTGTTTATGTCTTGATGCACCACTTTGGCACTTGTGACTTTTGTACTGTATGTGAACAAACATCCTTCCTCTATAAAGCAGAGAGTTGGATCAGGCTGTTTGAAAAGCCATTCTCTTTTTTTTTTTTTCATTGCGAAGTGGAACATATGAGAAATGAAACAGAGATGAAACTTTCCTTCACAAATCTCTAGGGCCAGACTTAATAAAATGCCTTACTCCTAGAATACACATTTTTAGGGAAATGTGTACTCACGCATATAGCGAACAATTTGAGAGAAAAAAAAAAGTATGAGAAGGTTTAAAAGGTAAATATATTTCTGGAATTAGAACAAAATGTATCATTAAAGTATTTAATTTTTTTTTTACTAAACTTTAAACCTCAAGGGCAAATATATTTGGGGGGAAAAAATATTATCACCTATTTCTGAGGGCAATAACTGTACTGGGCCTGGCCTTGGATTTAATTTTGTAAGATGTATCATCACTTGTGGAAAACAGAAATGTAGAGTTGAATCTTTGTTATTTTTACTTCAACTGTTGCTGAAACTCTGCAATGAACAAATAAAGCATATTTATTTATTCTGTGTTTCATGAAGTTGTACTTTTTCCCCCTTTCACTAGAGAAGGATGCCGCATAGAGAATGTACTGAAGAATGTCAAATGCAGAAAGTATGCATTCAACATGATACAGCTGATGGCTTTCCCAAAGTACTACAGACCTCCAGAAGGGACATATGGAAAAGCTGACACCTAAGTTAAACAAAAGTGTAATCAGGAACATACATCACGCTAAACAGTGAATATAAAAATTGCTGTTTATGACTTATTAATTGGGAATGTGTAACCAGTTGAGGTGTTATTTTTATCAGGTTTTATCATTTTACATTAAAATAACTCCAGTTAGTCGTTATGAAATAAAATATCATGAAAATGCAATGGACTGAGTATTTTCAAAACCAAATATATTCAGCTTTTCTTTGTGAAGTTAAAGCTTAGTATTCCAGCTGGAATTAGTTTTTTAAGTCATTTGGTTGAAGATTAAAAGGGAAATGTCACTTGCTATAGGAACTGAGGTTAGCGATCTGGAAGGTGGCATCCACACCAAGACCTGAGAATTGTTTTAAGGAGCTTCTTCTGCTGGAAATAGTGTTTTCTGGAACCAGCGTAGCACCAAGGTCTTGATCACTAGTGATTAAATCCTTCACAGAAGTGTTTATGAAAGATGCTAATGTTAATACCTGAGCTAAATATAATTTTGGTAATTACATTTAACTTCTTTACATAAGCATGGTAACTTCATAATATGTTTTTAGTAATTACAGCCTGTAATTTCATTCTCATTCCTTGCAGTTCATTTGGATGTATCATTCCTGGCTTTCCGTACCACAGCCAAATACCACTTATTTCACTTTCACGTAAAATACATTGAAATCAGGGGAATTAATTCCTCAAGTAAGGTGACCTGAATTTGACCTGTCACGTTCCTGTTTACTGTAAACCCTTAAAACTAAATTTTCTTTAGTGGTAGGGAAAAGGACTTGTATATACGGAATCATATAACTTTAGGCTATAAAAACATGAATGTTTTTAAAGAGCCTAAGATAAATGTTATAATTATGAGTAACCTGCTATTAATTGACTAGTTAGCCACTGCAGCTGATTTATATCAAATTTGTAATGCTGCATATAGACGCTCTAGGATGAAAAACTATCAGCTTTAAAAATAATTGTTAATACCTCTGCCAGGTTGTGTTAGTCCCGAAATTTTTCTTCCAAAGAACATTTGTGTTTTCTAATTGTATCTATTTATTGCCACCTTCTGCCTCCCAGAGAGAAACACAATTAAAAAACCCCAAGTATTCACTGGTTACTGACCTTTATGTAATGCATTCATTTTGAGAAAAATAATATCTTGAGCAGAAGTGTGAGAATTTTGTCCTAATGAAACTGCACGGGGAATTTGAGCATCCATTTCTAAGTGTAATTGCCATGAATAAAGAAATTAATGTTTGCTTGCTCTTATGGAAGTCAAAGAAATCTTGATGCACCGTAAGTTATGATTTTGTTCTTTCTAATCCATTAATGCCCATTACTGGGTATAAATCTGTAACTATACTAGTAAAAATACATATTTAAGAGCCTGATTCTGCAAACTTTAATTGGGTGATTACATGGAAATGATCTGTCGTGAATAAAATTGAAGCCGTCTTGTATATTTGCAAGACCAGGCTTTGGGGCTTGTAGGAGAACATCAGATTGTTCCAATTTTCATTAATTTCAGTGAAGCTAAGAACTTACCTATACAATATATTTACCTAACTAATTAGAACTTCTTTCAAAGTAAAGTAGGTCATTTAAATAGTGTTCTGGTGCATTTGTTGTTTATTTCTATTATATTTTCTGCTATCATGAATGACTTCTTTGTTCTTCTGGAATGTATTACTTCAACAGTAGATGTCATTGCATCATAGATAAGCTCAGGCAGATGAGAATATAATGCCTTGATTTTTTTTCCTGCTGTGTACCAGTAGAAGTGAGCACTACTCTGGGTGAGTTCACAAATTAGTGTTTGGGTCTTTAACGATAATATAGCTGATCTGTATAAATCTTTTTTTGTGGGTTTATGGAACCTAAATCTTTCTAGAGAAGTAATGTTTTGTTCTGTCAGACTGCTGCACTAGCCCTCACCATCTGCCTTGTTTATTATTAGCTTAAAAAAACCCTACATCTACAGTTTAGAAATAGTGTTAAATTCCTCATGCACCTCTGAAGTAATCCAGCAGATGTACAATAGAGAATACTGGCCTTCCTACAGTAACTCTGAAACTATCTGTAGAAGCCTAGGTGGGGATGGTGTTCACTGGTGAGTACTATAGGTTGCTGTAGTTCTTCATCTTAGTCCCATGGACATTGTCAAGTTCAAAGTATGTAATTCTATAGATTTCCTTCTTATCAGGAAAAGTCTTTCAAGATCATGCCTCAGTGTTTGAATTCCACTTGGGTTCGAAATTGCCATGGTGACTCTCATGTTACCGTTGTATTTAAGATGATTTCCACATTGAAGCAACATTTTTGAAGGGGGGGAAAAAGGATTACTGTCCTTCTTGTTTCAACAGCCACTCCCAATATGCCCTTGTGAAATTAAATAATCTGTTATTTGTTAAAGATAGTTAAGAAAAAAAAAACAAAACCCACATTAGTGTGCTGCAGTGAAACCTCATTGGCCTTGGGCCATTAGAGACGAGTAGGCTGGGGTTTGCCCTAAATAAGGCTGAACTTTTTCAAGTCAGTTTTTTGATTGGAACAACTTTTTGTAGATCACGAGACCCTTGTAAAACCCGCTGATGCAGTTCCAAGTGTCCAAGAAGAGCCTTGTTGCTTCCGTACTGAAACAGGCTCCAGTGTTTCCTTGTTTGGTCATTGCCTGCCGTGGGCTACTTCAGTCCCTAGAGGCAAAGCCTGTGTCATCAAAGCTGAGTTGTCAGCTAAGCACGGATTCAAAACTTGTGGTTTTTCTGGTTTGCCTTTTATGAAAAAACAAAGTGGGTTTTGCTGCAGGCTGATGGTTACATTACTTGGAGTACTTTTACTCTCTGTAGAGGCTACTTCAAGCTCTGAACATTGTTTGAATGGCTAACAGAGGAGTTAAATCATCCGTGAAGTCTTGCATGTGTCCTTGTAGTTCACTGTGAATATCAGAGGAGTAAAATTAAGCAAATGAATTTTTATGAGCAAGCTACACCATTTGTTTTGTGAAGTGCTAAGGGAAGCATACTGATCTTGATGGTGGATTCACAGAAAACGTTCCATATCTGCTCTCTTAAAACTTTTGTAAGCTATAAAATAATCTGCTTTGAGGGGAGGGCAGTTCTCAAGGGCTAGAAGATGAACATTCAAAAATATATCTGGCATCTAAAGCCAAATCCTGTCTTACTCATGAAAGATATTATTTGTAGAAATAAGGCCATCAGGATCTGCCTCAAGGAATCCTGAAATAAGGGCTTCCAGCTTCGAATATTTGTACAAGGTGTTACACGCTTATATGGGGTTTTTGTACCACAGACTAGTGTCTAAACAGAGAGCTAGTGTAAAATGCCTAAAAAAAATAAGGAAAGGAAATGGAAGTTAAAGTAACTTTTTCTTGGAGATTATTGTAATACTGTTAAGATGCATAACATGCATAAGCCTGACATTGTTAAGTGGGCAGGTCTTTTTTTCTGAGGTCTTCTTTTGGGTAATTTAAAATATGTTCTTGTTAATGTTTATACTTTGGCTTTTATGGAGTAATTAGGAAACAGAAATTTTTAATTATGTTATCTGATTTTTGTCTATGTGAAGCTGTGTATTTTGATGGAATACTAGCAACGTTTGTGTTATCAAGAAAAATAATCTAGGACAGCTGAAACAGTATTAACTGAGAAAGAGCCTTAAAGAAGTCCTTTGTAATGTTGATTTTTGTACTGTCTGAATTTTGGCATCATGTAACTGAAACAAGGAAATGAACAAACACTTCCTGTGTCTAAATCAATCACTCCTGATGAAAATTTACTTATTTGCAGTGAAATAGAATGTAGCGGTATTCTAAATCATAACTGATAGTTTAGGTGTAAAGAAGTGCAACATATCATTTTGAGGCCCACTGTATAATATGTCCATTATAAGCTTCAGAAAATAAGCTTATTTTTATTTCTAGTTTAAACAGAAGTTCCAGAAAATCCTATGGTCCACTTAGAAAAAGCAGAAAATGCAGTGAACATCAACCAATGTAATAAATAAATTGCATTAAAACTATGCAGCAAAATTATTTGCGTGAGTTAATGTATGTAACCAGTTAACAGTTTTAAACATATATTGTGTCAGTTGGCTATGTTGTAAACTTGAAACCATTTATATCTATATTTATGCTTTTTTTTTAATTGTAAAGAAGTGTGCTGTACAGGCAATGCCATGAGACATGAATTTGCATCTTGCTTTTCACTTATTTGCAGCTTAAAAGCAGATGTTTACAATCAAAGTGCTTTAAAATAATTTACTGTTCTTCAAAACACACTTACCTTGTAAATTGCATGTTTAAAGAAAATACATGTTTTTAAAGGAAAAAAAAAAAGAAAATAATTCCCAGACTTCAGTCTCTAGAACATTGTTTTTTTCCGTAGTCACGCAACACAGTGATTGTTGTATTGCCAGAGCATTCAGCTTACAGTCTGCAGCATTCAAACATTTATTTGCTCATTCTCTCATAGCATCTACTGAATAAATAACAACAATGAATTTCAGCATGATACTCATGATCCAAGATTAAAAACTTGCATTTGCTCAAATGAACATAAAACTTAATACTTCAGAATAAACAGAAGACATTTGTGAGCCAATGTATCCGTATTCCAAAGAGCTGAAACATAAAGCATGGGGTTTGTGTGCTGACAGAAAGAATTATGGTAGAAATAGATAATAGAGCACCCTGGATCTCTGGGGTTTGGAGTGGTGAGATTTGGACCACACTGCTCTTAGATCTTAACTCTTGGCAGTGGTGTTTTGTACTCTTTCCATGGATGCAAAGTACTTTTAAAGTTTTCAGCACTTCTTGTTTATGAATGGTCTGACTTTAAATTTTCTAAAATCCCAAGTTACTTTGGTACTTGTTTTCATTTTGTGTAGCTGTTCCTTGTACTGTTCCTGTCTCACACTCTGGAGCACATGGGGCTATGTATAAATAGTATTAACAAGACTTCAGTCCATAGTGTGTGTGTGTTCAGAGAAATGAAGCACAACTGTAGCAATTCAACTCTTCCTGTATTTCAGGATTTAGCATTTTTGTTTCATTGCTGTCTGTAAGCCACATCCATTGTACACTGTGTGTATATTTTTATTTAAATAAATGTGATGTCTATTTTTTATGTTTCTGACTTTTTTGTTTGTTATTCATTTTTCATTTTCATTACGGCGTTGTTGCCCGAAGGGCAGATTGTGCATGGTGCTGAGAGTGGGTTCCCTCCTAAAGGAGGCAGTGGAATCCCACCCACAGGTCTCATCACTGCTAGGAACAAGTATTTAAGAAACGCTCCTATACAACATTAAGTCGTCTGCAATGACCATAAATTGTTCCTGTTGCTCCCAGCCTTGCTACAAGTTTCATCTCAGAACCAGGTGGGTCGTGCATTTTCTAATTAAAAACAAACAAGGAAACCCCTGTCACAGAACTATTGATCTGTAGAGAGTTAGTCAGTGTAACAGAAGTGGAATCAACATCTTTCATAATGAGCACTGTTAAAAAGGTGATGTGACATGCTTTGACTGGTATTTTGTCTTTACCATCTTAATGCTGGATTCTAGACCTTGGGAAATAAGTAAGGGTTGCTTAAGGGTTGTTTGGGGGGTGGGGGGGCTGAGCTGTTGTTGACAACTAGATTTATTATATGTTCTGTTGTGGCAATGCAAGGTAAGTTCTCCATGGATGGCTGAAATGTAGCTAATAGACCTCTTTGGGTATATGACAAAATGTGGCTCACCTTCTGTATCATTAGTACTACGAGTAGAAGCTTGTTGTGTAATTTACTTTCTCTGTTTATATGTTAGTATGTTTAGCTGATTTACTGTGATATATTCAGTGAGATGTTAATTACCTGCAAGGTTCTTGATAACCTTTAGAAAGCACCAGGAACTAATGGTTATTATGGTAATAAGTCATACAGCTGTTAGCATTCAGCCCAGGAATTTTGTCTCTTACTAATAAAAGTGACAGTCTTTAAAAAATACCTTGTCTCACTTTGCATGCTTATGGATTTTATCTTCTGTGTCAACTGGGAACCACTTTTTTTTTTCATGACAATGTAAGAGAGAAAAGGAGAAAAAACCTACAACAGTAATGACATGATAGAGTAGCATGATAGTAAAAATACGTTTTCACCAATTCCCTTTCCAAAATTGAGGCATGTTTGAGTAGAAGTGTGATCTGATGTTTCTGAACCGTAGTCTGCAGTGGTCTGCACTGAGTTGTCCACTGTTGGCACTGAGAATCTACGTACACAAATGCTGTTCCTGCTAGGCAAGTCAGTGGTTGCTACTCTGTGCACTTAGTGTTGAATCTTGTATGGATCATAGCCTTTAGTAGTTCTGTGCTAACTGTTGTTAATGGAATTATGGGCAATAAGGTTCTAGATGCAAACTGGACTGCACGCTGCTTGCTCTGCCCGAATAAACAGACCCTGTGTATTTCTGTGTAGCCTGTCCAAGTACAGTCCTAACCCACTAGATAAATGAGAAGTACACTTGCTCTGCTGTAGGGAAGATTTTTGGCACTGTCAGTGGAGATGTAAACGACTCCTAAATTAATTGGAATAAGAAGTTGAATTCAAAGAGTAGCTGAGATTTTTTTCACATGTGTATGTATATACATACATATTATATATACACTTGCATATTGTTAATATACTGTAGGATGGAAAAAGGCATTTAAAAAAATAATTAAAAAAATTGAACTAGTTATATTTCTAGCAGTTGAATAGCATTTTATTATTGGAAGTGCTGCACAAAAGATAGGTGCATACGAACAAAGCTTTAGCAGGGCCCGTATTATGCCTGGTGGCATATGTTGGCTCTACTGGTAAAAGTTACTTCTGGGGAAAAAACAAATGGAGAGGGAGGAAAGGTGTTTCCTAGCGGCTCTCACTGGGGGATGTTTCCCAGACAGAGCCTGCCATTCCTGTCGGGAACCCTAAGAGCTCAAGCCTTGGCTGGTTGTTCCTGCTCATAAGTGTCAGCACTGACCAAAGTGAGCCTTCATCAGGGCAGTTCTGTCTGCTGAAGGTTGTGAGGCTTTGTGTGTGTGTCTTTGGGTCTCTATTGAAAACCAAAGGCTACAACCGAGGGGCAGGAAGAGGGGGGAAGGAAGGGGCAATTTCTGTGCCAGTGGCAATCAGTTCCCTACTGCCTGAACAGTCCTGGGCTGCAGGTGTGAGGCCGTGAGAATAACAGCATAAGAACAAGGGAGAAATACTGCTGTGTTCATTCTATCTTTTCCCAGCAAAGTCCATGTGAATATCCATTTTTCATGCAAGAATAATTTGTGACTGCTGTAATTTACAGGACAAAGCACTTTAGCTGCTGACTTGAACAGAATTAGAGCAACTGTCATACATAAGCACTGACTGCCACAGCAGAATTTGCCTCTTGGGTGATATCACTCCTTAGAGATTTTCTTTCAGTGTAAAACTTAACATATTTTGAAACAAAGTTTTCAAGGTGTGATCCTGAAGTCATTATTCACAAGCAAAATGTCAGAAATGGGGCCCTTAAGGTGAGAAACTAACTCCAAAGACCAGATTTTGAGAAGCAGATTCAGAAACATTCCTGCACTTTGGCGCAGAACAGTGAATGGCAAAAACATTTTGTTCATACAGGGCCCCACACAAGAAGAGCTTGTTCATGCTTGTGGTCTGTGAATACTCTTAGTTTGTGTAAGAGTTGATGGCAGTGTCTTATAAATGATTTTAATAAATAGCTAACTCTAATGAGAGCACAAAAGCAAATATATCCCTTTAACTCAGTCTCTTTAGAAGGGATATACACAATAAAATACTCAAAAGCATCTTAACAGGGTCTGGTTTTGTTAGTTAGACATAGGTTTCCTACTTGTGTGGGCACTTATCAAAGGAAAAATTACATCACGTAGATAACAGCTTAATTCTATTTTCCCTGGTACTACTTAAATCAAGGTAGATTCTCAACACTTTCTATTTGAAGTTGTTTTGTCTCTGGTATGGCAGGTAGTAAGGGCAATGCTAGAGAAGCTCAAGTTAATGAAATATCGTTGTCTGGCTCTTAGTATATTTCAAATAAGACCAGAATATCAGGAAATAGTGACAATATGTCAGGAGGATGTTGATAAATTGGATCATGTGACTTGGTTCTGTTTCCAGATGGAGACTTAAAGTCTTATTGACAAAGATGAGACCGATGTTAATGTGTGGCACACATGAGACTGGTTTCCAGCAGCCAAATTCTGGTGCCTGCCCTGTAGTATGGCAGCTCTCAGCCAGACTCAACTGGGGCTCAGTAATCTCGAAAGAAACTTCTCAATAAATCTCAGCCTGTTACCACTCAACTCCATGCAAGGTGTTTCAGTATTGGGGAACAACAGGCAAGCACAACTGCCCCCCTGGCCTCAATACTGCTCTATGTCTCCTGGATTCTCATTAAGCCTAGCAGCTGTATGGCTGGATGGTTATGTGATGGAACTCAGAGTTAAGTTTATGGGGTGCATTCAAACACCCAGCAGATAAACAGATGTAATAAAATCAGGGAGCAAAGAGATCTCCAACTAGTCAAGGACAGATAAAGCAGGTCATGTCTTAACCTGAGCTCTGCATTTTAGACTGCAACTTTTGTCCTCACCTCGGATAAGCTTGGAGTGTGAATACTTCGTTGCTTAGTGACTGTGGTAGCAGCTACAATGGAAATAGACTGCTGGTTTATCAACATAAATATGAAAAATGTTCTTGAAGATGTAACAGGTTTGTTCAAGAGCCGTGGCTGCCTGGCCAAGCAGGTATCACACACGTGCATACAGGCAAAATGATTTTGCAGAAATATGGTCATACCATTTTGTAAATGCTCGCAAAAACAAGGGACCAAGACAGTGCTTAACTGAGAAGTGAGTGCAAGAATGCATCAAGGAAATCTTTCTTATGATTGATAAACATTGTGTCTGTGGATTTCACATTCAAAGATTAAAAGACCTTTTAGAGGTTGATTACAAGACCTAATAGAAGCAAATAGTACTTGCTTGTTTAGTTAAGTTAAATGTTTGCACTGTCCACAGGAACTTGGGATCCAAACCAAGCTAATTTTCACCCTGAAAAAACAAAGCCCTAAAACTCACAAAATACCATTGATTATTATTAAACAGTACTTTTAACGGCTGCCTGTACCTTATGATATGCCATCTCCACAAAAATTGAAAAATCTGTGCTTTTCCTTTTTTAATATCAATATGGGAAAAAGAAGTGAGCATTCCATATGAGTGGAAAGTTGCATCTGTTAGCAGGTTTTTTGTGTGAATCCAGTTAGTGTGCGTAGCTAAAAAATGCTGATAAGAGTTAGTTAAAAAAAGTGAAGCACTCAGTTTATATTTATGTATTCATGGGCATAGTTAATAGACATCAGCAGGAAAAATGTGTTCCCACACTTTTTAAAAATCAACAGGAAAGCAGTGCACACAATGCAACTCCCTTTTGCATTAAACTTATTAAGTCAAATCAATTTTTGTGAGCATATAGGCCAGGGCTCTAGCACTTAATTCCTTTTGATCTTCAGCCTGCTAAATTCCATTTCCCACTGTGCTACCACGCAGTTTATATTTAACAGATAATTTGTTTGGACATCATTAAAAAGAAAATGCTACAATTTCTGGCTGTACTAAGGCACTAAAATGCCTGTCAAGTTATTAACTGTCTGCATACACACACACACAAAATAACCATTTGCACAAGGGGGAATTTTAGAGTGAAAAAAAAATGCCCGATTGTTCTGTTCAAGAACATAAAGAAGAGTACATACCTGAGACAGACTTGTGCAAAGCTGGCATCACAGATAACTCTCATTAATTTCTGTGCTCAAGTGCAACTTCCAGTTACCATGGCTGGTAAGTGTCTCGTCACAGACTGGTATGAGGTGGCAGGTGTTGAAGGGGAAGCTCTTGTGACAAAGTCAATGAATTTGTCTTGTAATTACAATGGTGTTAACTCAAAATGATCCTCGACTATGATTAGTGCCCTGAAAGGCACCTCTCCTAATTATGGATTAATTTTGCAGCCAACTACTACTAAAAGTGTTTTCTGTACAAATAATGCACATCTCTGGGCCTAGGGTATTCACGATGCTTAATTTTTTTTGCAATGAGAATGATAAAATATTTTAAATGTTTCAATTATTGATCATGCTGTGATTATACTGTAGTAGATCTTTTTAGTTAGAAAACTAGTAGTTCAGTGCTATTCAGTGATGAGTCTACGGATAGATATTTATTCTCATAGGTGTGCTCCACTTGCAGCAGCCAGGTCCTCATTTGGATCCTTGCACTGGTTTGAGCACCAAAGATTTAAATACCCCCAAAGACTGATGGATGGCATAAGGCCCTTCACCACTGATGCCATGGAGCCTCAATAATGGTAGTAATGTGCTCAAACACAGATTAACTGATTGCTCTGCCTGCCTCATTCAGAAAGGGAGGTCTGGGAGAAGGGTGATAGCATATGACTTGGGCCTGGAACTGTGTGGATCCAATAATCTTTGCATATTTTCAGTTTGTGATTGCGCCTCCATGGATTATAAAAATTGTCATAACCCTGTGGTCTGCTAAGCATCCTGACCTTTTTGTCTTGCTTTATCCCCCCTTGGCTTCTTTTTATTGAATGATCTACTCTTGCAGGTAAGAGTTCATGTTCTCAGAAAGGATGGTATGACAAAAGATATCTGGATACATGAGAAGTGTCACCTTGAATAGATTTTGGTGAGTCTAAATCTGAATAATCCACCTTTCAATAAAACTTGAGTACTATCAGCAATACAGAGATATGACACCACTTGAATCTTCCTGTACCTAGTTTTCCTCTGCCAGATTTTTTTATAATATAGCTTCCTGCTTTTGTTTCTTATTTGTCTATTAACTTGGGGACCTGGATGGAGAACCAGGTTAGGAGAACTGTTGTACAAGCTTTGCGCTTTAAGCACTTGCAGAACTGCTCAATACTCTAAAAATTAAGTAAATACAGACTCAGTGAATATTATGTACCAGTCGTGCTACTAGATGACACCTCCAAGGCAGAGATCAGATTCACCAAGAGAAAATTCTGCATGACAGCTTTGCTTCTGATATGCCTAACCAATTGCAAATATAGGGGACTTCAGTAAAATGTAGGCTCTTTGAATTGGTTCAGATTTTATTGCGCAGTAGGGATAGTATGGCAGATTTGTTTTTTCAGATGTAGGCTATGTTAAGCAGGCTTCAAAAATTAATGTTTTAAAATGAGTTTTCATGAAACTTTGTTAAGAAGGTAAAGTTATAATGTGGATTCCAGCAAGAGAACCAAGGCTTGGAACCCATAACAAAATTATTCTAAACATGAGCAAAAAGATCAGAAACTACCCACCTAATCTACTGCAGGTAATCAAATGCAGCTCAGGAAATGCCAGGTATAATTGCCACTTACCTTATTCAAAATGCGCATTTGTTTCATCTATCAGGTATAAAGCACATTTTGCTCTGACTTTTCTGTTCCGTTTCTTTAACTCAAGCTTATGTCTTGCATCCAAGGCAGGATGAATGTAGATAAAACTTCACATTTGAGGTTGCACACTTCATTTGCCCTTTAGTAGAAAATTATCCGGTCCCCCAGTAAAGTTTTGAAGTAACATATGCTGTAAGAATAAAGTGTGCACCCACAGATATGAAGTTAATCTATGTTTATGGAACACAAAAAGAACAATATGACAACAGGAAAACAAAAAAATGTGTTTTGTAAATTACATTGTTACAATGTTATTTGTAACACAACCCAACCCAGGATTTTGTTGAAGTCATTACATAAATTTTAAAATCAGTTAATCAAGTAAATAATTGATTAATTGGAACACAAGGTATTTGTGTATTCTTTTTCAGTATTCTTTTTTTGTCTTAAATTTCATTTTGGAAGTTATGGTTTGGTTTTGAGGGGATTGCAGGTGGGTGACAACTGTTACGGTGTTTCTGGTAGACCCCTTATTTTCAATTAGTCATAGGGTGATGGGTCACTGGAGAACTTAATGTAGTTTTTATTTGGGAAAAAAGTTTCTCATTCTATCTGAAATCAGCTATTAAACAAATGAAAAAAGTTGGGAAAATTAGCCAAATCTATCAGGAAAACATTTAAGTATCCTGGGTGTTTTCATTTTTGATCAGCATGCTTAAAACTTAAAAACTAGAATAGCAACCTTAGCCCTCTTGCATGGTAGTAAAGACTTTTTTTTCCACTTCAACAGTTTCTTCAATCACTTTCTCCCAGTGCACTTCTCAGTATAAGACTACGTTTGACAAGGAAATGTGTCATAATATCTGCTACTAATGTAATGTATTATTGAAACATGAAAATGAATATGAATATCAATTAAGGCAACTTAAATTCTAGCTCAGCACACAAGGTAGATAGAAGTGTGTTATATCTATTCCTGTTTGAAGCAGCTCAATGCTTGTATGCACCTAAAGCAATCCATGTCACAGGAGCTTGACCTTGGGATGCAGGTAATATGTTAAAGTCCTCTATTACTTTGGTATTTGCTACTGTTTTTACTGGCTGATAATTTTCATCCTCTTTCACTGTCTAGAAAAGGACATAAAGCAAAAGGGCAAAAAGTATAAGAGGATCAGTGTAGTGCACAGTAATATATATTTTTCTTCATAACTATGTATATATATACTCTGCACCAGTGGGAGTACAGACATCACACATTTTTCTCTCTGTGCCTTGCTCTGCAGCAAATTACCATCATTGCAATGATGTATTCTTGAGGCTGAGACAAAGACTTCTGCAGTGAAAATACTACTGATCACAGTTCTCCCAAGTTGCTGTGTCGAGATTTTGCAAATGGTGCAAGATTTAATACATAGCCATCACCATTCTGAGACTGCAATCTAAATCTAATGCTACTTTCTTTTGTTTGATCAGCTGAAGGAATTGTGATGAATTCCATGTCAGTGTATGTTTTCCAAAAGAATATCGGATGTTTATATTTGTTTCATTGATAAATTAGGTATCATTAAGACTATCAAATTTTAAAATTATGTGGTTTGGTTAAGATAGATCTTTTCTGTCTTATACTTCCATATTTTATTAGTTATATTTGTAGGTAGTTGATAACTCATTCACTGTTTCTTTTCCCTGCAGAGAGTTTTATAACAGGTTATTTATATTTGAACTTACCACAACAAAGAGAACAAGACAAACAATAGTCCAAATAGATGGATATAGGAGAAAAAATTATGCACTTGTTCTATGGTATGTCAGATCCTACCGCAACTGATGGAAGAATAAATTAAAAGCAAAGGGTTTAATTTTGTATGTGTATCCAAGTACCTTAGGCAAAACCAGCAGTTTCTTATTACGTTCACCAGTAGGGAAGGTCACAATAAGTATTTACAATCCAACCATACCTGTCTGGAAGGAGATGGTTATTATAAAGCAATTTATGAAGGTATTCTACCGTTATAATTACACTAAACTGAAAATAATGCCATGATCAAACCACTTTCACAATAACTTGTTGTTGGACTGAAGTTAAATCACAAAATTAATTGAATCATCAAATTAATTATAGTCTCCCTAAATGCTGAAGAATTTGTTTATCTGAGTACAAAATCCCACTCAAGAAAATCAGCTTTATTCTCTAGAGTTTCCTAGGGCTTGAGGCCAGAAGAGATGATAAACTCCATACTTTATAATGTAAGGTACTTCTACTTTAAACACAAATACTTTGGTTAGACTAAAGGACTTTACTCTTCAGAAATATAAAATTAATTGCTTGCGAAACCCAGTGATTATCATAAGTGCCTTGGGCTATGTTTGTGGTATGTCATGGATCAGGTAAAATATGCCCAGATAATCCCCTGCAGTTAAGAGCAAGGAAAATCCCAAGGCCATTGCCAATTTGTCTCAGGGAAATTTCCATCTGATCATGAGTGAGACCCCATGCCATGAATAAAGACTCATTAGCGGGACACATAAGAAGCATGTGTGAACTTTCACAGAGCATTGGTCTCATATGCTGCCCTTCACCTACTATGGTAATTTTATTCAGTGTTGACTACTGAATCCAAATCATTTAGCATGAGAAATACAAGCTGAAGCTTGACCATCTTTGAATAAAGGAAGCAGCACTGAGCAGTTTAGCTTGGAACAGATTCATGTGAGGTAATTCTTAGTTTTAGGATAGGCAATTCAAAACAAACAAGTTGAAATACATAGTCAGGGTTTTTATGTTAAAGTGGAGACTGAGGCATGGGTTTATGTCACCTAAATTCTGTTGACTAATTTTAGTCTAGTTCCCAGGAGAGAAATGGCCACGGCCAGAAATATCTTAAATCCAACTGTCTGAGGAATGTGTGACATATCCTCTAAAGATGCTCTCTAGTTAGGAAGGGACTAGATGAGGAGTTCTGAAAAATAGTTTAGACACTTACAGTCAAAGTTAGGGTGTTGGAATCCTAGCCACAGCATCTGCCAGCTTGTCAGCATTGTTCAGCTGTGGGGGAAAAAAAAAAAGTAAAAGAAAAAGCTGTTATTAAAAAGCAAGGAGGAGCCCAAGATGTATTAGATTCAGTATTTTCAAGAATCCTCAAGGTATGGAAAAGCAAGATAGAAACTGTTTTATGAAAGTGAACACAAGGTTGTTTGGATAAATCTGCATTATGTTGCCAGCCTGCAAAAATTCAGTACCAAAAATCCTTTTTAATAATCATGAAGCACTTGCATTTAGCCAGCAACAACATTCACTCTGGAGTGACATTAAAAATAAGCAATTTATGACTGTAGTCCTTAATCCATTTTCAGACAAGACAGTAATATTGAAAGCTGGCCATTGGTCAAACTGCTTATCTACTTTAAATTTTTACTCGGTGATGGGAAGCTTTGAAATGAAAGGTAAATAAAACACACTTTTAAATTCCGTGTAGGGACTCTATTGGCTCCTTCTCTCTGTGTTAATTCCATAGCAAACTATGTGCCAAGCTGTAATGCCAAGGTTTTTAACCTGTAAAGGTTAAAAATCATTGTCATTGAAAGCTATTTGGACAGCCCAGCAAGTATGGACATCAGTTGGACATCTGCCTACCCCGTGACCCCAAGCAGCAGTGGGAGGGGATTCAAGACCTCCATTTTAAGAGGCAAGAATGAACAGCGACATTGCTTTAAACATCAGGACTGTGAGATTAAACTGTCAAATAAAGGAGCAGCATAAGTACTATAAACTGAATTCCTCTCCTCAGGGATGTACTGCTCAGAGTCTCAAGGGAGTGTGAGAAGTTGCCTAGACTTGCATTGAAGTTCCAGAATATCAACAGCAGCACTGACAAAAAATGTATTGGCAGTTTTCACATGTGCACAGCCATAAAAAGCAATGGCATTCAACTATATGGCAGCAGGTTGGCTGCCTCAAATTTATCCCTGGCCTGTGCCCTCCCAAAATGGCTTCCTTTCCTGTTGAAGAAAGATAAATAAGGAGATTCACTCTTCAGAATCTGCCTATCAGTGAAATAGTGAGTGTTCAACACTTCCGAGAAACCTCTTAAGGAACTCTAAACACTAAGAACTGCAACAGCAGTGGAACAGTTATTTAAACAGAAGGTTTTAGCAACCATGCCAAACAAAATCAATTCCCCCTAGGATTATTAAATATCTTGGGATTTAACACAGAAGAGTTGTTTTTTGTTGGGGTGGGGTTTTGGTTTTTTTAATTTGGTTTCTCAGCCCTTCCAGATATATTTCAGATGTGGTCACTGGTGAAAGCAGCTTGAGTTTAATCCCTCTGATGGCAAGCGGAGCAGAGCACACGGGGTCCAGCGCCAGAGGAAGCGGAAAACCATCAATCCAGGTGCTTTCCCCAAGGCCTCATGGAGAGCCACTTCATCCTAGGCAGTGTATGTAGGCAGGCAGGAATGTCATTAGTATCTAGAGAACTGGTGTCTTTCAGATGTGCCTGGGTCAGTTAGTCTGTAGCTTGAGAGGCAGTCAAGCGGAAGGAAAAAGCTCCCAGTGAGAGCCAACATCTCACCTTCCTCTGCACTGCCACAGCTCAGTGTGGCTGCCATCATGTAGTGAGCTCCTGACCTACCTTCCTCAAAGATGGACCCTGTGTGTTAGCGATGCACTAAGGGGGGTTTCCGAATCTTGGCTGTACTCTTCTTTGATGAGGGGGCACCCTGCAGCTGGGCGCAGCGAGCTGTGGCCTTCCTGCTGAACCGCCTCAGGGCTGTTTCCCTGCAGGGCGGGAGAATCTTCTGGAAGGCGTGGGGAGGTGGAGGGAACCTTGGGGAAGGCGGGAGCAGCGGAGGGAAGTTTCACAGTGTGTGTGGTGTGTGTGGGAGGCAGCTTCTCCTCAGAGATTTGTGAGGGGAGGTGGGCTGCAGGGGGCCAGAGCCTCAGAGGCCATGACAGAAACACAGCTGCTGCCCAGAGGGGCCGGGGGGGCTGTGTGGTGTTCCCGCCCAGGAAACAGCCACCTGTCAGCAAGCTCTGTGTCGAAACCCTCTCAGAGTTTGGTCAAAAGGACGTAAGTTTAAATAAGTAACTGATGGAGATCACTTCATTGCTTAAGAGTAATTAATTTAAGTCCAAACATGTGATTTATTAGAGGCTAAACAATAAGATAAGGGAACAGCTAGACATTAAAATAGTGACTTTGAGTTGTTGGGCAGTCAGCCCAAGGATTGCTCAAGGAACCATGTGGGATCATTTAGGCCAGCCAGAGTAGTGTCCTTAAGGTGAACCTAACTAATTATAATATGAAAACCATCCCTCCAGAAGTTAATATATCCTTCTCTGCTTGAAGACCCCTAACCATTGAGCTTGTACTGCAGAATTAAAATGTACTGTGTCTTTAAACTGAGGTGGAGAAAGTTTTAATGAAGGATGTGGCAGTTGTCAGATGGTGAACACCAATGAAAGCTTCTAGGTATTGCATATGTAATTAGATTGATTGTGATGATTATAAATATTGCAGTCATTTAGTGCTAGGTGTGCTAGCTTTGTGGAATGCCACCTAACACCCCTCTCTGTGCACACGAAGGAATTAAACAACTAATACCTTGACTCTGTGTTATTGGCGCACAGACTGGGTAGAAGATCCCACTAATTTTTGGGACAACAAGCTGAGAAGAACCCTGAAGGAAAGGCTCCATCTTGTCAGAACAACCTAGGCGGAAAAGGGAGGTCAGTTTTCAACATTGTTCTCTCCCTTTGCCTTTAAAATCAGAGCTCTAAGTGCTGTTAAAAAAACCCGGACAAACAAGCAGCTTTTTCTAGTGATGTTTGTGGCACAAGGTCTTGCTGCTGCTGCAGTGTGTTTGTTTTGAGGGGAGGCACAGGCAGCTCCCCTCCAGAGCCATGGTGGGGTCGTGGGGCTGGTGGTGGGGTTGGTGCGCAGGAGCAGAGCTCCACAGGGGGACCATGCTTCCCCCCATGTCCTGTTTTAGCAGACAGTTGGCACTTCCAAGAGGGACCACATCGAACCTGTCTGTGCAGCACAGTCACAGGTGGCAACGCTACAAGGAAAACTCACAAGCTTCACGATTTCGGAGTCCTTCATTTTGTAACCTAATGGTGTGGAAAAGTGAGTACCTTTCCTTTTTTCCAATCCTCTTACAACATGAAAAAGAACAATTGAGAACAAGCTGCCTGTGACAGATTCAAGATTATATGTAGGTGAATAGTCATTCTGGCTACAAACCCAGCAGCATTTCAGTTCCTTGAGCTGCTGAAACACTGCCCTTGCAGGGTTGCAGGCTTCATTGGCTCTTGCAGCAGAACCTGTCAGCCTCTTCTTCTGGGATCCAGGGCTCTTTTCCTACAAATAAGCTGCTTCAGGAAGTAAAAACTGAAAAAGTTGCGTCCTTGTCATTTTCTGCACCCTGTTTTTTAAATGTTTGCCTTACTCAAGAAATATTAGGAACAAAATGGTAAATGAAACTATTGTTAAGAATTAATGGGTACTTAAACATCTATGCTCTTATGAATTTTTGTCCTCCCTGATTTCATACTCTTGGAGTTTCTAGAGTTCATGGGAGCACTTTTTCTGGGTGAATCAGTTTTTCTTTGAGTGTTGTGGTGGGGGTTCACTAGGCATTTACACATCAAGGCAAGCAAAAGTTAACATCGGGCAAATACCTTTCTGGATCGGACTGTTGCATGTTTTCTTTTGCTGCTGTTTGTAGCTACTTTTTCTGTAGCTTAACAATAAGGCCTCACGATTCAGCAAGCACTGTAGAGGACAATGTTACCTTATTGCCACTTTCCTGATACCTCTTTGCCAAGAACCAAATCAGGGCCCTTTGGTGTGTGGGATTTAAATAGCTGTATCTGTCTCTTCAGGCAACAGCGCTCCTCAGATTTCTGTTCCTTCTAAAACTAATTACAGAATTAATGATGCCTGGCAAGGTATGTGGGTTTTGAACACTATTGTGCCATTTTTTCACATTTCCTGGACACACTGCCTGACACAAACCCACATGTGGCATATCAAATGTAAAACTTACATGAAATGTTTGTTCAGGCACTGAATTTAGTAAACACTTACTTCTATGTGGCAGTGCCTTTCCTCTCACATATACAGTCTGTTAAATCACTGTATGACATACAAGCTGTAGCGACCTGACCTATGGGATCTAAAACAAATACTTAAGGCTTAGTTTTTGTTTTCTTGAAGTGAGATTAACTTTTGCCAGGGCTGGAGGACACAGTTTGCATTCTAGTGCACAATATAGCAATGCAGTGAAAGTTTCTTATGCTGACTATTGATTCTTGTTATTTACAGGCCATGAGTCAAAATGCATAAAAGAAAATCATTTACTGTAGTTAGACAGCAGTTACCATGCAAGTTAGGCACCCTCACAATTTAAGATTCTTATGTTTCAAATCATCATTGGGCTATGTGATAAAAATGAATTTGCAATGTGATGGTATATTCAGCAGAATGGTGCTATTTATCCTTTTCTCCTCCCTTGAAATGGCTGTAAACCCAGCTGTGGAAGCAATCTTGTCTTAATTTTGTTCTGAAGTCTTTGATGTAATGAAGAATTTGGGAACTCCTTTGTGGTAACAGTTGAGGAATTTGTGGCTGCAGAAAAGAACCGAAGTGCTTGAAAGTCTCCTGTCTGCAATTAGTTAGGAACTATTGATGTGTGACACTACTTCTGGGCCAAGATTCTGAGGTGGCTGTTAGTCATGTGGACTGCTGGGGCTCTGGCAATGTCACCAGAGTTCACCAGAGAATGAGATGTGCCCTGGGTCTCAGGACTTGTATAACACCGTGACTTTTCATGGGAATTAAATAGTCCCGTAATGCCCCCAGGCTTATAATACCAAAGTTGAGGCATTGTAGAGTTGGCATTCATCAGTGGTTTTCTCCTTTTGACCATGCTGTGACATGCTTAGCCAACCTGTCAGGCAAAGGAATTTTATTACATGCATGCAATGAACACAGTATGTGCTGAAAGTGTGTGACTCATGGTGCACGCCTGTCCTGACATAGTGAAGGTGAGCTGTAGACATGCAGGTCTTTAAAGTGTGCAAAGCTCTTGATGCTGAGTCCAACATTAATAGGCAGATGCAGTTACTTTGCAGCACTGGCACTGAAGCATCAGGATTTTTGATTGTGAATGAAGCAGTCTTAGGTCCAGAAGTGCAAATCAAACACAGAAATTTACGATGGACCATATTTTCAAGTGGGAATACAGACATGTTGGGAGAAGGGAAAATGCGTATTAACATTGTCTGTACACTGAATTCCAGAAGTGGCCTCTGTGATGTTGCTTCCACAAAATAGATTTTAGATGTTTGTGCAGCCTTGATTTTGTGCACTCTACATGCTCCATGTCTCAAGAATATCTTGAGACTACACAGCTGGAATTTCATAGAGCCTGTGCAGAGACCTGTTAAAAAATCCTATTGAGTCTAGCAGTGCAAGACTATTTTTTGAAGCTGCAACATGTCCTGAGGGGCCACTTTAACTGTTTTTCTCATAGTCTTTAAAAATCTTTTCTACTTTTCTCAGAAGAGTTCTTGGTTCTACTTATCCATACAAACAAAGCAAAACTGACTCATTTAATTCAATTATGGATCAATATGTGTTGCTGTACTTAACAGACAATAACGTGGAGATGCTTGTTGCAATTATCAAGTAGAAGTAATGAATAATTTGCTCTCAGCCTTGCAGGATAGAGAAATAAAGCAGCAGTCACCTGAGCTATGAAATTTAACTATTACATTGTATAAAAAGGCAGTGAAAACCAGGGAAAAATGCATTGTGAGCATAGACAGGTCTGTTTGCTGAGGAAAACAACTGGCAAAAATTTGCTTGCAACCCTTTAAAAGGTGCATGTAGTGACACATATGGGGCAATTAAGCAGATAATTGACACATAGTGTAGTTTGGTACTGACTGCTTCTCCTTAGAGTGAGCTATTATTAAGGCAGTGATTTCCATGCCTTCAGTTTTGCGTACAGGGGTGGACATGCTGTTAGCAGTTACAATCATTATATTTTTTGCTCCCACTAGCTTGAAGTTTTCTATCACCTGGTGCTGTGGAGCTTATATCCTTGACCGCTGCATATGACAATTAATTTTGTTTAGAACTTCTACTTCCTCCTTTGTTCCATGGCTGCAGCCCAGCAGCTAATTTCACACCAAGCACCTAATTACCTGTCTTGGCATTTCTCCTCTGCTTAAAGCATTCATAAAGACTGTGTAACTGTTTCTGAAGTCCTCATTAGAATGGAGAAAAACTTGCCTGGCAAAGAAATACTTCAAGAAAAAAATGTGAATGTGTAAGTATTTTAAAAGCTATTGAGCTCTTTAGACTAGTGAAATGTATAGTGCTATTTTAAAACAGAAAAACTGTTGCCAGTGCTCTGTCACAGACTTCTCCAGTGCTGAAGCAGAAGTGGGCATACTTAATAATGACAGACCAATTGTGTGTTCCACTTCCTAACTGCCTGTCTTTCCACTGAGATTTCTTTATGTTGGAAAAAAAATAGATGGAGGTGTAATTTTTTAAAGGTATTTCTCTCTTTTGCATATTTCACTGTCTTTCCAACTGTTTCAACCAAGAGCAGGGTCTAGAGTCCCCTGAAGTCTAAATTTGGCATCCTTAACTCCAGTTAGGAGTCAGGATTTTCATGTCTGTCGCTTGTTTCACACACCTCTCCCCCCGCCCCCCACGTCAGTGAAGATTCTGGTGTTGTATAAACTAAGCAAATTTCTCCTAGGAAACCAGTGAAGTGTGGCAGCACTGATATTCTGCCATTGCATTCTGCCACTACTACTGCCCTAAATTTCTAAGCAATATGCAGTAGCACTTGCAGCCCATGTTACCAGGATATCCATTTCTTGTCCCTGCTTTTCGTTGCCTGCCTCTTCTCTGCATCTTCCCCGACCGCTTCCTCCTCAGAGGAGGGTGATGCTGCAATAGAGGATTCACACAGGGGCTTCTAGTGGCTTGTGCTCCATCTTCACTCTTCTGCCATCTGAAAGCACCCCCCACCCTTTCCACCAAGTGCTGGAGCAGAACAGAGGTGCACAGAGCGGGTCTGCGTGTTGCAGAGAGGGAGTGAGTGGGAGAAAGATTTTTCCTGTGACTGATTCCCATATGACCTTAAGCTGCTGTCTCCAACAGGAGAAGTTTTAGAAGGACAATTCCAGCCTTCCAGTAAGATCAAATAATCTGGGGAATAGACAGTAATGGAAGAAAGTAAAGATAAACTTCCTCTTGCTTTTCCCAAACAGTTGGCTGCAATGACACTGAACCCTTGCCCAGTGTCTTATTAACAGCAAAATCTTGACAATACTTTGGGAGGTATCACCATTGTGGAGGATTCAAATGGAACTTCTTAGCACAAGACTGCAAAAAAAGCATTCAAGTATAATACAAACACAGTAAAGTTTAAGTGTTAAAATATGTGTTGAAACTTCCAAAGGATGGAAGAGGAGGACATATTCCTATATAATTTTCCCCCCCTTTCTCCTGCTCATAATCAGATTATGGCATGCCCAAACTGAGTCAAACTCTTCCATCTTCCAGCTCCAAATATTTCCATATCAAAAGGTAAATAAGAATCTATTTAAAACAAACCCACAATCTAAAGCATGTCAAAACAGCTCACTTCTTCATTGATTTATAATTCTATCACCTGAGAAAATTGCAATACATTTCTTTATAGATTTTACAGGTAGAGCGACTAGTGACTATGTAGGTTCCCGCAGCTTCTCTGTCTTTCAAAAGGGCACATAATGTGAACAAAACCAAGGCTTTTCACTCAGATTTTAGGTGCATTCTCTCCCTTCAAAACAAAGTTGTGGTTACCAATCTGACTACATCAGTAGCATATTTCTTCATCTGACATAAAAGCAAGACAGGAGTGAGAAGGAAAATCAGAATGTCTTCAACAAGAGATGTCTATTAATGCCAAAATACACTGACACTGAATTTTCAGAACAGTTTCAGCCTTGCTTACTTGCTGTAAATAGAAACTCAGCTGGGTGATTTTGTTTTGGCGTTGGAGTGATAAATTCTGTATAACTTAAAATTCAGCACAGGATGCGGAGTTGATGTAATCTGAGACAAGATTGAATTGGAATGTCAGGTGCTTTCTCATGAGGTAAGATTTTATCAGAACCCATGATCTGCTCTGTCTCCCAAATACGATGAAATTCAAATCCAAAAAGTGTGACTCTCCCTTGAAACAGCTGCTGCAAAAAAAATGTTGTTTATTTATCTTTAGGTTACTAAACTTTAGGTTACTAACTTTAGGTTGCAAATGATAAATACACAATGAAAGTATACTCATGATTAAGGTATTTGCAGTTAGTTTATGTTGCATTATACATGCTTTTTTTTTTTTTTTTAGTTTAAAGAAAATTCAGCTTGTGGATATGCAGGGTATTCTGGTTATGTTTAAAACTCTTTTCTTTCGCTTGCAATCAAATAGGTTTTACATTTCCCCATCCTAATGTTAGCATTTAAAGATTTGGAACCTGCTGTCATGCTGATTGCTAATAAATCTTTGATAAAAAGTTTAACAGTGAGATAATTAAAGTTTATCCTTCTCTTATGACAGCCCAGTGGTTTTCCTTTAAGTGAAGGGTATGGCTATAAAGAAGCATATTTGCACTGGTTTTCTGCATTCTGGAGTATGCTAAATTAATCAGCTGGTTTTACAGGCAAAGTAGTGGCTGAAGTATAAAAGCAATTATTGCTTAATTATCTTAGCTTTAGGAATAAACCAGCATAGATTTTGTAGGCTGGTCAGAACAAAGCCATCATCATCTTTGTCTGTATTTCATAGTCCAGTGAAATAACTCAGCTTGGGATAGAGTTTACAGATGCCAAATTCTTGCCCTTGCACTGGATTAATCTCATGCAGATTTCCAGTTCTTGTGTACTTTGAGCATCCTTTCACATTGTATTGGCAGAAATCCAGCACAAATGGACCTTGTCCAGTTCTGGATGTGAATTTTGCCTTTTTGGCTGTTGCATTAAGTTTCTTGGACTGAAGACGATTTATGGCTCCTGGATAGTAGCACAGTTTATCCACCCATCTTCAGCCTCTTCACCTGGCAATATTCAGATGCCTTGCTTGGCACTGCCTTGGAGCCCACCAATGTGAGTGCACAACATTATATTTGTAAAAACTGTTATGGAGGAAGCACTCTTGAAAAACATTTCATCATACAGATGGTGTTTTCTTGCATCTAAATTACTATTTCACACACTTAGGGGGGAAGGAGGCAGAAGCATTTTAATAAAATCACTGTCTCTGTTGGATCAGGTTTCACTTGAAGAGAACCTGTGAGGCCAGTTAAGACATGAGTGCACTAGAATTTTTGCTGAACAAGGTGATTTATGGGCTTGCCCACACAGGGGAAGTCTGCCTAACATTTTTCATGACACACAGTTCTTGTATGAAGAGATTATGTAGCACGTTAGGGAATGCATCATTTGTAGTGTCTTAAAGAATATTCCTGGAAAGGTGAGAGAGAATCCAATGCTTCTGAAGGCGTATTTAATGCTCTGCCAACAAGATAATCTTGAAAATTAGATACAGATTTACTTAGTCATTTTGCACCCAGTGCTGCTGACTTTCCCAAGCAAGAGGCTGGTAATAAACTGATTCAGGAATGGGTTCATGCCTGCAGGCAAATGCCCGTGGTGCAGAAACAAGAACAAAGTGTAGCGAATTGCTTCAGCTGCATGCTGGAGTCTGTGCTAAAACAAGTTGCAGCATCCTGGCAAGACTGCTTACAGCTAAAAGGCTGAGTTTAGGGCACAGATTTTCCTTAAGTGGGCAATAGTGACGTGTCTTAGTAGCAGCCCATAAGGGCAGATGGGCTGATGAGGGCACTGGGTCGAGTGCCTGCCCTGTCTGTGGCCTGAGCTGCCTTTGGCCAGGCTGCCTTAATGGTGTGTGATGCAGCTCAGCCTCTGCAGTTTGCAGCTCAGAGTATTAAAGGTAAAATTGCATTGATATTAGGCTGCTCCAACAGATTGAATTAAGCTTGTTCATACCATAGACACGGTAGTCTCCACAGAAAATAAGGGAAGTGCAGGGGACTGTATGGCAGGCTTTACTGAGTCAACATTTCTCACATCAGCAGTGTTTTAGGTTTCCTGGTGTAAAAAAACCTTTTAGCTTCAATAGAGATCAGATTTTTTTTTCTTCTTCATCTTTTAATCCCAAGTTTCCAACAGCTCTTGTAGAAATAGAAAATTCTGTCTGTTTCTGCAGATGAATGCCTGACTTTTAATTAACCCAGTGAATGCATATAGATCAAATTTGCTGTATGCATTCATCTGTACTTGAATTAAGAAAAAGAATGTGTTCAGTGCTGTAATGTAGTAAAGTTTATTTTTAATTAACCTGATTTGCACTTGTAAGCTAAAGCTCCATAGTACAGCTCAATCATCGTTTACATCTGGGACCACTGGGGACAGTTTGATTCTCTACCTGCTTGGTCCTAGGCCATAAAAATATGTCCATTACCTGCAACTTTCAGGTTTTTCATTGAATTTATATTAGCATTTGTAGGACATAATGTTGTGCAACAACACAGTTTTCTCAGGTTCGCCTCCCTGAATCCAGATTTCTTAATCTTTGTCCACTTTATCTTCTGCAGTATGCAAATTATGGATCTGAGTTTTGCAGATTGGAACTATTTTTATTCTTCCTAAGCAGCTGTGAGTTGTCCTTGAATAACTTCTCATTTTGATGGGAGAGCACACTGAATCATAGGAAACTGGGGCTTACAGAGCCCATCACCCTGCCTGCTTCACCCCCGAGTGGTGTTTGACTTGCTGGCAGAGCTCTGTGATTCCAGAAGGAAGAAAAAACAATGCACCTTCCCTCCTCACACCCCAGACAAATCCAGACAAATCTATCCCAGTGACTTCCTACATTTAATCTTGGAAAGGTTTTCCTAATGTCCACCTGAATCATTCTGGAATGCTGCAGGTAGTGAATCTTTCAGGAAACAAGTGAGCTGCAGCAGGAATGGCCTGGGAAGGATGTTTGGAGGGAAAATGTAGCACAGGAGGTAGTATTCCATGTTGTTACTCAGCTGCCACAAGCTGAAATTAGTACCTAGCAAGAAATTTCACTCTAGTATCAGGGGTGTAAAAAAAGAGAGAGGACTGAGACAGGATGTGTTTTGAGCTTACTGGTTCCCTTAAAGGAATAAAAAATGGCAACAAAAATAACTCTGGTATTCCATAGCTGCTACCAGCTGCAGCTGATTAAAAGATACTTGCTAACAGTGTATATAGCTAAGTACTTTCTTTCCTGACAGCTTTTCCTGCATAAACAATTTCAGTTGGATTTTTTTGCACTGACTAAACTGCTCTAAATGTGGTCCAAAATATTCTATAGATACTTTTTATTACTGCTCACCCGGCTAGTTGTAATGTATTCTTGTAAAATGCAAATGCTACTCTTTGTATGGGAGCACCAACTTCCCACTCCCTGCTAGCCTACGATAAAGGAGATCAATGCACAAACTTCCTAGCATGGCACATAGCAATCAAGTCATTGTAAGTGGGTCAGGGATAAAAAAATCAGATTCTGGGAAATGACAAAATAGGAGCTTACCAGACAGGGTGTGGCGAGTTGGTGGTGGAACTAAACCTCCTTCCTGAGTTGTGATGATGTTGTCAGTACAGGCTTAAACATGCTCACAGATGGAACCCTGATGTTGCTGAAATTAAGTAGCCAGTAAGTTCTTTTCCTCAGCTGCCACGTTCACTTTCAAATAGGACATTTTCTGAATAGGCTACAGGTCCTTCTGAGCATTTATTCCTGCACAGTTGCAGGAATATGAGAAGCTCATATAATAAAGCTCAATATGAGATGTGCTTCAACCAGTACAGATAAGTCTTTGTCAAAGGCTGTGTGGACTTTTTCATTTTAAGTGATGCTTATTTTGGTTTCAAATCAGTAAGTAAAAACAAGTAGGAACAAAATCAGATTACTTTTAAATGTAGTAGGAGATTCTTTCATGATTCTTCTGATTTATTTAATTATTTTTTTCAGGTTTTTTTTTGCTTCTGCACATATGTGTATGTGTCTTTCTTGAATAAAGTCTGAATAAAAATTTATCAAAGGCATCAGGATTTCACCTTTTACTTTTAAAGCTTAAATGTAAATTTATCATGGCTTTTAATGAGTTATCTTGTGAGTAAGGATGTAAAGATTTGACCACACAATAAGCTAAGCTGGTAAACACTATTTTTAGATAAGAGCAACCACTGTCTTTGAAGGTTCTCTATGCTTTGACAGTAAAGAGTTCTAATGGTCTGTACGAGATGGATAGCATTAGCAGAGACTTTTTGGAGAACTGTAAGCAGACAGCCTTTTAGAATGGGAGTACATTACACCGTGTTTGACAAAGTAGAACCATTGTATACTTCAATGGCAGTGCTACCATAATTGGAAAAAAAAGAGAAACCTCTCTTATATAAATATTCTCCAAGGGTAAAAAAGGAAGATAAGAACACATACAACTAGTATATTCTCTTGATTGTTTTATTCTTGCCTCCCAACCCCCCCGATGATTTAGCAGAGTTCTAGTAAAAAGGAAGGGGTGACTGGAGGAAAAAATGGAGATTGGAAAAGAAAGCTGTCCTTATGAGATGCTAACGTGTTCTTCAGGAAGTCACCTGTCAACAGAGAAGGTTATTTACTTTAGCAACTACTGTCTTTGTGCAATGAAGCTGCCGAGTTTTGAGTTTGTAATGTCAGTGCAATCTCTGGGTCCTTTAACTCCACTTATTTCCCAGAGTCTCTAATATTCTGTTTCAACCACTACTTCCCTTCAGGGCAGCGTTTTCTGATAGCCTATTCCTAGCTGTAAAACCTGGCTCTTCATTTCCCATACAGATTTTTCTTTTAAACTTATTTTTCTAGGACTAAGATTTTTATTTACCATATGGTGTAATTTCTCAGGAGTCTAATATGTACACTCAGAGTTCCCAGAACCTGTTGGAATAGAGATTTTGCTAGTATAAGCCATGGCCATATAAAGCCTCTCGAGCTACATGGATGTTAAACTGGCTATGTGACAGCCAGCTAAGTCTGATGTAAGTATCTTTTGAAACCACATAAGGGGACTATTAAAAAAACCCTCTATTTGTAGCCATGTCCAAGAAGTATCCTGTTGAAAGTTCTTTGGTTCTGAGTTTCAGATGTGCCAGCATTAAATAAAACATAACTAAGTCATCAAGTGAACTCCAGAGGAATATGGCACCCAGCTCTTTGATTTGTATTGTACCAACTCCTACTGACTCTGCTCAGAAATTAAGATCATCCTTTGCCTACCACTTTAAAGTTATGTATAATGAAGAGAGCACCCTTGTACCAAAAAGCCTACAGAAATGATGCTAAAACAAACTGGATTGCAAGGCCAGGTTCTAAGTGACTTGACTGGTCATAGTGTCCAACGCTGGGATGAAGTTTTCCTCTTATTCAGTCAATATTGATATTTTGTGATAGAAGGAAATATTGTAATTCTTTTGTAAATTTTTGTTTTCAAAGCATTCATTTTGAAACTGACACATAAAAAATTTTAACATCTAAAAACTACTTCCCTAGCTCTGAGTTGTTGAAGGCATTGGGCTTTTTTATAACTGTACACTTGATAATGAATAACAGAAAGACCCATCACCCTGCCTGTGTATGACTTTGTTTAGTAAGTAGCAGTGGTTTGACAGACACTTCTTTGGTATTACAGTCCTCTCCAGTTTTGTTTTAAGCATTTGTAGGATGGATTTCCATGGTGAAGAGATGTAATAACTGACCAGATGTAGTAACTCCCAGAATGAGGGTAACTAAACCAAATAAATAAGATTGCTGAATTCCCCACCCACCCAAAAAAAAACCCCCAAAACAAAACAACAAACTACAAAAAACCACAAAATCCAAAACCCAAACCAAACCAAAAAAAAAAAAAGAAAACAAAACCAAAAACACAATCAGTGAAAGCTGAAGGGAGCATCTTACCTAGAAGTGGTGTGACACAAGTACTGAATTCAGGAATCCTTTCATCAAAGTGCTGTGATGACTCTTCTGTTCCTTGCAGGGAAGCATGTTTGTAGGATGATTTGAGGCTCCCTCCATCAAAGAGGATGAAACTGCACAGAACAGGTATGGTCTGTGGGCAGTCGAGCACGGCTCTGCAAATCTGGCTTTCCTTCTATATTTAAGCTGGCTTTTTAAAAAACCTATCATAATGAACTCTTGCAATTTAACAGGAGTTGTGTTGTAGTTAGTGCTTTTCAGTAAAACTGGTTCCTTAATTTCTCAGCATTCACGACAGTAAGTTTGTGTTCACTTCCTCTCAGATTGTATTATGATAGTAGAAAGGAATCACTGTATGCCATAAAATACAGTGAATATGAAGTTTCAGTATAGAGCATTCAAAGGTTATAAAGAAGAATTGACATGGAAAATATGTTGTACTAAAATTGATATACTCATTTAAAAGTTAGGGGAATTAGGGGTGAAAAGTTCATATAGTTGAAGGCTTTTACAAAATGCCTTGTAGCATTGTCCAGGAGCTTGTATGAGAATTTACAGTTTCCATATGGATTATTGATTAATAAATATACATTGTGCTGAATTTGCAAACCTTGGAATAACTTTTCAATACTTGAATGTAAGGGGGGATGGTATTTTAATTTTATGGATAGGGAGTCTTTTTCATGAGTCCTTAATTTTAACAGAAAGGGAAAAGAGTATACTGTAAATCTCATTAAATGGATCAGTCAATGTCTATGAACATTGGTTTCATAAGACCATTTTCTTATCTTAAATGACTTGGCTGCATGTCGTAACCAGGTTTGTACTGTGACGGGTGGTGGAAGGCAGGAAATGGGACTGCATTCCTCTAGTCCTCTGCTGTCAGGTGTAACTTGCACTGATAAATACCCAGACTGAGAGAACTGCACTTATAAATCAACCCTGTATTTAATAGTTTCTCTGATGCTAATGTATTTTGGAGAAACTGGAAAAGAACCCCAGAATGTAATTGTTGTTGGTATCATGCTGATTTATGTTCTGACATAAATCAAATTTGTATCATGTACTCCCAATAGTATATGGATTTGCTATTATCGTGTTATTTGTTTATTGTGGTAGTCTCTGGACCTTTGAGATGGAGACTTAATAAAAATAATTTAAATAGTGCTGTCCGTAGCAGCAGCAATAGTAATAAAGAATCAGACTAATCCCCAAACAGAAACTCAGCATACTGTAAGGAAGATTATCTAAGGAGTAATCACAACGCTAATACTAATACCAGATTCATCCTCTTGGAATAATAAGCTTGCCCAAACCCCAGCATTGGGCATGAAAACTCAGTGCCTGAGTGCAGCCTGAGACCCTTCTTGAGATCTGAGGAACGTGTGCAGGGGTCGCAGGCTTTGAGAGTGTCAGATGGCAAATTTCATGGGGCTGGACATTGCCCATGTCTAGCTGACCGTAAGTGGTGTCAGAGCTGGCCTACACTTCAGCAGTGCTGCCCTTCCGCGGAGGTTATGAAATAATGATTGCTTTTCCTCTGCATGAATGATGCTGGAGGAAAGGACTTGATGGTTTATCAAGATATCATGCTTGACTTCCAGCTCAGGATATTTCTGCATTTGAAATAAGTTCAAAGGTGATTGTGCATTTAAGAATCTTATTAAACAGCTGAATGCTTGCATAGGACTTCTGAAGGAAGTAACCACTCTCAATTGCTCTGTGGAGTCAATTGTACTTTAAAAAGCAAGATTAAGAGACCTTCCCAGAGAATCATTTGCAAGCCATAATGTGTGAGGGACAGAGCAACGAATGAATCCATGAGTCCTTTATTATTAACTGGTGTAGACTGGCAGCTGTTTCCCCAGTGTCCAGAGTTTAGAAATGCTGAGCAACTTGAGTCTAGCTCTGCCTTCATAGACTGAGTATTTTCTGAGAAGAAAGAAACCATGCCTCTGGTGCTGGACAAGGAAAATCTTGTGCTTTCAGAATGATAATGACGGGACTGAATCTGTCTGAATCCCCTTATTTTGGATGCTTTCTTCCCCCATTGAAAGCTGCTCCATAATGCATAACTCTACTATTTCACCTCTTGTTGTTGTGGCATTTAAAAAGTATATTCTAAAAAGCTGCTCAGCTAAATGAAGATTTCTGGGATGATGTGTTCCATCTTCTTGGATTAATTGCATGTAAGCAGTGACATTTTTTACCCAGTCACAGAGCTGTAAAAGCTGCGCTCTTAACTTCCTTGCAGCATGGGAAAAAGCAACTTTTTTCCAGCAGTGAGAATTATTTTTCTAGTGAGTTAAATGGCTTTCAAGGACTTGCTCTGCACCTCAGAAATTCTTCAGCACCATAATTCTTTGTTTGACATGCAAACATTCTACCTCTTAACCAGAGCCAGCTGAGAAGATATCTTCTTGAAGATCTGCATAACCATCTTGAGAGACCATCTGTGGAACTTCTTATGTAGTTTCCTCCACCTCTACCCAGCCTATCTAAATGGAAAAGGAAGCAGAGGTTCAAGGGGTAAGGAAAGAAAAGGTGGACTTTTTCTTTAGGAGAAATACAGCTCTTTGCACTTCCTGGCAGACACCTCTGCATAAAATAATAAGCCAAGGCTAATATTATGAGTGTTTTCTCCAAATTAAGTACCTGGAGAGATTCACTGTTGGTCAGGCTGTATTTAAATCTAGACATTTTGTATTCCTTTTGACTTTATGACATTGTCATTCCCTCAGGCAAAGTGATTTTGTTGGCAGTGTCCACTCTGCAGCTTATCCTTTTTATAGCTGGTAGCTGGTTCATAGGAAAGCTCTTGTTTCTTGTCGGCCCTTATGATGAGAAATAACCTAACAGCAGGTACAATTATTTGTGAAAAATCTGTGGAGAGAGTGATAAGGAAGGAGGCTGGAACCTCTGAGAAGCAGATGTCCATTGCAGGTAATTAATGCATGGATCTGGCATACCCAAGAGTTTTATGAGGCATCTGACACATGTCAGGATACAGCTGACTGCTTTCCCTGAAGCTCCTTTTCTGTCAAGCATGCTTACCTTTTGACGTATCTGTAACTACAGCTGGGTACAGAGGTCTCAAAGTAGGAGTCAGATAACTCTTTCCTTGATTTATGGTGGGAGGGATGAGAAAGGATGTAATGCTCTTCAGGTGAACAGTTTGCCTTTTCCTCCCATTTGTGCCTGAGGGTGATTTGAGCCAAATGACATCCCCAAAATGAGCAGAAATCTTACAAGATTCTGCCACTGTTAAATTTCTTATACAATTCTCGACAGATTAATCAGGACATTTGTTTGCAAGTATCCCTGGAGAAAGCAATAATGTTTGTGCTTGTAGTAGACTTTCTGCACAGCAAGGCTTGAACAAACTCTTATGCTATTTTCTCATTGGAATAACACTTCTGTGACTTAAGTGTAAACCAGGAAACGCCTTTACAATTCTGCAAATTGAAGTGTATTCAAAGCAGCTAGTAAGTAAGTGCATTTTTCAATGATCTGAGCTTCAAGATTAGTATTTTTCTGAGCTTTTTGGAATGCCAGTCCTTCCCTTCCACAGTGTATAGTCTACAACTTCTCAGGAGCTGCCTATATCACTGACATGCATATCTTAGTGGCTTAATGTTTGAAACTGAATTTTTAATTAAGGACTTAACAGATTCTGCAGACGACTCTACTAGATTATTTTAAGAGTTTGTCTACCAGATCAGCTGAACACTGAAGAAGAAAGCAGCTTTTCTCAGTGCAGGCTGGAGAACTTGGGTATGCAGCATCACTGGTCATTGGGTTTTTTGGTGTTTGGGGTTGGGGTTTCTTTTGTTTGTTTTGGGGTTTTTTTAATACTGCTGCTTTGTTACCTATTTTTCCAAGTTAGCTGCTATCAAATCATTTAATATAGGATCATCTTTCTCACTGTCTGTCTATCAATTTACAACTGTATTTCATATAGTAGACTACAATTTTGGTCTCAGAAATCTACTCTGGAATGATTTCTGGAATTACTGGAATTCTGGAATTCCTCAAGCTGGCCAATTAACAACCAGCTCTGTCTTTTCATTCTTCAGCACCAACTCATGTGGCTAGGAATAATTGGATCTATTTTGTATTTTCTATTGTGTATATTACTTCTGCCTGCTAAGTCTTTGCTTACAAATGATCAATTCTTATCAAGTACTGTGTTACAACATTCAACTCCTTAACATTTCAAAACAAAATTCTGGTTGATTTGACCTCATTTTCAGGGTTTTTTTTTCTTTGGGAAACGTGTGTTCAACAAATAACCTCATACTTTTAAGACTTACTATTTTATTTTAACGTTGTAGTTTTTAATTAAATTAAGAAATTGCCTGATAATTACCTTTCAACTTAAAAAATTACACACTAATCACTTGTCCAGTTTGTATTGCTGACAGACAAAACTTTGGCTGTGAAATGGAATTACAATTTCTAGTTAGAAGTGATTGTACTGTCAGCATGTATTCTTCAAGGGTCAAAATGACTTTAAGAACCTTCTTTTTCAGATTAAATTTTGAGGTTTTGTTCTTGTCTGGGGGCATGAGGTACCCAGCATGGCCTAACTCCTCACCTCCCACCCCCATCTCTTATTTAGAGGATGGCATGTGAAGAGATCTATCTCTACCTCCTTCCTCTGAACTTGCTAATGTGTGCACCGATGGTGCTAGGGAGTGCTGTACTGGAAGATCTGGCAGGTGAGAATAATTGCCCCATGGTTGCTTCAATGGTACACAATTTAACAATGCCGTTCAGTCTCCCCAGGGTAATCCAGTCTAGGTGGAAAGCACCATGGCTTGTCAGAGGAAGAAGACAGCTGGCAGCCAGGAGGTTCCAAAGTCTTGTTCTGCTTCCACTATCTGCTTCGTGTAGGGTCTGTCTCATCACCTTCCAGCCTTAGTGCAACACCTGCACTGCCTCCCTGCACCATGAGGGTAATGCCTGTTTAACCACCAGCATTGCACAGCCTTTTTGAGTACTAACTTGTTAAAGCCTCACTCATTGCCCTGAGTGCACACGTTGTTCTAAGAACAAGCAGTCCAACACAAAATACAGCAGAGGAAGCACTGGGGAAAAAAATACACCAATAATGAGCAAAGAGCAATCCTGAGGAAGTTTAAGTTCCTCAAACATTGTACAAAGCTGCAAATAAATTACTTTGGTCCACCAAAGCTGATGCTGGGATGCTGATGCTCAACAGATTAGAGGAGACAGGAAAGAAATCAAGATTTTAAAAAATCATGCAGAAAGTTAGACTGTATACAAACATTTTCTAGTCAGTGATGAAAATGGTTAAGACTTCCTCTGAGTATTGAAGGGGTTGCTATTTTGACAAAAAGTAAGGTTTTTCTGTGAGGTGAAGGGGGATTACTGCTGTGGAGCTAGATGAACAGAGTAGTCTGTGCACAAAGCAGCTGCCAATACTGCTCTGCTCTCTGACCAAAAAGACCAAGGGAGAAGTTGAAAAAAGGGCAGAACACGATAGCTAAATTGTTAAAAGCCAGTTAGATAAACATCAGCAAAACATTAGATCATATGTACCTGCTCGTGTATTTGTTTTTAATCCTTCACTTCAAAACCCACTGCTTCCTTTGATGAAACTGGAAGCACACATCATCTCTGCCTGGCAGAGGCTGATGAGTCTTTTAGTGCAGGAATGGAACCTCACTGCTGGAGTACATAACACCTTAGTAAAAAAAGGTATAAAGGTTTCAGGCAATAAAAAAGGTAAAGATCAGGCAGTAGTAGTGGGTAGCTAGATAAAGGCAATATTTTTAATAACTGTGTGGAAAGCATTTCTACTGATGCAAATTGTACAGGTGTCTATAGATCAGTATTAATTCTGTAAAAGTGTTATGAAAGTTATTATCAAGGAATTATTGATTTTATAGAGAGGGCAGGTGTGTGACAGTGCAGCATCATAAATTGAGCTATGAATAGGATTAAAGTGAGAATGAAGATTAAGGCATTTGCTATCTTCAGTGTTCCTCTGGATGCACTTCAAGTTAAGAGCAGCGTGTCATAGAAACAACAAAGCAATAGGGTGTTTTCTCCATAAGATCACTACTGCTATAAAAACCGATAAGAAATAACTGAAAGGGCACTAGATCCACGAAGGGGAAAATCAATTAACAGCTGAAAAGTTTGGTGTGATATGATGTTATCTGATGTTGCACAGATATTATTTCACTGTTAGCAGCAGCTGTTGTTTCTTCTAGGTATCGAACATGTGTACCCCTCATTTTCTAAAACAAAAACTGTAACTGTATTGTACCATGTTCTCACCGCCTCACTGCATGAAATCACTCCACCAGCTAGGAACTCGGCTTATATTTTCCTCTCTTTCTAGCCTTCTATTCCAGTTATCAAAGCCAGAAAATCCCCGAGTATAACTGGAAGATACATTTAATTGATTGTGGTAATTCTTAGAAATCTGGATTCAGCTTGGATGGTAGATCCATGTAGTTCAATTGCTATACTTACTATAAATGTCAAGATCAAGTGGTTGCAACTAGGAAAAAAATATAGAGTATTGAAATGCCTCAGCCAAGAAATAACAGAATAAGAAAAACCCATGGAGGCACCCAGGGGGCTTGATAAACTCTGATGATTCAGCCAACACAGAGATTAAAAAGAGATACCTCTCAACTGTTAAGTGCTGCAGAGAAATTGACAGAATTACAGTATAATAAAACATTGCATTTGATATCAAAGTGAAGCTTTATCCAGACACTGTGCTAATAGTATTACTCTCTGGAGTGGAAGGAGATGCATAAAATAAAACAGATTGAGAAGGCGGTAGGCAGTGCAGGTGAGAATTCTTCAAAAGATGGCAGGTGCCAAGTGGAACATTTTAAAATCAAATGTGGGTGTTAGAAAAAGATTAAGGTCTGAAATCATAGGGATTCAACAGCTACAGAGAGATTAAGAACAGGCCTAGGAAAAAATGAAGGGCAGGCCAGCCCCAGAGTAATCAGTGACAGGAGGGCAGGACACTGTATGAGAAACATGCTGTGATGCTCTGAACGGTGCAGGAAGCCCTAGCCAAGCATGAGTGGATACACTGCACTGTCACACTGAGACAAAGAAGTTTAGAGATCATCACAGCATGCTTCCCAAATGACAACCCTCATAGCAGTAGTCAGCTGAGAAGGCATTTGTGTGCCCTTCAGTCCATTAACCTCTGTTTGACAAGTTGTGCAGTGTGTCTACCTGCTTACCTGATTCAAACCTCTGTTTACAAGGAGGAAGGTGAAAGAAGGTGACTTTTATGTCCTCTAAAATATAAGGCATCAGATATGATGTTTATACAAAAGTATTGAATACTCACTGTAACTATTCCCTTTACACCACAGCACTTGTCATTTAATAGTATGCTGTCAAACTGAAATGTCACAAAATATGTACAACAAATACTTTGGTATAAAACTGAATTTGCATCAATTACATCTGACAAAGAATGGAATGAGCAATGTATTTTTGGCAGGCAAGTAATTAGGGAGAAGTGGTTTTGACAAAAGGACTGTTTTACAGCTGAGACAATTAAACTGTTCAGTGTTGCTCTAACTGAGCTGAAAGGAAGGATCTTTTCCCATGTCTTGCCTCCAGAGTTGTAAGATATCTGCAGCAGAATAGTTTTAGCCTCCGTACACAACTTCTCAGCTCACACACCTGGAGTGCTGCCTTACAGACTGTGCCTTGATTTTCTTGTTTTCTTGCCTCTGTTACTATGTCCTGCCACTGTGGTTCCACCTTGTGTGTTAAGTTCAGATTTTTTGTTCCTATTTGCAAGCTTATGTCAAGCAGCATTTTCTGTGCCAGCATTCCCACTGTTACCCTCAGAGGGATTTTAAGATGAAAGCTGTTGGAGTGGGGGAACTCTCAGGTACAACATAATGAATGGTATATAAGTAGTTGGATTAGATTCCAAACCAGAGGAATGCAAGTCAAGCAAATATTACAAACTTTTCGAGTAGAAAGATGAAATGCTTAACACATTTTCCCTTTTCACCACTAAATGCTTATACAAAGTACTTAGTATATTTTCCATTCATTTAATTTCATTTCATTTCAATGCATTATCTTCTTGAAAGCACACATCCTAGAAAGAGACTGATTTCAGTATAGCACATACAGAGTGAAATTCAGATTTTCCAGTACAGTGGGACATTGGCTCTGGTAAGTGCTGTAAAGATGATGGTATTCCATAACTGACAATCATATATGTTGGCTTGGAGGGGCACCTGGTGCTGATGAATGGATTGATGCTGGCAGGCATGCGTTGTGCATGCAGGTTTGAATCTTGCTTCTGTTTGTTATTTGCTCATCGTGACTTGTGTTGTTCTGAAGTCGTGGGCTTGAGAAGGTCTTGTCTGAACAAGAATATGCTACATGAATTACTTGAATCAAACCTGCAGTAGTGAATTGTGCAAAAAGGTGTGTGGAAACATTTGGTTTGTTTTTTGGTTTTGATTTTGGTTGTTGGGGCTATTTTAATACATTGTAAGTAATCACCTCAACATTTGCTCTGGGAAAAGATCAGTTGCCACCCTGAAATGAACACATAAGAAATTTCTAGGTAGAAACAATGGAAGTCCATTGCCTGTATGCACAGCGTACGCCTGCTGCTAAGGTATGGTGCTCAGTTCTGGTGTCTGTGTAAAATGAAAATCAATAAGGAGGGATTGAACAATGGGCTATACAGATTAGGCAGAAGACAAGAGATGTGTATCTTACTGAATTCAATGTGCTTTATTTCTCAGTAAGTCTATCAATAAGGCTGGATAGAGTTTTATTATATGTAAGTATCTTTGAACATGGAGATACGAGATATGCTACAGTATGGCAAGGGAAAAGGACGGGCTTTTTGATCTCAACGGGAGCCTAGCAGTCTCTTGGGGCTGCAGATCACTTGCTGCTATTGGAATCCCTTAGACAAGTTTATTCCTCTTATTGGAAAGAGAATAAGATGGTTCTTTCTGCATTGGTATATATGGAGGATCTGAGTAGCTGTGCTCATTCCCCTTCTTCACAGGTCCTGAACATAAATGAAATTCTGTCTCAACATTGAAATTATGACTACAATTAATTGTCATGTGTCAGAACTCCAGTCAGGTGCCTGAAGCAATCCTTCTTCCTCTCATGCTTAACTTGGTTTCTGTCATTTTTATTTTTCTTTCTCCGAAACATTCAAGGTAACTTAGAGTTGTTGATAGCCTACTGAATTTGACAAGCAAGCTGGGAGGTGGTACAGGGGCCCCTCTCAATTGCTTCAACTATATGCCCTACTAATAAGGTCAAAGTGGTCTTGAATGCCTGAGCTAGGATTTTTCCACAGTTCAGATTGACAGGCACCTTTAAAAATGTTTTAATACACTTTCCTAAGAAAACATTGTTTATATAGTCATATCTAGCTTTGGCCTCTAATGAACTCAGAAGTAGTTGGCTAATTTTAGTGAAATGACAGGAAGATCATAGTGTCAGAGACATTAAGCTTCCACAGTTTTTGGGCAACTGGGTTAATGCAGTGGCAGAAGTTGCATTCACTAGTGAGAACTTTCTCTGTGGCAAACATTGTAGCAGACACCAAGGAATCCATCCAAGAAATAACATATCTCCCAAAATCTTTAATGGCATGATCCATGGAGCTACTCATTTGCTCTTGGCTTTTTATATGGTATCTTTTTGGGGATAATCTTGGTATATCTCAATTAAATTCCTAATCCCAAAAGGCTTTCAGGTCTCATCTTTCCTGTTGCTTTCCAACAGCATAGCCAGTCCCTGTTTTTAAGGACTACTGTTCTTGCTTTAACTGGAAGCTTTAGACATGTCATGGGTCATTTCTGTAATATATAATTCATTGGCACGTGAACGGGTCAGGTCTGGTGATCTGAAATTGTCATCAGGCTTTATTTAACTTAAAGCAAAAGCTCTCCTATGTACTTTATGCTGGGCCTGCACCATTGGTTATACAATGGAACTTCCCCATGTAGTTAACAAAGACTGTTTTTGGAGTAATATCCATCATCTGAACCTGAAGTACAACATAAAAATCTATTTTTCCCAACAAAAAGGGGAGTCTGGATTTATCTGTATTAATTTTTTTAAATGGAAATTTCTCTTTTAGTTTCTCAAGGGTTGCAGCACTTAAAGGAAGAATGTGCTATATTCTAGAAAGCTTTGGATCTATCAAGGCAAATTCCCTAATGGTAGCTAAAAACATTGCTTATTACCATGTCTACAACTGAAAGGACAAAATAATTGTGATAGTCATCCAAGGTGTTGCTTTTGATCATAAAACAAAGATTAATCAGCTCAAAAATTAATCAGCTGAAGAGCTATGATCTTTATGTGCAAAATCAAAATAAAAAGAAGAAACTTCATACAAAATCTTTGTCCTATTCACTGACTGTGACTGCTTCACTAGAATTTCAATCCATTTTTCAAATTTACCCTGGCCCTATTTTATTTAAAACACATTAATTTTACTCATTCATCTTTTTTTTCTGCAGCAAACTCTATGATGGTAATTTTGGTTACCTGAATGACTACTTTAAAAACATAAATATTATGTTAACTGCTCTGTGAATGCTACTATTTATCTTTCTGGATGAAATTAATCCATTTGGTTATTATGGCTTACTAGACTGATAACTTTTGAATCTTATGGCAAAAATGTCTGTTTTCACAGAACAAGCTAAGTTGATACAGAACACTCAATTTGACTTTTATTTGTTTTTTAGAAATGAATACGGATGAGAAAATGTCAGTAAATTTGTTCCAGAAAATCATTACCTATTGTGTTACATCAAATCTTCTCTGGATCCTAGTAAGACTAGTAAGTCATTCAACCTTGGTTCCCTGACAAAACAAATCATTGCCCATTCATTTACACATTATCTTCAAAATCAGTGCAATGAAATGTCATACCAAACCTACCATATATATTCTCAGGAGAAAATCAATATAACACATGAGCTACAAGAGTTACTAATGTGATAGAAAATGGAACATGTGATCCTATCACTACAGAAATCTTGCTAATAATTTTTAATGATAAATATCTGGAAAATGCTATATTTCTCCTTACTAATTAATAAGGACTCAAAGACATTCAGAAAAAGTGATTCAGGGTTTAGTCTGTGGTTTTGGGGCTTGGGGTTTTTCAGTTTCAGGTGACATCTTCATATAGAAACTAGGATTACAGAGGAAAGGAGTATGTCATACAAACACCTTGTTGAAGGCACTGACAAATCGTTTTGGACTATCCCCAAGTCTAATGAATATTCTAAAAAAAAAAAGAAGACACTTTCTTGAAAAGCATTAAAGCAAAGAGGGCTGCCCATATCCCACACAAATATACAGCCTCTGCATCCTCTATATATCATACTGCCTCTGACACATGAGAACCTGACAACCAGAAAAGGAGTGTCACACAAATAACTTCATCAGCAAAGAATAGCCTGCACAAGCGTTCCTTTCAAGTTGTGTGCCTGTCAAAAAGTGAAAAGAAAAGGTTCACTGAAGATTCATTTTCGTTTTTTGCAGCTGTCAACATAGGTCTGCTCTTCCCTATGATCTCAAGCATACCTGATTCTGAAAAGGGATGGCTGAATGGGGTCTTGCCCTATATTCTTTTTCTGTGTAGGTGCCAGCAGGTCATTTAACAAGGATTTTCAGTTAAGGTAAGCAAAGTTGAATAGTAACTCATCACAGAAATTGTTCCCAGTTCTGCATGATGTGTGTGCACCTTTGCTTCTGTAAAACACTAACTCCATGTGAAGTGGCAATACCAAGAATTCCTTCACATGAACTGACACAGGCATCTCAAGGCATTGAGCTGTGCCCTTGTGCTGGTTCTGCAGGTTTTCTATGTAGGTCACCATGTAATGTTTTACTGGCTCCACGGGACCATTATCAGAAAGTGACAATGACTGCTCTGGTTAGAATTTTTAATGGGGAAGTAGGAAGTTAGAAGTTGAGACCACCCAAAAGAGAGTTTTTACAAATGGTAGGAAAATGGTAGGCTCTTAGCCACATGTTGAAGGTAAAGTTTTATTAGGATTGGCTGACAGGATGGGACACAATGTTGTCAGATTGCATGTTGCAGCTGCATTAGTGTCTGATTAATTTGTAAATAAAGAGAGTGGAAAAAAAATCCCACAAAGCTTGGTCTTTTCTGGAAGCCTAACACAGCCAGCTGTAATATAAATTAATTAGCAAGCGATTCTTACTGAGGTGTTTTGGGGGTTTTTTTGTAATGAAAAATAGACACAGTGCCAATATCCCTTTTACATGATTGGGGCTTCTGATATATGACAGATTGTTAATTTTTTCATACTTGGATCCCTCTGCCATCTAGGCAGGAAAGCAATCCCACGGTGCTTCCAGCAGGGTCTTCAAGAGACTTGAATTACAGCTCATAGCACTGTAATTAAGACTTTGAGATAGGAGTTTGCCTTTTACTTGATTCTGCCTTTATCTGGCAGATTAAGCTACTGCTAAATTGCTTTCCCAGGTTTTAGAGCTCAGAAGAATTTTGTTCAAGTACAGCGAAGGGTTCTCTGGTCCAGTTTCAGACCTACCCAGCTTCCCACAGTTGGCCACACAACTGCTGGAACTGTAAGACATTTTGAAAAACACTCACTACTTCGGGACAAGAGAGACACAGATACCAGGTATCTTTTAGAAAGGCTGCTTCTTGCTTTCTGAAATTTCAAGGACTAAATATAAATAATTTCTTCCAAGGAGAACTGGCAGAGGTGTTCACAGGTCCTCCTCCTGCATGGAATATGGGCAGCCATTTTTGCTTCAATGTTTCCTCAGGAATGTGTATCCCTTTTAAGAATCTTCATCAGACCTGGAGATCACCCCATGAAAGCAGCAGAAAGCAGATTGGTTTAATATGTTGTTGTGGGGTACCAACTCTATTTTATCTTAGGTCAAGCAGATTGGGGGACAGATAAGAGTGAAACATTCCCAAGGTGGGAGAGTGGTGGGGAAGCAAGGAGCAAGAACTTTTGAAATATTTTCCTTTTGCATTCCTACCTGTGTATTTTGGAGAAGGGGTGACTGCTGTTATATGGCTGTGTGGGTCACAGTACTAAGACAGCATCTAGCAGCTGAGCAGGACAAGGACAAAACACACCTAGCCTAAGTCCTTCTTGTTTCCTGCATGGAATAGTCACAGCTCAGGATAGAAAAACCATTATTGCACTTGGAAGAATACATTAAAGAAAAGAAAAAAATAAGATTCCTGTTAAGAGGTGTAACATCTGTTCCTTCTAATGAAAGAAAAAGAAATCTCTCACTAGAGATCAAAAAAAAATTATCAACACAATAATTATTCTCTTTGTCATGGCTTAACATAGGAGATTTGTGAATTGAGTGTTAAATTCCGAAAGAAAAACAACCGTGGTTCACATTTGTAATACCTATATGGCCATTATGTTAGGAAAGGGTCTGACCAGTGTAAATTAAAGCTGAGTTCTTTTTTAAAAATTACTTGAAGCAGGGCTTATGGCATTCTGCTTGAGGGCTTCTGGGAGTGAAACTCCCAGAATTTTCATGTCTTCAGGGTATCATGGTTTTTATTTTTCTGAAAAGTGAGGGAAAGGATAATTTGGAAAGCACTAGACTGGGTTTCTGAAGGGCAGTTCTGGTACAGTATCTGTCTTGCTGAGATCTATATATTTGTTATCACGATTCTATTAATTAAGCTCTGAAAATACGCTTATCTATCCAAAGCAAATGCTGTGACAGAAAATTTTGTGGGAAAAAAAAAATGGATATTGTAGGAGATAAAACACAGCAGGACTTTGAAACTCACAGGAAAGAGTAATTCTGAGAAGAGGGAATTTAGAGAAGTGTAAGAATCTCAAGCCCTACATTAAAATGGTAAAAAACAAGATTATTAAGATTTTTCCTAAGCATAACACAATGCTCTTTTGAGCTTCCTTTTTAAATACTCCCTTCCCTTTCATGGCAATGGTATTTTTTTCCACAAGACAACTTAAACTTTCGTCATTAAATGACTTTTCTATAATGTAGTACACAAATACATTATGAAGCCAATAGTGTCAGAGAGCATTGCACCTACGTGTAAAATAGAAATTTAGAGAAATTTGTGTTATTAAATAAATGTTTCCTATTTCCCTCATTTATCATATTTTATGTGTATTAATTTTTGGGAAACAGCTCCAGAACTATTTTCTTAAACATAAAATCGATACATAAACTTGTGACCCTTGTCTTTACTACTGTCTTAAATCCTCTGAGGTTCTCACCAGAAGGAACAGTTACTTTGCTATTAGCAAGAGCTCAGTTGAACAAAGAAGAAAAAAAATCCATGTCCCCAAAATACTTCTCTTCATAGGAATATATATTAAGCAGTGAAATAACAAAGAAAATTATAGCTAATTTAGACTGACAGTGTTTTTCAACTAGACAGAATCAAGTGAACTTTTTAGATGAGATGCTGGGCTAGATCCTTCGATCTAGATGTAAATAAGTTATAAGATGTAAATAAGCATAAGCATCTTCTTTATGAGACAAATTCACCAATCCTCTTTTTAAAGGCAGTTAAAAGAGACAGGGCTTCAGGTTCTCAGAAGCACAGAAGATCAATGTAAGCGGGATAGAGTGTCTGAGACTGGATAGTTCTCACTCATGGTATCCTTATCTTGGAAAGATGCAAAGGATAAAACTGGCCTGCAAGTAATTCAGATGGCCTAGATTGTTCTAAGGTCTCTGGTTTCTACGAGGTTTTTTTTTCATTCATTTGGTGACCATGACAAGTACAGTATTTCTGGAATGTCATCGCTCTTCTCCTTGAAAAGTAGCACAGAATCATTGTTAGAAGTTGGGAAAATATTTACAGAGTATTTTTATGACCTGAAAACAGTCTGCTGTACAATGTGAAACTTCTCTGTAATGTGATATGTTTTCCAGCCTCTGGACAAGGAAGAGCCAAAGGATTCCATGAGTTTGAGAACCTTAACTTAGAACACATTGTGATCTTCAAGACAGAGCATAAAGAATAGGAGTTTCTGGGAGCAAAATGAGGAGTCCTCTAGACACTGTATTTTGCTTTCTCCTTACCCAGAGAGAACAACCATTCATCATCTAGGAGTAAGATGCTTGGATGAATATTAGCCATCTGTCTGAAAACAGATTTCCTGCTGTGGGGTAAGAAAGTAAAAGATTGATTTGCTGGAAACCTCCTCAATCCTCTCTGGTACAGAGTTTATATAGCTGGCACTAGGCTTCAAAGGATTGCTTTTTTCAAGTGAAGAGGTGTAAACTGTTTTCTCTGAACTGACTGTACTTCTTCCATAGAGTATATTCATGAAAACATGTCACCCTTGAAAACATAGCTAAGGCAACATTTACAGAGAGTAGGAATGTAGAGCAGTAATACTGTTCACAGAGTATCACTTGCCAAGATGTCTGAGCTTGTATCAGTACAATATGATGCGTGAATTTACATCTCTAGCATCAATCTGCCAGTGCTTGGGTACAAAATGATGTGGACCTGAAGTGTAGTCACAGATTCATCACAAGAACTTGCAGCACCCACCTGCCCTCCACCCAGCCCCTTCACGTGTTCATGTGAAGGTCCCCTCTGGATAATTTGCAACTGGCAGATCTTAGGAAGCTGTTTCCTACTGCTTATCAGCTACTAGACATTGCTTCAGAGATCTCTTCTCTGAGGGTCTTCATACCACAGGACAGTATAAGAAGATAGTATCACTCACATTCAGTTAACCTCATTGATTTTGCCCTAAAGGGAGCTATGACATCATTGTCCATTATAGTGGAAGGGTTATTTAGCTGCCCCTTAAGTGAGAGTTACTGCTTCTCCTCTCAGATTTGAAACCTGACTAAAAATAGGGCTGGACTCACTATTCACTAACCTCTCAGATGTAGGTGCAAAAATTAAGGCATCCAGTGAATGACCTCGATCAAGATCTCGGTCAGAGAGGCATGTAGACCCAAATTTTGTGGAAATTTCAGAGATCAGATAGCCAGTCTGTTTCCAGCAGCATTTGGCAATAACTCAGAGAACCAATTACTGTATCATAAAAGAATGCAAGATAAATAAATATGGTTTTTTATTGATGTATAATATGTTCTTTTTCATTTCCTTAGGGATGGAAGGCTTCTTCTTACTACTGGTTTAATTTCCATAAAAATAAGAGGAAATACAGTATTAATGTAGTTTACAGCTCACTTTCTCATACTACAGATATCTTGATCCACAGTTGCAGCCAGGTAAGTACCATTTTCACAAGAGAAACTACCAGTTCAGGGATAATGGGAACTAATTCAGTGCCTTCCTGCTCATATATTGTTGTGAGGGGTTTTGTGGGTTTTTTTTAAACAAGGTATCAGTGAAAATCAGATTTGTTCTAGAAGCAGAGCAATTTGAATAATTCTAAACTGTTAAGTAAAAAAAAGTTCAAAATGTTGTTATAAAAAACTTGAGTTGTCTCTATCATATAAAAAAGCAGTGCAAAAACTTCTGTTATGAGTTTATAAATATCAATGAGTCAATTAATGTGTAATTATGCCCACAAGGGCTCTACTTCTAAAGTGTACAATATATAAAGAACAAAATAAGGACTTCTGTCCAGTTCGGGAACAACTGAAATTAGGCTATGTTTGGTGTTGTCCATGGCAGAAAATGAATCCTTCCCTCAATTTAAAAAAAAAAAATGTCAGTGTTTTTATGTTTGAGCAACTAAAACATCTCATAATTCCGCAGTATATGAGAACTGGTGCAAGACTCATTGAAACAGATGTGCACATATCCACTATTTCAGTGAGTCTTGAAGCAGACTCTGTTACGTTAAAGATCTGAGCAATCAAAAAATTGTTTTGAGTGGAGTTAAATGACAAAATGCTAAATACCAATCTTGATTTCATTTAATAAATTCCAGTGATTCGTGGTCCTCACATATGTGTGTTTTCAGGTTTTCACTTAAAGCATTTGAAGTTCAGTTGCATAATGTGATTTCATACATTGAAAGATTGTAAAGAAGTTGAAGAAAACAACCCACAAAACATTTTTTGCAAAAGATTTTTTGGTGGAAATATATCAATGTTAAATGTATTTTTGACAAAATAAGTTTTCCTGACAATTTGAACCAGATCTAAACTTTCAAATGTCAGCTTAAAAAGTTCTCAAACTGAGACTAATCTGTGAGCCTTCAGCTTGTTCTGGCTCATTGTATGAAAAACATGCTAAAAAACCAATGGGATACCAATGTGCCTTCACATGCACTTCTTCACGGTCATGTTTTTAATGTTCTAAACCATCAGCGGTGTCTATGACCTATCTGCTATTTCTGTTACAAATAATTGCAGTAGCTTCTGCTCTGAATCATGTTCTGGAAAGAAAGAAGCAACAGCTGTGCCGTAAGTAGAGACTTTGTCTGCATTGTTCCATCAGCTTGAGATCCTAATTGTTTGGACAACAGGCTCAAGCCAACTTTTGAACATAAACTTTCTGCTGTAGCTGGGTTCTTTAGGTTCTCTCCTTAGGAATGTTGGAAGTGATTTAAATCGTTTCCTGCTCACTTCATCTCTGAAGTAAAATATATTAGGTGAGCTATACTGTCATCCTGTATCAATAAATCCAGAAAGACAATCATAGCACTCAATATCAATTACTCTCCAATCGTTGTATATTACAGAGACTGTGATGTCCTCACGTCAGTTACTGTCTACTATGTTGTGGTTGTACAATGCTTAGCATAATGTGCCTCTGCTTTTGGTTGCCTTCCCAGTGCTATCTCTATACAAAATAAGTAACATCATTATGACTCCATCGTATTTCCTTCTTATAATCAGTTTTGCCACAATTCACACCATAAGATCACCAAGACTCAGAATTATCACTGCCTTAGCCATAATAGGAGAACTGGCAGCAACAACACTATTATTTCTTCTGAAAGGAAGTCCCCTGATAAAAGTAAAATTTAAGACCTTTGAAAGGCCATTTACTATTTACAATTGATGTAGCTCTGTGGCAGGTAGTGCAGTCTTAGAGGAGAACGATGTCTAACATTTATATCACTTAGTTGAGTAAAATGAGTTGTGGGCATTAGCAAACCAGGTAATGAACCATGAGTTTTAATGATACAGAAGTTTAGAAGGTTATTGTGGAAGCCTGGACACAAATATGTTTGAAATAATCTTACTAGCTCAAAATAGATACATCATCACCATAAATTGTGAATTCTAAATTCATGACCATGCTTGAATAATTATAGCAATAAAAGCAGCAGTAATAACAATAAATAACATGTAATCATTATTAAATATGAGTACATTTCCCTATTCAAGTACTCTTGTTGGTACTGTGGTGAGAAAGTTGACAGGAGGGTGAGATGAAATCAAGACTCAGATCATTACTTGTAGACATTCAGAATTTGACTCCCAAGTTTTAAGATTAGTCTGCAAACCACATTCCCATTACTTGTGCTTGTGATTTTTTTTAATCAACCTCATAAATGGATAAAGTATATAGCATTTTAAATATTCAAAGTACTGTAGAGGCATTACTGTTAATTATGACTCTTTTATTCCCTCACAAAAAATAATAATTTCTCACTCCTCACTGTCTTTTTCCCCCTTCAGTGAAGTATTATATTCAGTGCTGAATATTGAGAATTTGCAGGGCCTCCCAAGTTACATGTTTTATTAACTCTTGCTTCAGATGTGATGAGATCTTTCTCTGCCTGTCCTGAAGCTGTGCTCAGACAGACTGCAGAATGGCATGTTATGAAGCAGAGCTGTAGGTGCTGGAGTCAGGAGGGCAAGACTCTCAACAGATGGGAAATAAGGTCTGAGAACATTAAGAGCAAAACTGTTGAACCTACACATACTCCTGAAGCCAACTTCTCCAACTCCTCTGTTAACTGTCTTGCTATGTTGCAGTAATCTTTATCCTAATTAAATAGCAAACTAAAGAAATCTGAAATTGCCCTAGCAGGAATCTGATGCTTGCTTCGCATCCCAGGAGGTGCTTTAGCTGCCACTTACAAAGTATTCTCAAAATACTAAGAAAGAAGCTTCATATTGTCAAGTGTTTGGAGAGAGAGAGAAAAACATTCAAACTTAGCTTTGGAAAGCCTGTTCAGTTTAATACAGAAGCATCCTTGCTGAAGTGAATGATGTAGCTCCACCTTTCAGTCACTAGTGTAAAACAGTCTAACTCTCTAACTCTCATTTGGGGTGAATCAGCTGATTGCCTGGGTAGGAAGACTTAGGAACAGGACAAAAACTGACTCGGAGATTGGATTCACTCGGAGTTCTTTGCAACTCTGACTTCAGGCTCAGACACACACCCAGCTATCAAATGGAGTAGCCAGGAAAATCCAGGGCAGAGATCCTCAACGGTTATCAAAGCAAAGTCAGTAACAAAGATGGGAGTTCAAGCCTTAAGAATCTCTGTTTGCCAAGGACAATTATCATGAGCATATACGATTGTCTGTGATTGGTGATTAATGGTTTTTGATGTCCCTTTTTATTTCTGATGAAGCAAGTATGACATCTGTCGGTATCTGTCTTAGGTGAACTTTCTATGATAACACATAATAATAATAATAATAACAGCACTTGTATGCATGCTTGCCTTCAAGGCCTGAAATGTGATTCAGCTGCTATCAAATTTTCATACACTACTGATTTTCAACAGAAGACTTTTAACACTATTTCAGGATGAAAACAGCATCTTACATGTATGTACATCTTGCCCAAGCAAGGATATATCATAATTTTACAATGTGAGCCTGTAGGGTGCTGCAAACTGGGTGTTTAACTTGTCCCTGAGGTGGCAAAGATGGACTGCTATAGGCTGAACAACCCATCTTTACCCCATCTGCTGCTGCTTAGAGAGGGTCGGCTTATGTGAGGATCAGGAAGAGAATGACAGCTCACATAAGTAGCCCCAATCTAAAACAGGCATTGTCCCTACCACCATATCTGCCTCAGGCCTGCCAGGAAGGGGTCAGAAAGCTTCATCCTCTGGGATAGCCAGATCCTTTGGGTTCTGCTTCTGGGCCTGCCTTGTCTTCAACCCATATTATCAAGAGTTTGTCTTTGCCCTTCATTTACTAAAGAAGCTGCTGGGAAGGAAAACCTGTTTCTCTGAGGTAGGGAATGGAAGGTGGATGTTAAGGTAAGAGGATGCCTTTGGAGGTGGGGAGGAGGGTGGAGTTCTGCATCTTGGATGGGTTGGGGGTTATGGAATGAGGTGGAGTGGACAGAGAACACGCCAGAAGAGGGGCAGGCTGAAGAAGGGGGAAAGTAGAGATCCCTGTCCCTCAGTGCACCATCTGAGTAGCCTCTTAATACTCTTCTGACTTCTCCCAGCCTTGTATCTCCCCCAGGTCCCCATGCCACCTCTTCCACCCCTGAAAAATACAATCCTTTTTCTGACTCAGGATGGCAACCGTCAGTTTTGCTTTCATAGTTATGTAGCTTTGAGTCTTCTCTGCTATAAAGTCCTCCAACAGTTTAAGTGGGGAATCATCGTGTTGTTAATATGTAGGACACTTAAAACACTCTGCCAACTCCTTTCCTACTCGAAGACACATTCTGATAGAAGAAAAGGAGTCACAAACTGACTTCAGGCTAGAAAATAATTATAGTGAAAGTAACTAATTGACTTGCCTTTAATGCTGCAGTTCTAAATAGGGATATTGAAAAAATACTTTAATGCTACAAAGAGCTGCCTGGTCCATCCACATTCTTTAAATCAGACTTCAGGGAAATTAAGTACTAACAAAGGGTAAGGGCTTTTCTTGTTTGCTTCGTGAGTGTTTGCTGAACAATAAATACTTTTTTATTAGGGTGTGACTGGAAAGTAATCTTCTGATGAAACATGCTCAAGTATTTTCAATTACAACCTGTTGAAAGGAAAGTACTTGAAAAAAGGCAGTTGTCTGAAGTGTGATCCCAACAGAAACTCTTTCTAGTGCCTGACTGGAGGAACATAAGTCAAGGTGAAATATTCCATTATCAGATATAAAGTATCAACTGTTGGTTACATTCTAGCAATGAACTATCTTGAAATCTGTCTTTGATTCCTATGATGTGTCATAATGCACAGTGAGCTGTTTTCTCTGTACTGTTCTATTTTGCTTAATTGTCCATATTGTTGTTAAGTACCTAAGACAGTCAAGGGATTTTGGGCTGAATCTGGAAAGAGTACAACAAGCTATTAAACGGAGAATTTCTAATCTACCCTTATATTTAATATGTCACAGTCTTCTATCAAAATATTAATCCAGGTGTGACCATTACGATATTAAATTCTTTATACCAGCTTTTATTGACCATCAAGCAGATGTGCAATCTAGTTAAAGTGTATAGAATATGATATGAAAAAAATCAGCTCTCTTTAAAACCATTCCTTAAATTGAGAACACGTTATATATACACTCACATGCTTATATTATCATGTCTGCAGTCAGATTAATGTTGACATACTGTTCTTTGTGGGCTAATTTCAAAGACCACAATGCTCTTTCCAGGATGCTGTAGGAATCAGGACAAATTTTACACAAAGTACAACTATCTGCTTTCCTGTCCTGCATGAAGAGAATAATTTCTTGGTGATCACCACAGAACAAAATCAGGACACCATCTTGTAGTAGCTCTAATTATTTCATAACTACAGTTAAAGAAAATTGATATTCAAAAGCCAACTGGACATAGTTGTAGGCAACCTCCTCTAGACGGCTCTGCCTGAGCACCAGGACTGGAGCACGTGACCTCTAGGGGTGCCTTCAACCTCAACCATTCTGTGATTTCTAAAAAGAGTTTACGAAGGTGAAGCCTTTACCTAAATGGAATTAGAAGATAAATGTTTGTTATGCTTGAAGGCTAACAGACAAAAGTTTCATGGCATTTTCAAACTCTTTACTGAAAAGGTTAGTCTTCCCTGTCCAATCCCATGATACTTATCTGCTTTCTTTGCCTACTTTATTAGGTAGACAATATCTTTATATGGTTCTCTACAGACAAAAAAAAAAGTCTCAACTCTGGGGCTTACTTACTGCACCAGAACTACAAAGCTAGTATGTTGCTAAAGAACTATTCCAACTAAATTGCCTGCACAATACAACTGAAAAAAATAATCTACATTTTTTTAACTTTAATTGAAATTTGCTAGAAAAATATAGGTTTTCATTAGAACTTCGATCCAGCAGAAATCCAGTCTAGTAATGAAACTTCTTAAATACAATTCTACTAAGTACAGCACTACATACAATTTTGGGAATTCATCACCCACTACAGACTATCTAAAGCACATCCTAAAAATGAGACAAGAAAGGATGAAGTGTGTGAGCACTGAAACACAAGGGTTATTTTCAGGCTTTTACTTATAACTGTAAGTTCAAGGAGAATTTTGATCCCTTTGTTGAAATTCAAAACTAGTGCTAAGACAGTTTACTCATCAGGCACAGATTCTGTGGGAAGATCAAGACAAAGTTCTACTTCAGAAAGTGACATTTCTTGTTTGGGATCCCTGTCCTAGGTCTAGATATTGTTGGGAAAAGTTTAGTCTGATAAGCTTTAAGGGACAGAGCAAGTGTTTTTGAGATAATCATATTAAGGAGAATGCAAGTTCATGCTGGAAAAGCTCTGATTTTTATTTGCTAACTAATTGAATTCTTGCTGTATGTAAAATGGGTTTTTCAAGAGTATGTAATTATGGAACTGCCAATGCTGTCTCTAGGATAAGAAAGACTTATTGGTGATGAATGTGCCACTAAGTTCCCCCCCTTTCTCTTCAGAAATTTCTTCAGAGACATAAATATCTTACATGTGGTGTTGATTTGCAGAATATCTGCATCATTGGGAAGTCATACTATGCTCTGAAAATATACATTGAGGATCACTTCATTTTCAAACGCTTGCTGTAGGATTATTCACCAACTGACGTAGTAAGTCTGTAGTCTAGTGCAACAGAGAAGATAAGACTCTGTAGTGTGTTTCTGAATTGAAGATTGGGCAATAAACAGTACTGTGCTTATAAATCATGTGCCATGAGACAACAAGGCAGAGAATTTAAAAGAAAAATGGCTATGACTGCTGACTGATAATATATTTTTAAATCTAATTTTCTGTGAGCAAAGATATGCCAATACCTCTGAGAATGGCTCACCACAATATTTGGTGCTTACCACTCTGGCACAAGTTCCAAGTATTATTTCAGCACTTAATTTCTTTTATATTGTTGTGCCACCTCTGCTTAATAATATGTGTTCTTTTGCAGTGCCTGCCGTGTAAATTTCCTATCTCTGGGAAGCTATAGCCATAAAGATCCCAATACAACATCTTTTTCCAAGAAAAACTCAACAATGCTAAAGAGAGAGTGTCCTAACCCACAATTCAAAGTACAAAAGCAGTTAGTCTGTGACAAATGCACAAACATTCCTTAGCCCCCCAAAAAGGTGTTTAGTTTAGTTTTTAAAAGTCAGGTTTCATTTAATCTGATGTGAATCATAGGCTTGAGTCAAGTTCAGGAACTGAGCTGAAAATGAAAGAAAAGCTTTTTTAGTAAATGAGAGTGGCAAAACACTACAGTTTTCAATAGGACACCTGTCACAGCCCTGTTGATGTATGAAGCATAGAAAAATACAAAACTGATTATATCACCCAAAATCTCTTTGAGAAGGTAAGCAGGTGGGAGCTGTTTCACTTTTACAAAAGTATTTTGTATATTTCCAGCAAGTGATTATTCCAGATTGTGGTGGTTGGGGGTGGGGGAAAGTGGTTTTCCTTTGCTGACTGCTGATTTCTCCGTTTGGTCTCTCCTGGAAGAAAAGCCTAACAGATTCCTGTGATTAGCTTGAGCTTGGAGTATGAAATTATCCTTAACACATGGATTGTGAGATCTTTCATCTCTGTCCTGTGATCTGGCAAAAACATCGGTCTTTTCCAAAAGATCATCTTAAATCCTCCCTTTTGATGAAACCTTTGTTTTTTTTGGTTTAAGTTGTTAATACATTTTCATNTTCCCTTTTGATGAAACCTTTGGCATACCACGGGTGCAGTGCTTGCTGGTAATACTACTGTTACACACCCATGGGAGAGAAGCAAGTGGGAAGGTCTTGCAGTCTTGAACTACCCTAAATTTAAACATGTATCTGTGAAAAGAGACCAAGCATATTGGATAAAAATAATGCACATTGTTTTTAAGTTGTTAATACATTTTCATATATTATTATATTCAACATAAAATGTTGAATATACTTGACTGATAAGTCACTGAGCTGAAATTTGGTCTTGGCTGTGTTGGTGTAAATATCTATCAATGACAGACTAATGCAGAATTTTACTCCTTTGCACAGGAGAAAGACTCAGTAGATCTGCATATGAAGACTCGTTATAAAATACAGTATTTCTGGGAAGTAGTAGTCACTATTTACAATCAAGCAGTTATCTGGCTGATATTGCCCCTGTTATATATGTGATTAAAACTGATTCCTAATGATCTTTTTTCCAAGACTTTTCAATCGGCAGAATTTCAATACACATGCAGGGATAATTTTAATACAAATTTTGTATTTAGCTTCTGTGGTCATAATTTACATATTTGTGGAATGCATCAGGGTCTCAACATGTAGAGATTTTTTTTATTTCCTACTAGTATTTGTCCACTTGTAAAAATCTGTGTTCATATACAAATATGGCATATGCCCTGATATTCAAAGAGAATATTAGAAGGACTAAGGATTACTATTGGAACTATTTTTAAAAAAAGTTTGTTCTTTTGAGGTCTAGCCAAATTTAGACAAAAGCTTTTTAAGATTAGAAAACAGGAAGCTGCAAGACTATTCTGTTAGATGTCTATTTTACATAACAGTTCCACAGAGATTTTTGCCTATGCTCATCCATTTCTCCCCTTCTGACCAACAATATACATGGCACTTACAAGCAGGCTGTTTTACAAACTCACTAGAAACACTACTTTTGAAAGATAGATTTTTATTACTTGTTTCTGCAGTCCATCCTATTCCTAGATCAGGAACCCACCCATGCCTTCTTGTTTGTTTTTATTTTTGCTAGTGCTACTTATTAATTATTTATTTATTTTTAATACTGGTACTCTAATAACTGCATTATGGATGCCTCAGGTTTAAAGAGACATAATGTTGTGCTTTAGGCTAATGGTTACAGTTTATCATCTGCTGCCTGTTCTATGAAAGATGTTTCAAAACTTCATGTGTTTCAAGAAGGTTTTGTTAATAAACTTGATATCACTTGAACACATACAAGAAGAGATTGTATTAGTTCACTGAGCTAGACTTTAATTCTGTTTACTGCTACTGTTAATTTGGCATATCCCCTTTGATACCCTAGAAGTTATCTGGGAAGTCCTCCAGCATGCGAAGGGCCAGAATGTGGCACAACATTTCCCTGTTGATTTTTTTTAATTGTTTCTAGTAAAATATTAAATTCTAATGTGCAACTTCTTAAGCTTCAAATACTGTTGAGATCTAGAACACACTAATCTTTCAGAGTAGGTTTTGTTTTGATATTCATAGGACATTCTCAGTCCTAACTCATTTGTGTTTTCTTCTGTGGTAGTGTGATGGCTCTGTAAGATGGAAAGGTCTGCACACATTTGTTCATTATCCTGGTTCTCTGGCTACGGTAAGAAACCCTCTTTGGGACTGCATGCACATAGAAATGGGGGCACAGGGGAATACATATGCAGTTTGTTAACCTAGTAGTAGAGCCTACAAATTGCTTCTGGCAGTGTAGTTTGGATAGCTATTGGAACGCATGCTTTGTCTGCATGGAACTAAAGCATTGCTTAATTGGTATTTTCCCCTTGGTTACTTGGTTGCAAAGTTCCTTTTGTCAAAGCTAATCTTTAATCCACAGCAACTCCCAAATGCATTTAGTGCACTGAATATATTGAGTAGTACATGTTGAGGATGGAATAATAAATTAAAAGGTCATTTATGTGCATTGAAGTATGATTAGGGATCTGTGTAATTTGCACTCCTCTGAGCTCAGATACCTACCAGCACCAGTTCTATACTGAAAATGTATACCATGGGTACAGTGGGTTAACCTCAGATAACGGCTGAATTCCTCCCCATCTTCTTACTCATTCTTCCTCCTCAGCAGGGCAGGGGCAGAAAATGGGATGGGAAAGCTTATGTCAAGATAAAGATAGACAAGTTGCTTACCAATTACTGTAGAGGGCAAAACACATTCAAATTGGGAAAAACTAATCTAATTTATTGCAAATTAAAATTGATTTGGGTGTTAAAGCAAAACACAAACTTTAAAACACCTTTCCTCCCACCTTTACCATGCTATACTTCATTCCATCACTTCAGACTCCTCTACACCCACCCTTCAGTAGCAGTAGGGGATGTATCGGGGGGTAAGATTGTCAATACATAGTGCTTTCTTTCTGCCATTCCTTCCCTCTGACACTGTTCCCCTGCTCTGTCAAGGACTGCCAAAGAGACTCAGCCCTTAGCTGGCTAGTCAGCTGTTTTCATGTGCACATAAACCACTTATGCTCACCACATGATTTGCAGAGAGAGCATTTGTCAAGAAGAGAAGTTGCAAAGGTGTGGGAATGAATGAGATTAAATTCAGGTGCAGTTTTGTTGGGATTTCCTATGCCCTCCTTAAATACAGGTCATAGTTTAACAGCTTTGTCCTGCCTGAGAACCATATAGATGGGCTCAGAAAGGATCCTTAGAGGATGCTCTGCAGTTCATGCACTCGTTTCCTACCACAGAAGTGTTGCCCTGTATGATGAGACTTCTGATTTAGAAGCAAATTAAGGAAGTTCCTCCATCCACTAATTGAAATTTCCATTTGTAGAACTGCTGGGTCAGAAATGCCAGATTTTATATTTGGTGTTAATATAAAGCAGATTTTAGTGCTGGTTTTTTTTTGTTTTTGTTTTTTTTTTTAACTAAATGATAGATTTGAATTTAAGTTTTACAAGTATTTACCTGAAAGATTGATTCTTTTCTAGCTGGGTGGCTGGAGAGCTGGTTGGGCATTTTCAATAGCAGGGGATTGAAGATGCTCGGTGATTCTTTGTTAGGTTACAGTCAGTATACAGATGGCAAGAACATCTAGTATTTGATTTATAGGTATTTGATTTATCTGTTGTCAGTTGTTTAACATTGACTCTCATGTATGTTTACATGAATTCCTAAGAAAGAATGTTACACATCTATCAATTCCATGTTGCAAAGAAGGGCTATTAAAATAAGTAGGGAAATGATGTATTTATTTCAGTTGAGATACAAAGATGACTAATTTTGACCTTTATAAATATCTTTGAGGTTAAATAGCAAGTAAAAAATAATTATTTTAATTAAAGAAAATATTAGTTTTCCCTTTTTTTGATCTTGGGATCAAGAGGCTGACCATGAGTGCATTTCCTACTTCTCTGTAGTTGTGAACGTCCTTTTAACTGAGAATTGTATCTTACTATGAAATGTAACCTTACAGCATAAGAATTGCTAACAGTGTTTCATTTCAGTTACTCTCTCTCACTTGCTTTCATAAAGTTCTTTCGAATTCTTGAAAAGAGATCAAAACAATATTTCAATGATAGCAAACTGCCTTAATTTAAACTTTGCAGAGCAATTGAAGTCTGGTGATGACAGCAAAAGAGCAGAGATAGCGATGCACAGCCTTCTGTAAATTCTGCTTTTCAACCCAAGGAATCATCACCTCACTGCTCTACATCTTCCTTGTTATGCTAAGCAGGCTATTGCCATTCTCTACAACCCAAATTAAAGTCTGTGTCCTGGAGACATGGTCTGACCCTGAAAGTGTAACCATCCTTTTTAAGAGGTCTCTTTAAAAGCCTAATCCCTAATTGAAAGAAATGCAGGAAAGGAGAGTATAAAGGTGGTGACAGGCAAAAAAGTAATATACAAAATTCAAGATAATAAAATTAAATTACAGTCATCTGACTTATGTTCAAGCTGATATTTGATTAATGTATTTTACTTATAAAAATATTTTTTTATTTTATTTTTATTCTTTATGTAACCCTCTACACTCACCCAGGTTGTTGCAAGTTTTCTTCCCAGAAATGTATTAAATTCCTAACAGTTGGGATGTTTACAATAAAGATATAGAAATTCTGACCTAAGATTTACAGTATCATTCCCTGTTAGAATACATCCTGAGGAAGTTTTGAGTATTTTCAAATGGGGTTAAAATGGAGTTAAAAACACTCTTGACTCTAAAATCACTGGTAAATGTTTTGGACAACTCGACACTCTGACTTTAATAAGTAAAAGACACCTTCAGGTCTTTTCATCAAGTCAAAATACAAGCAATCTCAAGCATAAGGTGGGCTTTACCATTATACTTGCAAAACAAGAATGAGTTTCTACAATTCATTGTAGAAGTATTGCCAAAGGTACATATCAGGTAGTATTAGAGCAATCTTGAAGAAAAACTACACAGAAACACTGACTTGTATTTTAAAAAGTTTGTAGCTTTATCTTTACACAAAGAATGCCTTTTGGAAAATTCTTAATTACTTTAGATATAGCCAAGATTTTTACTGTTGAGCTGATTTTGCTGGATTCACTGAAAGCTGTTTCAGACTAAGTTTATTATTATTATTATTATTATTATTATTATTATTATTATTATTATTATTTTGAAAAAGTTAGAAATTTCAGTAATTCTTTTTGGAATACAGAATAAAAATTACTGTAAATTTCTCTGAAGTCCTGAGAAAGTTTGAGAATGTAATCTATATACTCTTTATATGTGCTGGTATGCCACACCATATCACCCTAGGGCATGAGAAAAATGCAGACTACTTCAATACACATTTTTTGACATACATTTGTTATTTTCTTTTCCCAAGAACATCAGTAGTCTTATAACAAAGCTGTAACTTAAAAGGCTGTTTCTGAAGATGTAATAAGTTACTCTGATAGAAAATATTTTAAAGTAAAAAAATAATTTGCAACTCTGCTTACAACCAGAAAACAGCCTATAATAATCTTTAGCATGAATAGATTTCTGAGCTCTTTTGATATGCTTTTGTTGTAGCAACAGCTGTGAGTGAATATTGTTTGAAGTAAACATCTTTTCCTTGCAAAAATGTTGTCCAGCTGCACTGTTCCAGTTACAACATATGTCCCAATGTCCTAACTGATGTGCAAAAGCTGGTCTGGAATACTCTCTGGCAGCATCTGAGTAGTTAAAACAACTTTTGGGTGAGCACCATCTAGCCTTTTTGGATGATAACAGACATTTGTAAGGCTTTTTGTTTCATTCTACTAATTCTAAGATCTATTTGCTATAACTGTAGTTATAACTGATCTATCTGATACACTATATTTTATTAACAGAAAAGTTTAATACAGAATTAGGGCTTCTTGGAGGTATAATCATATCCTTCTGGAATGGCTTGTTCAACAAAGCTCACTCTGATGACCAAGAATGCACAGACAACCTTAAGCACTACAGATTTCATAGCCAAAGGAGATTTGCCTGCACTGAAGCTGTATTCACTGTCTTAGGTATAGCTACTGTGAATATTGGAGGGCTTAATTAAAGCAGTTTGCCAGTGAGAGAATGTGGTCTGGAAGGACTTCATTATGATGGAATTGAGTGCAATTTTTTTCTTGCATGGGGATGCACATGTCACCAAGAAAGGAGTAGATATTCATCTCAAGAGATTTATTATCTCTTGTTAAGTACTGCTTCAGCTGCAGAACCTAGGGTGGTCTTGATATTGTCAGCAATTAGGTTGGAGATGAGTGCAGCCTGGGTGTTTATGAGAGGAAAATAAAAGTGTAACACCCTTAAGGAAAAGAAGGTTGTAAAATGAAGCACATACAACATTTTTTTTACCATGAAGCAAGGAAGTGTTTTAGTGTGGGAAGGTTAAGGCAGATCTTCTATATTCTTCATAAACATGGGTATTCATGGCATGGGTTGCTGTTGAAAATGGTGTCTGAGTGCATATGCTAGTTAATTCTTACTGCCTACTTCTCAGAACCTTGAGATTTGCTAGTCTCAGCCTTCAGAGACGTGGTAATCAGCCAAGGAAGTAACTGCGTGTTATTCTTTTATCTCTGTTTCCCAAGGTTTTGTTGATTGTGGTGGTTACAGAGTATCTTTAGGTTCTAGAGATCACCAGTACCAAGATCGTTTGCACTTGGAATGCTACTTGTAGCTGGGCAGGGAGAAAGGAGGCTCTGGTTTCAACATACAGTACACCTTGAGTTGGTTGTGATTTGAAGGCTTGGAAGGTGTAGCTAACAGTTCAGTGTGTCACAGACATCTCTGTGTCTAAATTCCAAATCTCATCAGCTTTAATATTTACTAGTTTCAATAACTTGAAGGACTAGAGTAGAAAAAATTAGCTTCTAAGCTTTCACCCGTTCTTTGTGACTCCTTATAGTCCTGTCCCTCTATGTCACTGTAGCTTAAACATATTCCTTGCTTTCTGGCATTAGATACAGATTCATTCATTCATGTGGTCACCCCCAAATAAGCTGTGCTGTGCCAGCTGGCCTTGGGGCCAAGGAATGATTCACCCTTTCTTTTTATTTTTATAGGCATAGAAGCCTTTGATAAAGTCATGAGAACAGGACTTTGGAATTGCAGCTTGCCTAGAAGAAAATAATCTGCATAATTCCCATGTTGTGTGATAGCCTGCTAGCTGTCATCACCATACTACTCAGTTGCTAGTGGGACTTCCAGAAGCTCCACTGCACAGAGTCAAAAATTATAACTTCCAAGGAACCATTTCAGGAGCCATTGGCTGTTGGTGACAGTGTGATTTTCATGTGCATTGAGGAGGACAAGGCATCATTTCCATAGCTTGATCTTACTGTCAGTCAGCAAACAACGGTGATCCTGTACAAGCATGTATCTGGAAAAGCTTATGTCCCATCTGCTGACATGATTGATGCCTGGTTTGTGGAAGTTTATCTGCTTGAGATCTAGAATTATCAGTGCTTTCAGAAGATCCCAGAAGATCATGAGGGGAAAAAAAGGAACATTAAACTGACAAAAAACCCTTTAGGCCTTTAAGCCAATAGGAAACATCTACACCTGTCATAGCTGAAGAACTTAAAGCTTACAAACAACTTGAGAAATTACATGAATTCTGTCTAAGTTGTTCGAGAGAGAGATTCATAATTTATTAGTGATATAAAATACTAGTGGATGAGGTCCTAAAAAGGAATTGTGTCTCGTGATAAAAATACAGTACAGCCTAGGGATTTTGGATAAGTTACCTTATCCAAATGCCTGATACATACTGCTAGGAAGATCGTCTAGGGTAAAATTAAGCCCAGTCACTGTCCTGCAGTAGGCAGCATAATAGAGAAATATTGTCTGAAGACATCAGTAAAATATTTAAAATGTTGAATATATGCATGAAAACAGGAAGCTTGTTACAGAAAAAAGTTGCAGAAATTATTCATAATAAATTTTTTTTTAATTAGTTGTAGGAAGCTTGCCAAAGGAGATATAAATTCATCTCTCAATGGTTATCTTGTGACTAAAAGTAGAAGAAAAAAAAAAAGATTCTTGCAAAATGTGATATAAAAAGTCACAATTAAGGTTAATGAGGAGAAGAAATTCCCAGTTGTCATAACTGATGATGATGAACACCTGCTATTCAGTATTACTCCCTTGGAGGACTGGGGACTTCCATGTATTACTAACTGGATAAATATTAAGTGACTTGAATGCTTTGAGACTGACCAAAAGCACAGTCTGACTTCTCAGTACTCCATTAAGAAACAGTAGATTCTATCAATTATAAGAAATACGAAATATTAGAAATTTTCTTTTGGTGGGAGGGAAAATTTTGACTCATTGGGAAATTTACAGCTCAAAAGATCCCAAGCTGGGGTTATTAATATGTTCTGTATTGCTGCAGAGGTATACGAGTCTTAGAAGAGCAGGGAAAGGGAACTTTTCAATAGAACTTTTCAATAGTCTGCTCTAAGGTCTCCCTGAAGCCTTCTTTTCTCCAGGCTGAATGACCCCAACTCTCTCAGCCTGTCTTCATAGGAGAGGTGGTCCAGTCCCCTAATCAACTTTGTGGCTCTCCTCTGGACTCAATCCAATGGGTCCACATCCTTCTTACATTGGGGACTTCAGAACTGGACACAGTACTCCAGGTGGATCTCACTAGGGCAGATTAGGAGGGCAGAATCACCTCCCTCAACCTGCTGGCCATGCTTCTTTTGATGCAGTCCAGGATACCGTTGGCTTTCTGGGCTGCAAGCGCACACTGCTGATTCATGTTGAGCTTCTTATCTACCAGTACCTTTTTCATCAACCAGCCCTTTTCCCCAGGCCTGCTCTCAATCCATTCTCCACTCAGCCTGTATCTGTGCATGGATTTGCCCTGACCCAGGCACAGGACCTTGCACTTGGCGCTTGTTGAACTTCATGCAGTTGGCACAAGCCCACCTCTCCAGCCTGTCAAGGTCCCTCTGGATGGCATCCCTTCCCTCCAGTGTGAAGACCACACCACGCAGCTTGGTGTCATCGGCAAACTTGCTGAGAGTGCACTCAATCCCACTGTCCATGCCACTGACAAAGATGTTAAAGAGAACCAGTCCTGGAATTGATCCCTGAGGAACGCCACTCATCACTGATCTCTGTTTGGACATTGAGCCATTGACCACAACTCTTTGAGTGCAACCCTACATCCAACTCCTTATCCACTGAGTGGTCCATCCATTGAATCCATATATTTCCAATTTAGAGACCAGGATGTCATGTGGGAATGTCAAACGTTTTGCATGGGTCCAAGTAGATGATGTCAGTTGCTCTTTCCTTATCCACCAATACTGTAATCCCATTGTAAAAGGCCTCCAAATTTGTCAGGCATGATTTGCCCTTGGTGAAGCCATGTTGGTTGCCACCAACCAACTCCTATTGATGGACAATAGGGTTGTTTTTCTTTGTTACTTTTTTCTTAGTTGCCCTGTGGACCACAGGCTGTAAATCTCTTGATTAGGGCATATGGTATTTGATCCTGTAGACACACGCACACACGTAAAATAAGCAGTAGAATATGAGTAATATCACCTGTTTGGTGTAGGAAAGTAGATAAACTCTAAACTGCTCCGATTAGAAGTAGATAAATTCTGATTACTCCTGAAGACTCAAATGAATGAAACAAATATAATGTCCCTACTTTAAAGTGCTTGGAAAGCAAGATATGAGTAGTTAAATACAGCATATATATTGGGTAGAAATAGGTGTATTTGAGCCTGTGAATGTCTACTGGTAAGTTTGCACACTCAATGTAAATAATTTGCAAGGTTTTGAAAATTAAACCAAACTGTATTTTAATTTTAACTTTTCATAGTCAATCCTTGTTCCACAAAACAATACCTGATTTTTTGTGAAATGTAGCTATAAATGATGTCTCTCTATTACAAGTGGTAGATGGAAGGTTTTATCTTGCTTATATAACAAAAGTATAACAGAAGTATAACAAAAGTACAACATGTTCTTTGTTTGTATATTATGCCGTGTGAGTAGGATTGTAAGTGATGTTCTTTCTAGTTTATTGTTGGCAATAATCTAATTTGTCTGAGGATATTCATGGAAGAATCTTGGTTTGTAGCTTGTTTCTGTTGGTCAGTGTTTACATTCCTTCTGTATAACCTTTACAAAACTCTGTATAAATTCTGTAAAACTTTTTTCTTCATACTCTTCACATTCTTTGCATTTTGCTGGTTTTGTGGTATCCAACTGAAAAACAAAATGAATAGTAAAACAGGGTACTGATCTATTTGTTGATAGAGAACTAACTCTTGTTTGTCCTGCTTCTGTGGATAATTTCAATGCAGTCAATAGCTACAGAAAGCATTGCTGGAGGCTTCCATGGTACTGATGGTTTGTGCAGCTCCTGGCTTGCCTTCCGAGTAGGCTCAGTTTCAAAGATACAGCTCTTCAGTGAGAGATACAAGTGGCTGTCCTTTCAAAAATTAGGATACTTTCCTGTAAGTGTCTGAGCACACATGACTTTAGATACTGAGGTTATACACTGTTATTTATACATACACCCTTACATATGACAGGAATTCTGAAAGTGTTTTTCTAAAAACCACTAAATTTGGCTTTTTCATTGTTGTATGTACAGGCTACTGAATCCCATTTCCTTTCATCTGTACCATCCCACCTTTTTATATAACAAAAGAGGTATTTCCACTACTTAGGAAACACTTTTGATTTGCCTTTTTTCCACAGACCTCTGGTGTTACTTACCTTGTTATTTTCTAAGCTTGCATTTCCACTTTTCCATATGTTAAATACATCCTGTGTTTTACTACATTTTTTTATACGACATTCTTGAAGAATCACTTCCGTCTCTAAGAAAAAGCATCTCATTACAGGTCCTTGGCATTCTTTCTGCAAAAAAAAAAAAGAAGTTGTAATAGTTTTATGATTAAAAAGGAGTAAGTGAATGTAAGATATAATTTATCATGAAGTGGCTGATTTTTATTTACTGGATATCTCTTCCTACTATTCAAATACTTTAAAATATCTGCAGAGATCAGCTGTGAAAGCTGACAACATGAAGGTCAGCCAGTTTGCTAAGATGGGGTGAAACTTTGTGTCTTGGTGAATAGCATAGGAAAATAGTTAATTAGGATAGGAATTTGGGGTGTAATTAAACATTTGGGGTGGAATTCAATTATTTTTATTCTTGGTAGTTCTAGCACTTTCATTCAGAGATCTGACTTCAGAACAGGTAGGGGAGAAGAGAAAGTAGATACTAACTGTATTTCACAAATTAAAGAAAAAGAAACAGGGGTACGTGTTCCTCCATCAAGTCAACAATAAAGCCAGGAATAAGTCCCAAGTTATCTGACTTTCATATCAGACTGTCCCACTTTAAGAAAATCTTCCTGATATTACGAGATATTAAATCAGCCTTTACAATGTATTAACCTCTCCGGCTCAGTTCAGTTAAGAGAATGTGTGCGTAGAGGTGGACATGCATATTTTGTGACATTTTTTCCTGCTGTGCACAGGGCTAACTGTAACTGTACAACCACAGCAGACTGAACTCCATGGCAAGAGATTATGAAAATTGTAAGTTTTATTCCATTATATAGTGCATAGTGGTAAATAATCATATTTGGAAGTATTTTCTTTGTCACTTTCTTCCCTCCCTCAAAATACAAATTAATACCAGCATTATTTTAGCAGTGTTTGCTTTGATTTGATCACTTTGGATCAACCCTTTGAATTTATTAAATTTAATAGCACGTGATTCAATAAAAATAATTAATACCAGCTGACATAGTTTGTCATAAGTACATTAACTAACAGAACTGTTCTTTCCAAGGTAAATTATTCAATTTCTGAAACTATTCTCAAATTAGACCAAGGTTGCCTCAGGAGAAAGTTGTTAGTAAAGAAATGAAGGTACCATATTAGTCCAGTTGTGGTCAAATTTTAAATTTACTTACATCCTCATCGGTGTCTGCAGTGTATAAACTGACATCGATGTCCTAAAAGAAAACAAAAGTTAGAATTATGAACATTAACTAACAGATTTAAAGATAATAAAGTTAACTCTGCAAGACATGGATTAGTTCCAAGTTCAAAGGCCCAATCCATCCAGGCACTGGGAGCCAGCAAGTCAGGGGAGCTAAAAGTCACCTAGTAACCTGCAGGATGGGCTTCACAGTGAGGTGGATGCATCAGAATCAGGTCCCACAATGTTTTCCCAAAGGACCTGACTCCCAAGCCCACTGCCAATTTTCTTAGGAAAAGTGAGAAAGAAAATATTTAATTCTAGAGCCCACAGTATTTGGTCAACTCCCATTCCCTTTAACGTTCCATTCCTTTGTTTCTGCATATGAAACAGCATTATACGAATGCCATCCTTTTCTCTTCTCCCTGTCACTGACACTTCTTAGCTGAGTACGGGGCTAAATATTTAATTATGTCTGCTCCTATGATTAATGAAATGATGACTTTTTTATGAACTTACTTTGGATGTCCTGATCTGTTCCAAATCTTTCAGAACTTCTGCCCACTTACAATGACCTGCTACTGTCTTTGGTACATAAGCGCTAGAACAGAAGAAAACCTGTGACCATTAGGCTAAACAGTAAGTATGCACAATGTTCATACTGAAAAAACATTCAGTGATTATTAAGATACTATAGATATATTGTTTACATTTATTTATACATATGGTAAATGTGTGGGGCAAGTATATTGGACAATAGGATCCACTCTCCAAAGCAACTGGAGGCAAGTAACAGCTGTAATAGTAAAAATAAATAATTTGTATGTGCTGTCTAATTAACATTTACTTTGTAGTTACCATAGGAAGATGATGATTAGTCTCATCTCATTCTTTAAAAGGCATAAGAAATGGCTCTTCAGAAGAAGGCTCAGATGATATTGCAGACAAGTATTTTTCAGGTGTGTTTTCTGAAAGACACAACCAAGATAATAGCTTTTCACAACCTGATTTCACAGAATTTTGCTTTAGTACTGACTTAATTAACCAATTTCGTGAGACATCAAATCAAGACAGGACTACCTGCTGTGTGTAGATTGAAAGACCAACTGATTTGTAGTTTGCAGAAACATATAATCACTTTACAAAACAGTTGGTAGAAAATCAGATGCTGAAGACACACTGCAAAAACCTGAACTCATCCTGGGCTCCTTATTTATTTATCTGTTCATCCTGCAGACTGTAATTTAATGCAGGAACAATATTAAAGAACTTTTGTTTTGTTTTCCGTCCAGGATATCTTTCTCCTGGCTACTTTTTGCCACTCAAATTCCATTAATTGCCTACAACCATAACATTACTGACAATATTGTGATAACATATAACTCTGCATCGAATATATCAAATGCTATAGTTATGTGTTATTAAATATAATATTTAGATACAGTATATATTTATACTTCTTTACATAGTGTACATACATCTAATACTGGGAAGTGATACATTTAAGAAATAGTCAGTGGCGTGTGGCAACTGGAAACAAGGAGGAGGTGTGAGCTGTGTGTTGACCATCAGCAAACATTTCACTGTGAACAGCTTGGGAACCTTTGTTCCAAAGTCAAAAGCCCTTTTGTTTAAGCTGATATAGCTCCTTTGCAGAGCTAAATTAATAATCTGCAACTGTGTTTTTGATCCTAGGTTTTATTTCTTAGCATATGTGCAACAATTTTATATTAACTGACTGAAATTTTGTTTCTTTAGCAGTGATTTATCTACATCCTAACTTGCAAGCAAATGTTTAAAAGTGGACCAAAGAACATAATAAAACAAGAGCTAGCACTGTACAGTGGTAAAAATATCAAAATGGAAGTCAACCCATATGTTGTCAGGCTTGCAGCTGACTTGCTGAAAGCCACCTTATTAAAGCATTTACGGGCAAATATTTGTTACTCTCTTAAATAGAAAATGTTTTACACATATTACAATTGTTTTGTTTCCAAAACCCACAGATGTAGCTGAAATAGCATATTAACCTAATCACTACATAAATTTCCAGACTCAATAATGGAAAGCAGTGGAAAGTCAACCCTTTTATCACCTGTGCATGTCCGAAACTGTTAAATGAGAGGTATGTAAATGAATGATAAATTAATGATCTAAATTACAGTATGGCCAGAGCAAGCAATCTCTCATCCATCTTCTGAACTATTTCAGGTTGGAACATGCCATGTTATTGTTAATCAGAATATGTCTAAAAACAAGGCTCAACCTGTTACTGTTTCCATAACATATGGAAATGGAAATTATGTGAATATTTAAACTAATATATTAAGTATATATAAATATGTATCTTCCAAATATACAAGAATGCAATGGAAAAGAAATATTAACTGCTTGCCTATGGTCAGAAGAGCTAAATCATTTTGTTACAGTATGACAGAAAGGCTGTAACCTTTCCACAGTTAATATTGCTTGATCTGAAATGTGTCATGATAAAGTTTTTTGGTTTGGTTTGTTTTTTTAAATGTGCATGCTATCTGTTTTTATTTGATTTGTCAATCCTTAAAAAATAACCTATTTAGTTTTTTGACTTTTTAAAAAATTTCATTCAAGTTCAAAAGTAGTGCTATAGGGAAACTCAAAGTACATTTAAAGAAATTTAAAATCTGACTTGTTGGATACACCTAAAGAAAACACTTTTAATCCCATGTTAAAATTTTTTAAAACACATTTTAACAAAATTATTTAAATGTATTAGAAACAGAAAATTTTACAGTAGATAAACGTTTTGATCATTTTACAAGTCAGTTTTTATCAAATAAGATGAGGCAGCTACAAATGAAAATATGAAAGATTTATATTGGGTCCACAAGCACTTACCAGTTTTGTGTTTCATAATTAGTTTTATGGGGCCTTAAAAAGCCGATTTGAGAGGGAGTTCCAGTCCAAGTGCATTGACAAATTTATGCTGTAGAACAAAGTGTTCAAGGTGAGCAAAATAATACATTATAGTGCCTAATGAATAATGAGCCAGGGTTATCATTAGTTTGTCATTTGCTTCCCTTTTTTAATAATTGTTCACTGTGATGCCAATGGAACACGGTGTTCTTAATAATTAATGTAGTTGTCTTGATCTTTGGTTTTCTTAAATATGGTAGTTATGAAATGTAATGAAATGAATTTACTGTAATGAAATAATTATTACTAATTAAAAATAAAAGTTTATTTTTTAGAAGCAATAGAGAACTTGTACTGATTGTAAAATATATAAAGAATATACTACAGGCATACTCTAAAGGATATTCCATTCGTTTATAAAGAGGTTCTTAATGTCCAGTAGATCAACTAACACATTTCTTTTCGCAATTCAGAGCCATTTTCTACTTGAGTTTCTTAATTATTTCATCCGAAATACAGGGTGTTTCAAAAAGATAGACCCATTTGAAATGGACCTGTAATTGAAATTGTGTCCATCTTTTTGAAACACCTCATATTATTCAACAACATAGAGAACGTCAGCTCATATGCTTTGACAAGCTATCCTCCTGTCTTGAAAACACATCGTTGTAAGGTAAAAATTAGCCATCATTTCTTACTCTGTTTAATCATTAAACAATCCTTCTTTGTCTTCATTACATCTCTGATACTCACCCTGGCTTTGGAAGCTTGAACTTTGGACAAGGGAGCAGCTTATATTTAAATACGTGTGTATTTTTATCTGTAGCTTGTACCCTGATAATCTGCAAGTCTGAGTTATTAAATCTAGTCTTTGTTAGTGAATATATGTTATTCCAAAATTCAATTGAGAGTTATGATATACACAATAATCTGTTTGGAAAAGGAATGCTCTTTTTGTATAATGAAGTTAAAATGAAGCACTTAAAGAGCAGTTACCAGTGAGTAAAATTTAAGCCGCAGTAGTACTGTTTTCTCTTTAAAGAAGCAAATGTATAATCAAATGACAAAACTTTTCTTTAACAATGTAGAAACAGTTGCTGATTTTGCTGTTTTAGCTGTCACAGAAACTATAATCTAAGTTAGCCAAAAGAAAATATTTGTAGCTCTTTATGGTATTTAAATTACATTTGAAGGGAAGTACTGAATTCTAAAATTACATGTCTTTGCCTACATATACCGTATATCTAAATTTCTTTATTAAGATTTGCTCATAAATTTCTCAGTGAATATAGTGCATACAGCAAATTTCTCAGTGCATACAGCATACTGAGATCTCATGAATGATTTAGAAACTGGCACTAATATTTTCCCTTTCTATGGGAAATAGGGAACTGGGTAAAGCCAGTGTTTTCTTCATGAGTGTATCACACTAGTGGCTCATACTTCAAAAGTATGTTCCCCTGCAAGAACTTTATGTCCAGTTCTTTCAGAATCCTGGAATGTCTGAAGAATCTTTCACTATTTGCAAAAAGACCTTCCCCTGAAAAAAAACCCAAATCTAACTTGCTTAATTTTTTGTTACTCTCAGTTTCTCAATTTTTCGCTAACCTCTTGATCTCTAGCACGCAGGTTTTTTCTAGACCATTCCTTTCTCCCTTTGCCTCTGGGCTTTCTGGCTAGTCTCAATGGTGCTGATAGGCATCACTAGACCTTCCCTTCCTTAATCCTGTAAGCAAATCATCCTCCTCAGACAGTCCTCTCTTATAGCAACCTGTATTCCATTTTTGTTAATCCTTGACTTCTTGGCTTCCCTCTCTTTTTTGTGTGTGTGTATTCCTCTTCCCTTATTTTTTGCCACACAGTATGTTGTTTCTGCCCATTTCCCATCTTCATTCTCTAGTGCAATAGACCTCTTCTTGCACATTATTTATCCTATTTTAGGCAGTCCCTTCTTCTGCCCAGTTCTACAGATGTGTCCTCAACACTTTCTCTTTGACTTCTGAGGGAACAGAGGGCTGTAAATCTTCTTTTCTCTGTTACTGCTGCAGATTTCCCTCTAAAATTGTACCATCACATCCAGCTCTCTCTAGTGCTTGGCTGTTTTATTGAGCAATATCTCAGACATTAAGGTTTTTTTCAGACCCATATTCGAGTAGTCTACATCATGCAGAGCTGAGTTCTACACCAGTTCATTTGCATTGTTTCTGCAATTCTTCTCCTTGAGTGTCTCCTTTGCCACCATAATTATAGCCTCCTTTAGAGAACTCTCTCTCCTCCCCCAACGAAATCTTATCCTGTGGCTCTTGTTCTGCTGTTCCTTGTTTGTTGGCTCCACTAATGAATTGTTCTGTCCTCTTGTGCTAAAGCAATCCCTTTCAAGGGGACAAAGTGTCAAGTAGTTACACAACTAGAGTGTGTATCTATTTAAGGTTTTGTATTGTGCATAGTATTTGAGCTCCTTCTCTATCCTCAGAAGCATAGAGAGCATCTTTGATGACAGAATATATAAGATTGACAAGAAAATCAGATGTTTTTTCCATTTGTATCTTAGTCTTGTAAAAAGGAAGCTTTTTTTCTTGTAAGATTTCTTTTTCAGGAGGGAAGCCATAGAGAGTAAAGATTTCATAAACTAATAGAACTGACTAAAAAAGGAATGGAGCCCATAAAGCAAGCAATACTTCAGAGCTAGATAGATGTTCCACTATTGAGCCCCTAAATAAGTAATTTTGAAATCAAATTTTCATGGATCATGAGTAAGTTTTAGAGGAAAGACATGTTCTTAGTACTTTGTCATGGAGTAAGTGCTGGAAAACACTGTAAGTCAAAGGAGCAGACTCACCAAAGGATGCCTCTGCTCTTTCACTCCTAAATTCCTCTAGACAGTTTAAAAGGGAAAACCAAAGGGAAACAAGCAAACAGAAAATAAAACTGAATATGAATTAGTATCAGAATGTATTTATTCTGATGGGATAGAATTCAGAGATAAAAATAGAGAACCACATTAATGTACTCTGAGACAATAAGAAACTCTGTAGCAGATGCTACCTATAGGTGCAGTCCTCTAAATATACCTTGAAAGTAATTTAATTTTATGTGTTACCATATCAACAGAAAGTGTTATTCTCCTATGAAGGGATCTAGTAACAGGGTCTTATATCCTTTCCCAATTTCTACAAAGTAGTCCCATCTATTGAAGAAACATATATTAAAGCCCTGGTAAATTCTAATCTAAACACCATTTGATGCAGCAACCATTGCTTCTTTGCTATCATGGTGCCTGAATCCCTTATGATTCCACAGTCATTTTCATTCCTCTTCTCCCATCCTACCCATCTTCACATAGAAATCTAGGAAACCAGCCCTCAAATTTCACCAGGTGTTACCAGGAACTCTCCTCAAGGTTTGAAGGCAAAGAGTGAGCTTTCCACATTTCTGTCTAGCTTGATCTTACCAATCCAGAAAGGAAGTCGGTGGAATTACTGAGTGTTAAACTGAATCACATGCGTGAATGCTTGTCTGGATGAGGGCCAAGCATGCCTTAGGTTGTTATGTCTTCAACTCCCTATTTCAGAAAGCTGAAGTGCTTTCCGGGAAGTTTTGTATTTAGCTAGAGTTAGGCAGGCTAAAGCATTTTTGCAGCTGCCATTTTTAAAATGGGCATTCTTTAAATATTATTCCTATTTCATTACTTCCCTTTCACCCTCCTCCCTTCCAGAACTATAGCTTTCCTTTTTTTTAATTGTATAGTGGCAACTCTCCTGTGGAGTACTATTCAACCTAGGTTATTATGCTTGGTTGTGAGTAGTGTTGACCTTCAAAGAGTATGCTCAATAATCAGCATGACAGGAAACTCTTTCAGTTTAATCATTTATACATTTATGTGTTCTTGGTTTGTTTAAATACTTGTTGATTTGCTTTTGACAGTCATCCAGTAAGACTTCCTTCTCCCATATGCTCTTGCTAACTGGCATTTATGCCAGAAAGTAAAGTTTGCAATGCCTGTTTGAAAATTTTGCCAAAAGGTCACAGAGTCATTGCTATTCCACTCAATACCTTACACATCAGAATTTGAAATGTAAGAAGTTAAATATTTACTTTGACCTTTTTTTACAAAACATGCTTGAGACCTGGGGCTCATACCATTGTTTTATGAAGACGTGTCCTATATTTGGCTATAGGCATGAAAAAAAGTTTGTCCTTGGTGCAAGAATGATTCTCTACCTTTCCAAAGACCCTTTAAATCACATTAGCAGTGAAACCCAACAGAAGTGTTGCCATATATAGGGATAAATATTGCTAGTTGAATAGAAATATGAATATAACAGATTAAGAGCTTTCCTTTTAGTCTGTCTGCTTTCAATAATTTCTGAGTCAGTCTAAGGACAATGCATACTCCATGACCACAGGCCTCTTCCATTAATAGTTCTACTCAAAACAGGGGTGCTAGGTCCCTATTTACATGATTGAGGGACCAGGGCATCAAACATATTTCTTACTCCTTACTCTCTTAAGCACTTTTTGCCAGCTGACAAAATCCAGCCAGAAAAGAAAACTCATACATGTTTCTTTCTTTTTACATCCTTCCATGTAATGTCAGTCTTTTCAAGGTATCAATCACTTACTAAATTATGAAAAATCAACTTAATGTTGTCCTAAAGCAAACATGTATAGCATTGCTTTGGGAAACCTAGGGTTGGAACTTTGGAGCGAACTAACACTGGACACCCAGACGGAAGGTAAGTGAATTGGGAATAAGCATGATGAAACTTTGAAATCTTAGCTAAGTGATGTAGAGAATCAAGTGTGCACATGTAATCCTTTAGCTATAAACACATATACTCCCTTAGCCATAAACCATTGACCAAGTCTGGGACTACGAGTGAACCAGCCACACCTAGACTCCTCTCTGAGAAGGAGTTTAGAAAGCCAGGGGGGGTCCATCCTGAACCTCGTGACTCAGTGGCAGGGTCTTTACCATTTTGCATCTCCAGTCTCTGTGTAAATAATTCTAAATTGACTCTAACACTATTTTCCCTCTATGTTTCCTCCATGTAGTAAGTAATAGGTGAACCTTGCCATAGAACTCTGTTAAGTCACGCTTTTAGCTAAACACTCGAGACAGACAATAATGCTAGGTTTGCTTGACTGTGTTTGATAGGCACTGTGCTTGATAAGTGGAGAAGCCCCAAGTTTTGGTAGTGACAAAACTAATGAGTTAAAGGCATAGTCAGTGAAGAGGGAGAACACAGCAAAAAGCTCATTTGTAGGGCACACATGGTTAGTTTTGACCATTTATCTGCAAATGACCCCTGTCAGGATGCAATATGCAATAATTAGTGAAAAGGCCTTACAGAGTATGCTCTCCCAGATTAGTAAGCAGTTGAATCACAGGAGATTTGAAATGTTAAGGATATTAATTAAAAATTTAAAAAAGAGCCAGAACTAGTCAGTGCTGAAGTTTGTTTAACAAAATGCATCCTCAAAATATATATACTCCTAGGCACTCCTTGAAAATAATATTTGTGATATTTTTCATGCCGTGGCAACAAAAATATCCAGGAATTGAAAATACAATCAGGGATAAATTTTTTGTGCACTTAGGAGTAGGAAGTTAACATCTAAAACAGTGGCAAACACAGAAATTTAAACAGTAGAAAATGTAAAGGGTGTCATACTGACACATGAAAGTTGGAAATCCTGAGACAATAAAATAGTTATCACAGGAGCAACTGCTGGACAAATGATACCTCAGTCTTAGCAAAGTACTCAGCTCAGAGACTGTGAATGATATGACATGTTAATAGAGGCGTGTAAAACTCTTCTGGTAGGCAGAAGACTGAAAATAGCAAATGTGGTTCTCAAAATGGTAACGTAAGGCTGTATTTCCAGAGATTTTTTAAAAAAGGAAAATTATAATCTATGACCCTCTCTTACAGCGATACTTTTAATGGAATTTACTGGACCTTGAAGTAAACAGCCAGGATGTAGTTTGAAATACTCTATTTTTTATCGTGGTTTTCTTCTTCTTTGAAGAGCAGAATGTAATCCTAATGTGTGTCAATTCCCATAGTTTTGCTGAAACCAATGAAATTATTTCCATTTCCAGAGTTGTTGAGAATTTGACCAAAAGGTTAAGCTGAGAGAAACAGATGTATTGAACAACCAAGGAAAGCAGCACACAAACATCCAAAGGAAATATTGTAAACAATCAATAGGCACAAAAAAAATAATATCAGGATTCAAAGAAAGAAGAACAAAATATCTCTACTATAGATATGTTTCATATTTCTGCATAGGAAAGGCAAACAAATTTGGAAAGGAAATTACTTCTGCTTTATTTTACTTTAAATCACTTACAAGTAATATTGCAGTAAGACAGCAACTGAGTAATCACTCTTAGTCTCTTGCCTGAGGATACAAGAATATTGATTATTGGAAAAGCTCTACTGTGTGCTATAGAAGCCTCCCCCTTTCATGTAAATTTTGAGTGTATTTTTGTGGAATGCAACAAATTACAAGATTGCACACTAAACCACTTTTTTATCTGTATGCAAGTGGTGAGTGCAGTACAGTAGTTGTCATTATTTGAGGTTACTTCAGTTTGTAAGGGTGATGGTTTTCCTTCATTTCTTGGCAGCCAAATTTAGAATGTATAGAGGAATGGAATAGGTTGTGTGTGCTCAAACTAATGAGAGCTGAAGCAATAGTAAATTATATTAAGCTGTTTTTTGTATCGTAGCTCTTAAAAAAGAATAAATGGTAGTCATAGTTCTTAACAGTGCATCACAGCACTCCAGAAATCTTCAAATTTTCTTTCAAGCAAGGTAAGATGAATCTGCTAGTGAGTACATTAATTTAGACAAGTGTTCTTAAAATGATTGAAAGAAGTATTTCACAGGGATGTTAAAAGCAGTTGTATATAAAATAATTGGCAATACTACAAAGCAAATAAATCCCTGGTTGCCTTTATATTATAAAGCTGTGTGGAACAATATTATTGAAAAGGAGTAAACTCTTGGATCAAATTACAGGTCTGGGATTGCTTACTTCATTGATTTAACATATAAGATGTTAAGCCAGATGCAAATCACTTTGTTGACAGTAATTAAATGATAATAAATGTTTCCAATATGCTTGTACAAGATGCAAGATAAACTTTAAGAGATGAAATACACGTTGTAAGTTTAAGCCATGACCACATTGCAAAGAGTCAATCAATTCTCTTAAATTAATATATGTGTCTGTATATATATTATTTACAGAATTATGATTAGTCTTGCTAAGTAAAAGAAACATTTTGGGAGATAATGTAGCCTGCCAGAAAAATTGATACTTCTTATAAATTGGGAAGTGGACACCTTCAGATCAACATCAGCCAATAAAATAAAAAAAATATATACGAAGGAGATAGTTCCACCTCAGGGCAGGATTTACTACTAATCACTAGCTCACCAGTTTGCTCAGAGGAATCAAACATCAAGGCTGCAGATGAGTGGATTTCATCAGTTCTGTGAATACTTGGCTTACAAAATTTTGTCATGCATGTATGACAGATGGATTTGCACAACTTGGATTTTCAAGATGCATCAGGACCATTAGGACTCCTGTCTGGACAAGCCCTTCAGGTCCTGTGGTCCATTTGCATAATATTCCAAGACTCAAGCATTTGTTACACCCTACTACCCTACCCCTGACCCGGTTGCCAGGCAAGATGGATAGGAGAGAGGATCTCATAAAGTTGTAGAATGACAAAAAAAGTTTCTGCTAGGAAGTAGAAAATGGTTCACAATGGTTAATGCTGAGGCTAATAATAACATACACATTGTGTCTGCCTCGAGAGCCTGAAAAACTTTCCCAGCAAAAACAAGGGAGGGGACTTCCGTAGTGGCTGGGAAGCAGAACTGCTGAGATTGTGAGTGATGCAATTAAATCCCTCCAGGCAGTTGAGTACAGCATCAAGGTTTTCTGCAAGGAAAATAGAAATTGAAAGTTTTCATGAAGCTGTTCCTTTAAACAGCTTTGTTACATGTGCCATGCACACATTATGATGCTGCATTAATCCTTTGTCAAATATGATTTTTTTTTACCAGAAAGAAACCTCTACCAATAGCCCAAACCTTACACTATTAAGTTCAGCCTATAAGAATAAATCTTTCAAACTTTATTGAACACAACAATGTAGTGACCATGTCTGCAAATATTGAAACCACAGGTCTGAGTTAGTCTAAGCTGCTACAAACAGTATTTCTTCCTGCTGTCCTTAACATACATGCAGAAAGGCAAGTAGCAGAAAAAAGAGGTGGGGTTGTCAGTTACTCATCATCTTGCAGCCTGAGTGAGGGAGAAGTCCATGGTTGTTCTCAGCATGTCATTAATTTTAGGTTGTATGGCTTTTCTGAACTGGAGTTTTAATTGGAATATTCTCTGGCAGGACCAACCATTTCTACAGTTACTTCAGCAGCACTTTCTGCAAGTTCCTGTGTTTCTCAGTACTATCTTCTGACAATTTTCTGTTTCCCCCTGGTTTCATAAAGGCTTCTCTCTTCATTCTGTTGTCTGATCCTTCTTCTGAATATGGCAACTGAATTGATCTTGCTCTAAAAGCATGAATGGTGAGATGAGTAGTTAAGAAAAGGATTATTAATCTTAGTGTAGAAGTTTGTTCTTCTGAAATGGAAAATGGTCGGTCCTCTGTGGAAGAGAGTTTGGTTTGTTAACCTCATTCAAGAACAGAACGAGACAAGTCTGCAGCCTACATTAATTCTGTAGCCTAGAGGCTTATCTCCAACATGCAGTTTGTTCAGAAAGGAAATAGAGCAACATTCCCCTGGATTGCTTTCACCTTCCTTGGAAATTTTTTATATAATGAGCATGTTCACTCTGTTATAGCCTATCTCTTTGACTTTCCAAGATGATATAATTAAAAATTTCTTACGCAGTAATTCACAGAAATGCCAGTTAAGTTGCACACTAATTGCCTTGCTCACCTCTGGTTTCTTTCATTTTAGGACTTTGATAAATTTTAACTCTTATACTGAAGAATTACATGGTTGGTGTTTTTCTGAACAATAGCTTGAGAGGGAATAAGGTGAGTAAATATGCCTGGAGCTTTTTTGGAGGCTTTCATTGGCCCAGCAACTTTGGTAAGCTTACAATTTATTTTACAACTGCCTAGATGACTACAAAGATGTAACAAAATACTGCATACAAACATTCATTCAAATATGAGCAGGAATTAGCTAATAGAAGCATTAAAATTGTGTTCCAGTTACAGACCTAAAGTTGAGTGTGTTTAAAAAAAAAAGTGCTTATTGTACTGATGAGGGAAATGGAGACAGGAGAGAACAGTGGAAATTAAAAAGGCTGCACTCTTGATGGCAGTGTGTTGTCCTTCACAGAACTGTGTATCCTGAAGTGCAGAAATCAAGGGTTGTGTGCGGTGAGTTTTATTTCTTCTAGCATACAGAAATAACTCATAGCAAAGTGGCCAACAGACAGAGATTCAGTTACTCAAAGTCATTTTGGTAACAGAAGGCTGGTCTGATCTCTGGAAAACAGACTGGGAACCTTGGTTCATAAATTTCTGGTAATGTGTAACTACCTGCCTGTTCTTCAGTGAGTGATACCTTTCCGAGCTGATCTCTGGAAACTGTTCTGAAACCTCTAACATTTTCAGAATACTCTTAGTTACCTTTTGAGCAATAGTTTCCAAGACAGTATGTTATATAAATAATCTCTCTTAAAAAAAAAAGTTATAAGATAGCTCAACTACAAAAACATCAGCCAGTTCAAATCCTTATTGATCACTAAATATTTAAAGCAAAAAAAAAAAAATCTTTACAAAACTATTACAGAGTGCACAATAATATATTCTCAGTGGATGAAATCCACTTAGGTTTTTTCCACATAATAGACTATTCTACCATGATTTACTACTTTCAACTTATCTACATTTGCTTTTTTTCAATTTTAACAGGCACAACATAGATGTTAATGGCAATATATTACATCTGGTTTTAGATAGTAAGCTCTATTGGGAAGGATGTCTTTTTGTTTTTACCTACATCATTTACTGTGTATAAATATGAGAAATAACATAAAATACTTAATTTCAGAGGTGATAAAGTAACAGCATAAATGTCAGATGAACAAATTTGCACACATCTTTAAAAGGGGTAGTGATATGGTTGTATTTAAAAATGTTCACTGGCTTCAGAAACAAACAGAATCACTTCCAGAAGACATGAGCCTTCTTTTAAGTTATCATGAAGGATGAAGGAGATTAAAAAGTTAAGTCACATCAGAGGCAACATTACTATGACCAACGGGCAAAATACTTGCTTACTGAAATAGTCACGCAATCCTATGTCTGTATCTTGCTACATGAGTAATGGCAGTTTATATTCTTTAAGAGCAGCACGGGAAATGGTAAAGTCAAAGCAACACTGGCTATATTTGTATTTGAAATGTTCAGTGTAAATAGAAACTTAATTGTTTGTGATGCGTTTGATTTTTCTACAGGCTTATAAGAGTAAATAACCTTAACTTGACTCACATGTGTCACAGGTGATCACTCTGGAACAACTAGCATGCAGTAACTTGCACCTGCTCATTTTTCTCCATCATGAGGAAGGCTGTATTTTTCCTGCTTCTAACAAAAGCTAAGATTCTGATGTAATCACTCTGGCACTTTGCATAAAGTCATATGAAACTATTGGGTAATCAGTGATTAGCTCTGTTTTGAGTGGTTTAATTCTTTCTATGATTTCTGCAGAAAAGCAGCTGGTAAACCAGGGGAAAAGATGAGCTATAGTTTCAAGTATGAGCAATTACATATCCAGAATTGAAAAAGCTAAAGAAGCTTTGAGATAAACACCAAAATGATTGAAACACATTGTAAAAAAAATCCACCCTGCCCTAAGCAACATCTTCATTGGCATAACTAATATGAAGACCATTCAGAGAGTTCCTGTTTGGCTTTTCCCCCCTCCCTGCATGTGTAGGGAGACTGGCTTTGCATAGGAACCTATCCACCCACAGTGCAGCATTCTGGCAGGGAGGGTAGGCTGGGATGGAGCTATGGAAGTGTTGTGGAGGTGGCGTGGTGGCAGGGCTATGCATGGTGCCTGCCTTGAAGCCTGCTGCAGCCCTTGCATGGGTGAGGGCCCACAGCTGGGGCACAGTTTTTTCCTCCATGGCAAGGTACTATGCAGGCAGCTCTCTGCTCTGCTTGTTGTTGTGGGACCATCAAGTGTTTGAAAGTGGGAGAATCCCACCTCAGGCTGCCATGTTCCTCAGCAATAAACCTCACTGCTCCAGAAAGGAGCCTGCCTAGAGCAAGGGAAGGACTGGGCTGCCAGTGCAGAGTTGCTTGCAGGTCTCAGGGGTTCTGAGTGCCACATACTAATGGCTTCTGGGTTATGCTGATGTCAACTGGCTATGCTGCATATTAAAAATGCAACTGATAGACAATCATCCAGAAAGTATATTGGGGAGCTCTGGAGAGTGCTACAGAGGCTGGACACTTGCAAGGATTTTCCTCCCTAAAGACCCTTGAGGATCAGGGGTTAAGGCTTCACATGTTACGAAAGGCCAGCTAAACATACGCATTAAGTCCAAGCAAGAGGAGAAGTTTGCTAGAACTTGTTGTGCCACGAATACACTGTGTAAAACACAAATGTGGAAAAAATCCAGACCTATTTACTATGTAATTCTGATACAAATGAGCAGCAAGGAGTGGAAAAACCAAAGCAGAAAATCATAGTGTGTTAGTGATCTCATCTGAAATATTGGAAATGCTTGGAAGCCTTAGATTTGTTGTATTATCTGGCTTTCTTGTTGGGCTGTAAAAAATAACATTTAAAGCTCTGCTGAAATTGCCTAAAATGTCATGTTGTTTAAATGACACTTACTTGACTCTCGAGACTGTTCAATGTTCCAACAGCAGAGTTTGGTGTTGGCCACGCTGTCCCCAGCATCCTGCCTGCTGGAACATTACTCAGAACAGAAGAATAGAATCTGGATCAGGAAAGTACATTGTGGGACCTAGAGGTGGAAAAATAAGAACATATAATGTTGCAATAGGGTTCTGAGTGGCTCTCAACCCATATATTAAGACTATTCAAAGAAGGAAGTTGCTGAAATTTCGCAAATAACTTTTGCAAGTCCCTTTTAGACCTTCTAACTTAATGATAAGCACAAGACACAGACTTTTTCAAAGGAGTTATTTTTATCTAGATAATAGAGACCCATCTTACACTGTCATCTTTGAACGCTGCAACGTAAGAGAGGTTCCCTCTGGAAAATTTATATTGTCATCAAAGGATAACTTCTTTGACTTCTGATGACAACCTGAAGAGAGGCTGTAGCCAGGTTAGCTGGTATTAAAGTCATTAACATCAGTATAATTCTGTGTTTTATCAAGGGCTGGGAGAGTTCCCCTATTTCCCAAAACATGGCTTGATAATTACTTTTAACAGTTGCCTTTTGTGTATATACAGTACAGTCCAGCTATGCCATTTTAATTACAAACCACATGGAACCAAACTGAGGTCAGCAGCAATCCACTCTAGCACCTCCATTTAAGCAGTGTGTTCATAGTAAGGATCATGGCAGCTGTCTAACCCACTGATCACCTTTTTATTACCTTTTTACAGACGACACAGGAAAACCTGATTGGAATGTTTCCCTTCTCTTTTAGAAACTTTTTCTAGATTCACTTTCAAAGTGTTGGAGTTGGTTGGAGAAACAAGCAATTTTTTTATTCAAACAATTGGTTTTGTATTCACAGCAAGACCTTGAAGAGATACAGCAGAAAAGGATGAAGACATGTTGACATGAAGCTCCATCCTCAGAGGTATCAAAAAATCAATGAAGCCTGAAGCAACCTGCTCTAATGTTGAAGTTAGCCTTGCTTTAGGTGAGAGGATAGAAGAGATGACCTGTAGATGCCTTCTTCCAGTGTAAATTATTCAGTGAAATTAGGCTTTGAATTAAAAAATAATGTGATGGAGGAGGGAGGCAGAGATATGCAAACATGCATAGATGTGTGATTTCATGAGCATTATTTTCTTAGGAAATTAGATTAAGCACTGATAATTTCAAAGATACAGGCTTGAAACACAGTCCTATTTCAATATATGTAAAGTGTCTATTGCCTACAGTTTTGTTAGGGCCTTCTGCAGCTGGGTCTCAGTAGGACTAAGTTTCAGTTGCTTTTAGTTTGGTCAAGCTGAAATTGTTAGAGCTGAAATCTCCTACACTGAATGACTTATTTAGGCTAGTGATTGTCTTTTAAGTTGCATCAAGAGTAGTTCAGTCATTTCTAAAAACAAATTAGCAGAAATATGCATTTATTTCATATAAAGAAAATGTTTATAACCATTTAATTAAAGCTGTGCTTTTCAGTAATGTGCTAAGTTCAGCAGCCTAGAAAACCTGTGCAAACTTGGCCAAGTCCTGAGTGGCTTGGTTTACATAATCAAATTGCAGAAGAGATTTGTTGGTACTGTGTAGTTGGTCTCCAGCAGTCCCTTCACAATGAACATACTCCATCTCAGACCTTCAGAAGTAAGCAGAACTCTGTATAAAAACAAAGGCTTCCTGCAGGAACAATGGATGAAAGCTGAGGAACAGAAATCAGTGATGTTGCTGGTACATAGCAGTGGAATTTGAGTAGCATGACTGAATGGAGAGCACAGCGAAGAATTAAGACAGGGAAGAGGTGAAAGGAAGGAGGAAAGGTTGAGTGTAGGAGAAGTAGGAGGATTAATGAACACTATAGCATATTCTGTTGAGAACTTGAAGCTCGATCCCATGCTCACTGATTTCCCATGAATTCATAATTTTAAAAAAGTATTAAATCTTTAATCATTGTATGATGTAACAATTTCCTTTTACCCTCATAGGATTTATGAACAAAATTAATTCTGTCCACTAAATGGACCAAGTTCCTGAAAAAAAACTTTTATAAATGTCCTTATTTAAAAAAGGAAGCTGTGTAGAAAAGGAGTCAGAAGATCACAGAAAGAAAAGCATGGCCTTTGTGAAAAAGGCAGTTGAATGCAGCCCTGGGAAAGAGTCCTGTCTCTGCTTTCATCTCACCATCTCCCTGTGATTTAGGCAAGTCCCTTAACCCAGATTTTTCACAAGTGGCAATCATTTTCTGAGTTCCCTCCTACAAGAAATCTTGACTTTAAGTTACTTCGTATATCTACCCTTAGGATGAGATGCTTCATGCTCCCCAGGCAAATAATTCTAGTCAGGTTTCTCCATTGCAGATGCAGGTCTCTCCAGTGCAGATGCTACAGTTTGAAGAGTGCTGAGTTCAGCTACAGAGCCGAGTTCAGAAAAACACTGAGTTCCTACAGGTGTAACAGAACACACTGGGGTCTATATGTGAATACAGACAATCCTAGGGAATGCTAGAATATCCATCTCCAGATATGACATACTGGACCCAAAATCATTAGGTTCTTCCAATCTTTTTAATTTGTAAAGTAAAATCCCCATCCTTAGGTCTTTTGAGGAAAATGAACTAATTCAAGTTCAAGAAGCAGTTATGTACCATACCGAGAAGTGTCTTGAAGAGACAAGAAAAAAAGAATTAATTATTCTGGATTTACAGCATGGTGCAAAGAATGTGCAGCAAATTAGACACAAGGCCATAAAAAAGTAGAATATATGAAATATACAATATCTGCTTTTCCTGGTTTTTATATATGTATATATGTTCTAGCCAGCATAAAACCACATTTCTTGTGCCCTCGTAAATAATTACTCTAAGATACAGTGTAACTAAGGCTGAAGACCTTTTTTTATTAATTTAAAAATATTTAAAATTAGATAAACTTAGTGAAAGAAAGCTGTAAGCAGTGAGGCAGAATGTCAATTGCAATCTGATGACTTTTGTTGTAACCAGCATCCAGTGTTGGTCATTGCAGGGCAGATTGACACTTGGAATACCCAGACTGAGAACAGTGCAATCCCAGGTGGGCTCCCAGTGCCACCCTCCTTCCCATCCCCTCTGCTGTCCAGCAGTGATCTACACCATGGCAGCCCTGAGTACAACTAATCATGTCAACTAATAATCATGTCAACATAACAAAACTGATCTAGCCTCAGGAATGTGAAACACTGGTCTATTTACTCTTCCAAGAAGCAGCATTAGGAAGAACCCCACCTAGCAACCACACCACAACCAAAGTACACTAGCAGAGAAAAGAACCATATTTGTTGGTTTTCTGCCACAGGCTACAATAAGTGAGCCTGTGAAAGTTACTGTGACTCCTGTTCCCATGTTCTTAAAAGTACACTACATTCACTATTTTAACAGGTATGCGGCTGTCTATTATTTTAAAATACTTTGGCACAGCCTAATAAGACATTCAAACTGAGGCTACATGACTCAGGAGAGAGCCAGTACAGCTCATACAAACAGACGTAATAATTATTTTTTAGCAAGTGTGCTCATGTTGATACCTTTTACTCTTTCAAGCAGGTTTGTGGCAGTAACCACCTGCAGCTTTCAGATGTCAGGTGCATAGATTGCTGTGCTCCTGCAATACCTCTCCTTAGTCCTGGAAGGGCAGGTAAGCTCCCTACTTCCCCTTTCAGAAAGACAGACAGTGACACTTTGTCACTTGCTGGACACACATGCAGGCACCACTGGTACAGGTGATATAATTCTTAATTAGTCAATGCAGCATCAAAAGAAGCCACAGAGTTCATGCCCAATTTTCCACCATGTTGGTTACAGAATTGGTATTGTGTTAATAACAGTTAATAACATATTAACAGTTAGTATGATATTTAAGATTTGTGAAACCTTGCCAGTATTGTTATTCCTTCACGTAAGATGGGTGTTCTACTGCACCTATTGACCACAAGATCATTAAATCACCAACTTCATTGTCATATTTTGTATCTGCACATACAGGATCTGTGGTAGACAGTGACCTGACCTCACCAATGATCTCAAGTCCTTTCTCCAACAGAGACAATAAACTTCTCTACAGCATCTGTATTTATAGCTTAAACTCTAGGGAATAAAATTACTAGGCTATTGACATTCACAGCCTTCTGGCAGAGTCTGCAGCCAGGGAAAGGTGCAGTGGGAGCCATTTTTGGCTAGCAGTTTAGAAAAATGTGATCCCTCTACTAAAAATAAATTACAGCCAGTAAATTTGTTTCACATGTATTTTTATTCACAAAAAGACACCCTAAAATGTTTGATAAAATCTAGTCATGGGTGGGTTCATTTAGCAGCTTTGGTATACGTTTTTTTTAACTGTCACAGGGTCAACCCTCCTAGTCTACAGGTATTTTTATAAAGCAGGCTTTCAAAAAACATTTCTTCAGTGGGCAAAAAATCAACCATTTTTTAAAAAAGAATTTTCAAGCATTGACACTGGAGTTAATTGATAAAGTATTAAACTGTTAAGTTGTAATTTATAGCAGCTATAATGGCAACAGTGACTGAGTGATCATCCTATGCTGCCACTAAAGATATACCTCATCTGTTACAGCATGAAATACTGTAAAATGGTTTGTAACTGTGCATAATCTTGTTACTTGCTGATAATAACCTATTGGCAAGGGCAACAATTTAATTATATACTACATCTCCTGCTGGCTTCCAAATATTTCTGCTGCTCTTCACTAATTTCTTAGCTAAAAAAAGAATCAATCTCCTTATTTTACAGTAGTACATTAATTTCTAAATGGAAGACAGAAAGCTTGTATTAGCTACTGAGGTGCCTGAATTCCGTGTGTTGTCATCATGATATAGAAATCACCTGCCCACGAATTCTGAAGGATAGCAGAGAACAGGCTCCAGATCAGCTAGAGGATGTGGAGGAAATTCCAGACTAAACCTCTTACAGAGATGTGCAGAATATGATCTCAAAGGTGGCACTCAGCCTGGCCAAATGGAATGTCTGTTTATGCTGATACAGTACAGAAGCTTGGATTAAATGACATCTTTCTCTTATAATCCTTCCTTCAGGTTCATTCTGAGTGTGATTACATAGCATTCCATCTTGGGAACAGCACTGACTCAACAAGAGCAGAAGAACCTTCAGTATGTAGGAACCTTTGACCTGGGCGCCAGCAGCTAAGGTTCAGTGTTTAGCTCAGAAGCAGCTAGAAGGTAAATTGATCTTGGATTAATGATACATGATTGGAAGTCTTTTTGTCAGTGAAAGAGTAATCTGTGTGTCTAGGTACTAGGGAACTCCAACATAGTCCTATCCCCTTGAATTCCTTCTCAAAAAGGAGTTTTGAGCATATATTCCCATGAGGACCTATTAATAGTGCTTTCTACCAGAGTTTGGACTTTGCAGAGACAAATATATCTGCTTGTTTGCAAATATGTTAGCATTTATTTCTGGAGTGAACTCCTGTCCTACCAAAGCCTTTAAAATTGGAATCAGAAATCTGGGGTGAGTGAGAATAATGTATTTAAATTTGAGAACTACTTAAAAAAAAAACAACAAAAAACAAAAAACACCCCAGAGCATGTTGCTTCACATACATTTCTTTGGATAATAAGGAGCCCATAATAAATAACTGATAGCAGGGATTTCCCCTCTCCATTTCTGAGCAACTACTTTTGAGATACTTTTGAAAATTAGAAATATTTTAGAATGCATGCACAGCCAATGGAAACGCTTGAGATGTTCTTGCTTTACATAAGGCACTATTATTTGGTGTAGAGAATTGATAATGTATTATAATAATGAAAATTGGTAGTGCGTTATAGTCATGTAGTTCAAGTATCATTTAAAGTCACTGTCCTCCATTGTGAGTTTATAAGTGCACAGAAAAACCTCATGAAAAATGTGAATGCAAGGATATTTACTCTCCCGGGTTTTAGCTCCCCCTGATGGCACAGTGATGAAATAGAGGACATAGCAACAAGACCGTGTCATGTAAAAAACAAAAATACCAAGAGGAATAAAATATGTACTTCTATGCAAACTAACAAGTTTGTTCCAACCACTGAGGCTGGGCTGCTGTACTTTAGTGGTCCTTGCAAGCAAGGACACTGGGCTGGCCTGCAGAACAGTGATCTACTTTACACCACAAAACACATTATTTTGATAGAACACTGTGCCTCACCAAGGAGCTATTCCAGATCATCCTCCCTGCTGTGCTGGCTGCAGCAAGGTGAACTCCCTGAGCACAAGGTAGGGAAACATTTTGCTGACAGAACCCTGCACCTGACATTGAAAGGTTTGTGTCAAATGTATTAATGGCCACAGCCTGAAAGATGTTTTTCTTCTTGCAAAGCCAGGAGACTGCAAACTGAAGTGAAAGGGATTTTTCACTCTTCAGAAAAAACCTAGCATGATGTTATCCATACTACCCAAATACTCTGCATCAGCCTGCATCTCTGTCCCCTGTGATCCCTCTCTGTTTTCAGTCAAGATCTAGGAGGCCTCAGAATGCATCTGACCATAGTATTCTTTTTCCCGCAGTGTTCAAACAGAGTATAACATTACACTGTAGAGAGCCATCAAAGCTGACCTTTGTTGTTTGAGTTTGCAGAGCTAAAATTATTGTGACAGGCTATGAAGTCATACTGTATGTTCTTAGAGTTTAGAACAGCCCAATAGGCTCCTAAAGAATGAATTTAATACCTCTCTTCATCTATAAAGATAATTTGTTTATAGTAAGTTGATCTATAGTTAAGTATCTCCTTCCAAGATAAAATAACAAAGTGAGACCTTTCCATTTACCTAGTACATGTCAAATAAATTGTAATTGTAAATAAAAGCATTCATAACAGGCAAAGGGAATGTTGTGTATTGACTATTTGGAAAGAATAGTAAAAGTATTGTAGTAATTATAATCAGGATTTTGTACTGCAATATCAGACTCTCTTAAAAGCGAGCAGCACAAATATACCTGCTGTATGCAGAAGGAATCACAAGGTAGTGACTGTGCACAGTAAGGAGGATTTTGTATTGCAGGCTTTTACAGAGGTAATTTTGCAGGTCCTAACAATACAATCCTTCACAGGTTTCTACCTTTTCTACCATCTTTTTCCCCCTACTGTTTTATTTCATTAGGTGGAAAGTGGTATTTTTAACAGCACACTTATAAAAACATTTGCTTACTCGGATTTGCTACTAGCTAATACTCCCCTACTATACTGCTATCAGCTACAGTACCTGTGTGTCACTATTTTCAGTAGTATTTCACTTGACTGCAGATTCTCCGTTCCCTGCCTGCATTTAATGCTCTTTCAAGCATATACACTAAGATGATAAATAACTTTTCTCCCAGCATTTTGTATCTGTCTTTGCTATGTTAACTAGGCTCATAGCAGTATCTTTGTTTTCTCCTAATTTTTGCTTTGTGAATTTCTTAAAAAACAGTGACAAATTTTCCCTGGCTAGCACCAATTCTCTGTACTTGCTGACAACTCTCGCACAGCAGAAACAGAGAAACAGGTGCCAGGTATGACCTTAAATACAATACTTAAACTATGCCTTTTATGTTTATAACAAATCTTAGAAGACAATTTTAAAAAACATTAAATAATTGGAAGCTAAGCAGAATGAATTCCCGTATGTTTTTAATACAAGAAAGAAAGAGGAAAAGCAAGAGGGTGTTAAAAGTTGTAAAATACTCACAAGTCTCGGAAAAGCTGTGCAGCAAGTTGTCACAGCAGTTAGGGAAAAGGTCTGCACTAGTGACAGCAGCAAACGCTCCACCCCCCCTCCGTTCTGTTTTACTTTCAGTTGTTATATAATAATGTAGAACTACGTTTGTACCTAATGCAAAGTGGAAATTATTCTCACTATAAATAGCAGATGGTAGGGTTTTCCCACTCAGAAATTTCCCATCTTTGAGCAATTTTCAAACTTGAAGTGGGAAGCCTGAACATGAGGAAAGACATATGCCTGTGATTTAGAAGGCAGGCAAGTGACTGACAAACACGAAAGGCAGCTGCTTGCTGTCCCAAGCAGCAACATTTACACATGATACCTCTTGCCCTTCCATAAAGGGAAGGAAGCATACAGTTTGTGCTCTTGTCTCTGCACAGTCCCTTCCCCCTATGTAATGTATCCTGCCAACCAAAGCTCCAAACACTTACTTACCTCAGAAACAAATGCTGTAACTTTATACTCTAACTCCTCCTCTATTCTGCAATGTTCATGAACAGTATTTTACTGAAGCAGCAGCCACAGGAGGGAAAAAGAAGTTGACTCAGTCAAGAAGAGCACAACCATGAAAAAGGATTGGCAGGACAGAAAAGGGACAGCATCTGGCTTGCTGTGGGACAACAGGGCAGGGAGGTGTCATAGGGCCAGGTGGCATCAGAAGAGGTTCTCATAAAGAAGCTGAAAAAATACTTTGTGAATTGCCCCGAACTCAAAAGTGGATTTCAGCTGTTAAGATAAGTGTGGGTTTGGTGCCTATGATAATCACAGGGTGTGGCAGCTGTAATCCTGAAGTCCTGCTTAGTCACCTCATGATGAAAAATATTCCTACCTTGAGCTAAACTTTGATGTGCCAAAAGATGAGGCTCAGTAGCTCTCTAGGAGTACTGCCAGGTTTGCAGGAACAATCACTTACCTGTGTAAAGGTCATGCACTCCAGAGTCAACAGTGAAAATGGTATTTCCTCTCGGTGTAATCTTCTAAGTTATTCTGGGTGCTGGTTGCTATTCTGAGCGCATCACACTCTGAGAGGTAGTGAAAATATTTTGCAGCTAAATGAGAGGCTTTTAGAAATGGGTCTGTCTCCTAGCTGAAGAAGAGATTAGTTTCTAGAGTTGAGCATTTCCTTCCTTTTTCTCAGTGAAATAATCTTTTTCCAGGAACACTACTATAAAACTTGGTGAACAATACCACTTGGTCTCCTGTGCTGGGATATTCTATTACAGCCATATTCTGAAAATCTATTTAAGGACCTAGATAAGACTTCCGTACCTCGAACAGCTGTCATACAAGAGAGAGAAACAAGAACTAGAATTGTCTCCAGAGAGTAGTTCCAGAAGGCTGCATGACAAATTCATTATGTGAGGCAGCTTGCTGTCATTTCTCAGCACCCCTGCACACCGTATCCTGTGGTCCAACACTTGGGTCCGGCATCCGTTCAGCAGAGAAGGAACCAAAGTGAAATGCAGCCACACTGATTAGCTCCTGTGCAGGATCTTGTTTGGAGGCACTACTACTGTAAAGAACCTTCCAGCAATTTAACACAAGATAAAAAAGCAGAACTCACAATTTCATGCTCTCCAGGGACGCTTGGCTCTCTCACAGGACTTCGTATCTGTGTCTCCAGAAAGGCAGCTACTTGCACGCCTTGTACTCTAACTCAGTATAGAGTGTTAATAGCACTTTATAAGCTGCTGTGCAGACATCAGAGGTGAAATCTGCCCTAACTGGCAGCTGTTAGAAACCTGGGCAGGATTTGAAAGACAGAACGAAAGTACAGACTTGGCTGGAATGCTTGCTGTGACAGAGGACAAAAATGCAAGTGAAAAGGAGGCCCCAGCACTGAAGGAAAAAACCACCATCCTGGGCAAATATTTAAACCAAAGGAACATACTCATTTATTAACAGGTTTATGACAAGGGCACTTCTAAGACAAAAGTGGTCATAAACACCTCTGTTTCTTCAGTTTAGCCTGGCTCTTTCAAAGAATGAGTAAATAATTTCAAGTACATGGGTAAGTGTATGTATTTGGACTTGGGAAGTTAAAATATATCGTTTTCTAGCTTAATATAAAAACTGTTCTAAACATTATAGTAGTTGTATATAAAAATAATGCAAGTGTCAGTATGTATTATGTTACAATAGAGTGGCAATACCACCTGCACTTCCTCAACATTTAATTCTCATTCATTTTCTTAATTACACAAAAATTTGCTTCCTAATTACACAAGGTACGTTTTATGGTCATCTAAACACTACTAGTCACATGAAGGTGTTTGTTTATAGCATAAATTATTCTTATACCCTCCTACAAGCAAAATATCCCTTTCTAATTTATGCAAGTTTCATTTGTAGTGGACACAGGCTGTTTGGCAAGATATTGGCAATTACTCTCACTAATGAGCTACTAAATTGTAATTTAGTGTTATAGGTGCGGTGACAAAGAACTTGAATAACTTGCATCATGCAAACTGTAAAGTGAAAACAGATGCATGAATGCCATTTTGAAAATAAAACAGGATAACTGAAAATTCAGACATGACCTTCCTGATTTGAAGCAGCATCACCCAAATGTTTTGTGGCTTCACAACAGCCAACAAGAAATTCGGGTTTGTTGTACTCTTAAGTTTGCCTATAGCCTCATGAAATTAATTCCTATGGAATTGGAGTTAATTCTATCGCTGAACACCAGGGGAGGAAGAATTGCTACAGGAGCAAGAGTGAATAAGTGGGAGGGAAGAAGGCTTTTCCAGAGCAATGTGGTGTGGGTGGTTATAAAATAATGCTGGATTTTCTATAGTGTGGAAAAAAATGGTAGTTCTTGCAGAGCCAGGTCTCTTCAGAATGGCCCCCATCCAACCCAGCTGAGAGGCAACTTTATTTGCTAGGTTTCTGAATGCTTAAAGATGGGTCTGCACTACACTCTTCTCACCTACTGTCTCAGTATCAGTTCTTTTTTTTATAAAAAGATCTTGAAATGGAGGCCTTCTCTGACATGTGCTCTGATAAGACATTACGCTCTGATAAGAGTAATGATTTTTAAAAAAAACCCTGAATTCCCAAATTTTTAGGCAACCTGCAGCCAAATACACAGGCAGATGCAGAAGACAGTATTTGCTATTTGAATAGTGTCTCTTCCTGCTTGTTTTTTATTATAGTGTTCCTGCTGTGTTTCTGCTGCAGGGCTGAACTACTACACCCTCAATTATCAACTTCACTAATTTCTGCATAGGAAAACGAAAGAACTGTTGTTTTCTTCCTCCAGGTGACAGAGAAAGAGCTGATAAGCAGGCACAACTTTGTCTCCCCCCACTCCCAGTGTGGCAGCCAGAGGAGGTAACTCAAGGGGAAACAGCCTTCTGCCTCTGAGGAGTCACACCCCAGTCATCCCAACAACATTCACCATCACTGCATGCCAAGAGCCAGGGTAAGAGCCTTGCTTCTATTGATAGTGGCCAGCAGTGGAGTGCCTTACTCCTGAACTGGAAAGGACAGAGAGGAATTTGTGTGATGAGAGAATTATGTAAATCTGTCTTTGATATATGCTAGGAAGGTGCATTTCTGGAAATTGTAATCTTCAACAAATCATACGCATAACTGAATTTAAGAACTGTCCTGCATTAATGCCGTAACAACACATACACCAATATTCAAGTCTGAAATAATTCTGTGTCACAGTTATTGCTGCAATAGAACACATAATTTAGTAAACATTTCTAGGTGGGAATGTGTGCCTTCTGAAAATCTAGGCAACTTCTGCTTTCAAACTGAAAGAGGGTAGATTTAAATTGGATATTAGGAAGAAATTCTTTACTGTGAGGGTGGTGAGACACTGGCACAGGTTGCCCAGAGAAGCTGTGGCTGCCCCCTCCCTGACAATGTTCAGGGCCAGGTTAGATGGGGCTTGGAGCAACCTGGTCTAGCGGGAGGTGTCCCTGCCCATGACAGAGGGTTGGAACTAGATGAGCTTTAAGGTCGCTTGCAATCCAAACCATTTCATAATTCTATGATTCATAGCTAGTATAGGACTATAGATAATCTGTCTCTTCCTTTTTTCCTACTAAATTACAATGTGTCCTAAATTATAGACTATTCAGATTGCCTATTAAAAACTTCTAGCATCTTAAAAATGCTATTAAATTTCTAGACACATCTAGAGAGACATTAATATTCTACCTTTCAGAAGCATGCACGATACTTCTGGCATGTTATAATTTATCAACTACTGCCACTAAGCATGAACTATTCCTATTTAGAAAAACAGTGTTTCCAAGCAAAACTGTATCAATTGCTAAGTTAGAAAAAAAAACCAAAACCAAATAAAGGGAAAGAAATTTCATGCTTAAAATGTGTAGGAATATATTTCTGAATCTGGGAAAAAAAGATAACACAGAGAAACGTGCAGCTCTTAGTTGAATTCATGTGAGGAACCTATGATCTTAAGTGTTCTATTTAGTGTCCTATGAACAAGCACTGTCCTATTTATACAAAATATTTGCAATATTGCAGCCTGAAAGTTTTCCAGGATTAAGAGTTGCTCCTTAAATTGCATGATAGATATAGAAAATCTTACACAAAATAAAGTAAATATGTGAGGGGAAAAAGCTGGCTAACATCCCAAAAGGCATGTCTTCACTATAGCAGTTTTCTCAAGTTACACTTGTGTTATTTCTCCCTGTGTTAATCAATATTGAGTGGAGCGACCAGACCACAAAACTCTTGTGGTCCACACTATCTCAGTGATCTCTGGTGTAGGGAGGTACATGCCAAATCCACAAAACTGTTAGTGAATCTAATCCTTATTTAAGTTCCCAGTTAGTCCCCAGAGGAATAATTCTTTACTCAAATGCGTTTTTGAAGTTAAGTGCTGTGCCACCGGACATTACATGACTGGGAGCTTTCTGAACTGGGTACCTGGAGCACAATGCAGTGCCTTGGGTGTCGGGCATGTTTAGCTGGTAGGTTTCATGTGTTGAACAGGGCACTGTCTAAATTAGCCAATTAGCACAGCTGGGAAAAGTCTTCTGAGGATTTACATGCCCCTGGCTGCATTGGCCATGCCTCCAGCCAGGATCCATAGCTCAGATTTCTCTCCTGAAAGCAGTGCCAAGCTTCAGTTTAAAGCAGAGCATTCAAATACGTGTGTCAGTCAATTATTATTTTTTTACTAGACAAGAGTTTTGTAAGGGTTTCTCAACAGAAATTCCAGAACATTTAATTGAAGAATCAAAATGTTATATTATAATAATGAAACTGAATCACCTGGGAGGAGGTGGATTCTTTTCCTCTAAGTTAACTGTTTGTCAAAATAATTTGTCAAGATCTCTGGGTCTTCATCCATGTAGACACCCTCTCTGAGGTTAACAGCCTGCTTTGTGACTCACTTTGCCATTTGCAGCTGGAGCTTTCAGGAATGCAGGAGTATTAGATCCTAACCCATAAGATAATGCAAATAAGTCCTACTAAAAAGAAATAACGTGCAATAGAGAGGGAAGAAATAACATACAAAAGAGAGGGCTGAAGAGGAAAGAATGCGACTGAGTAGTGATACTCATTCCACCAAGATTATTTTCCTATTTTCCTTCCTGTACTGAAATACAATCACCATGCCATGTATCATATTTTCATTTTATAATACTGTTATATAGTTTCATTATACTGTAATACAGCTGGTCTCTTTAATGCTCAGAGCTTTTGTGACAAAGGTAGAAATCACTCAGTAGAAAGTAATTTATATATAAATAGAGAAAACAGGATACTTAGCTATCGCGTGGACAGAATGTATTCTAAACATTTGAAATGTGGGAGACTCTGAACAACATACTGTATTTAGCCAAAAGTAAGGAAAGGGCTTTCTCCGAGTAGTTTAACTTAGCATTAGGAATCATACCAAATTCAAAGTTTTCTTTAGTTTTGTCACATTGCTTTCAGGTTACTAGGGTATATAAAGAGTCTTTTCATATATTATAACACATTTGTGCAATATTAAACTCCCACATCACCTCACAATATTTGGTTCACTTCTTTAACTGAAAAAATCCATGTGTTTTCTGTAGCTTATCTTAATATGTGACAGACTATGTGCAGAGAGTATGAATGCACTGGGAGTTACCAAAACTTCTACTGGCTGATGAAAAGATAGTGTTTTGAAATTTACTTTCAATAATTGGTCATTTATCATTTCAGAACCGAGGGTTTTTTGATAGCTTATTGTCCTCAGACCAGCAATTTTTCCCGTCTGTTACATCTTACATTCCCCAGAGCACCTGTTATTCAGAAGCCACAGCTTCCTCTGAATAGTGTGCCATTGCTTTCACTGGCACCATGTGGGACAAAGAAATGTTCAATGTGTATAAGAATAGATTCCCCATTTTTAACCTCCACTGCTCACTCTCAATTCTTCTATCCTCTGGCTCGTGACTGTCTAGCCTGAGACACTGAAATTCATTGTAGGAAATCATACAATGGCATGTAGCAATGGAAATGTACAGGGCGTTTCCAGTCCTCTCCATTTCCCTGATTATTTATCTGTGTGTACTTTGTGTACCCTGAAAACAGCAAAAGATAAGATGTTTATGGACATGATTACCAATACCAGGATATTGACCTCTCAAGGTCCAAAATGGGGTTGACTTGCAGATGCAAACAGTGGCTCAGAGAAGCAGAGACTGCCGAGGGTGATTTTGCAGCTACTCAGACCCATGGCCAGGCCAGGCCCATCCACATGGAAATGGGAAGGTCCCTGCTTCCCAGAGATACAAGGCATATGAAGTGACTTTGAGCTGCGTGAAAATTTCAGTGTTTCCTAAAATCAGCACATCTAGCTACCCCGATCTATGACTTACAGTTCTTGTTACTATTCAAGGGGATTTGCGATCTGTTCAAAATAGAGAAAGACCAAAGACTGAATTCTGGGCCATGTCCTTGCATGGAGCATAAAGCAGCAGCCCTTTAAATTGCCACTGCAATGAAGTGCATCCAAATTTGGAAAACTGACAATAAGCCAAAAACTTTGGTCGGTATAGTTGGATCAAAGTTTCTGTGCATTAAAATGAGAGATGAAAGACACTCAACGGATTATGGTAGTCTCTGCAGATTTCAAAAGGTGGGAGGAAAAAAAGGCAGCTTTTTGTAAAAAATCATTATTGAAGAGCTGAGACTCAAACCACCCATTGTTGCTAAATTTGCCTATTTTTTTGTGTCTCCAGAAGCTACTTGTACAGTACTTTGTCAAATATAACAAACAGGAGCATCCAGAAATATCCAAAATATAAATAAAAATCATATATACTGAATTTTAATCAATATAAGTAAAGATGTTTTCTCACTGTAACAAAGTTGAGACTTCACTGCTATGAAAGGGGGTTAAAGATACTGTAGAGGGCATCACAGTTAAGAATGCCAGTACTGATATGTGGCCATCAGGTTTCAAGTACATATTTAATAAACAAATCAAGCTTGAACTCTGGAAAACGCATTGCCTCAAAAAGATTTCTGCCTGTGAGAGTGCAACTATACATAGTAATGCTAGTCTGTAAATCGTATGCAATGAAGATACTAAGTAGTGAACTTACAAGATGTGGACAAGTTGTCAGTATGGGCACATGTCAGAAGAACAGTGGACATGGTGACACTTGAGAAAGGCTAATAAAATCTCTCCAAAATCTTAGATACAGAAAACTAACTAATTTCTTGTCACTTCCCAGATATATAAATTACTGGCAACATCATGTTGTTTGCTTTTTTGTACCACAAGATTCTTTCTGAAGTAACTCTCACTGAATTTACCAAGGAGCACTTTTTTTGTGCAGCTCCCAATGTAACTAGTTCCCTGTCTTTAAAATTAATGTGGTGTGGCTTAGGGGAGGGATAGAATTGAGTTCCTGCTGGTATTACACTTTCTTGCAAACCTTTCCATGTATTTATGGAAGTGGAGACTGTGTGATTTCCTAGATTTACATTACATGCAGCTGGTGCATAAAATTGCATGCTTTACTTGTTTCATACCTGTGTGACTATATGAAATCAATTTTAATCTACTTTCATACACACATCAATAAAAGCTTAGGACTAAGAATCTGATAAAACAGTTGTCTTCTGGCACGCCAGAGGAGCAAGAGGTCCATCTAATCTTTGGCAAGGACGAAGGGCTAAGTCTTTGCACTGAATGTTAGAAAAAGTGATTTGAAATTTTGATTATAGTGCAAGTTCATAATACCTGAAACCACAAGGTCTCAGAGGTCTTTTTTATCGCCAGTCAGCCCACTTAGCAATAGCATTCAGCAACTTTGAATAAGATCCTGTATGCTCTGCTGTGGCTGAAATAGGAAGTTTAGCTTAAAATTATGGTGGTTTTTACTATTTTGTATATTTGTCAGAAACAGGGTGAATATATGAAACTAATGACCTTCTCAAGGCTGCCTGGGGAATGGAAATGGCCACTGTGTGATTGCTAAGGGACAGGTAGTGTAACTTGAGGGTTTAAAAGTACTAGAAATATCAATATATTTCATCTGATAATTTTGAAATAACTACTTTTATTGATGTGTTCTTGAAAACCTTCAGTGTGCTGAAGAACTTCACAGGGATGTGGCATGATATGGTATGCAAGTGAGGTGCACAGCAAAGGTAGAATCCTCTGGCAAATGCAGGGAAACACATAGCAAAGAGCCAGGTCTTTGAGGTGGGCAAAAAGAACTTTTAGAGGACCAGAAGAAAGTGAGCACTATAGGCTTTAACTCAGGACCAGAAGTGATGTTCCTCCATGCAAGGATGTGGGCAGAGAGGGAGATATGTTTAAAATATCTGTTCTGTCTGACCTGGTGACTGAGTTTATTTGAAAATGTGGGTAGTTTTATGCCTTGGGTATTGTTATGAGCCATACAGAATCTCTTGGTGCTGTTTGTGATTTCTCAACTGCTTTCCAGCCTCTGACTGAGCAGATTTTCTTCCTGTCTTTTGTGTAGGGTACTCGTGGTTCCCTTTTTTTTTTTCCCTTGGCATGCCCCTGCCAGCGCATGGCTGATTGTGACTGGCTGTCTTCTCCAGAAGCTATGCCAGGGCTGACTATCCCCATGCCATTTTCGAGCAACTGACTCAGATTTTGCACTTGGTGTGATGCGGTTTGGGCCACTTCAGTTTTTCAAGATTACTTTACAGTCTGCTCTTCCCTTCCAAAACATTTCATTCCTTCTGTTTAGTACTGTCTGAGATTTTGTCAGCAGAGCTTTCATTTGATAGCTGCATCACAAATGAAAGTGCTTGAATAACACCAGATGACCTACCTGTATTCCTCTCTTTCAATTACACTAGTTCCTCTGTGAGCAGCACTCCTGAGTCCACCTTTCCAACAGGTTGTGCATCTCATGCTGGCAAATTCCTTACTTGCTTATATTAATTTCACATGACAGCATGTCGAAAGTCTTACTGAAGTCAAGATGACATGACAGCTACTGCTTCTTCTCTATCATTTAGACTTGTTATCCTGTCACGAAAGGAAGAATAATTTGTCAGAATTTGTCCATAACAAAATGTGTGGGCTGCTTCCTCCTCTGATTTACATTTTCTCTGAGCTTTCTTTCTGGTAGGTTTTCAAGAAGGGGAGGTTACCTGACTGGACTGTCGTGCCCTCATATCTTGAGGACAGTCAATCTGTGCCTGTTTTCTAGCAACTTGGACCATAACACATCAAAGTTTTTGAAAGGAAAGGAGCTAGGAAGCCCACACTCAGTCAAACCAAAGGTCTGTTAGCACACAATATCCACTGACCAGAAGCACATGGGGAGCATCAGAGCAAAGCGAGGGCAGAGACCCTTCCACACTGATGCCCTTGTGTCCTCCAGAGATTTCTCAGACAGGGTGTCTCTTTCAGGCAGCAAAAAGCTCTGCAAGCTTTCACAATCAGTCACATCAGATCTTCAACATGGGTCCTGTTTTGGTCCCAGTTGGTCCTATTTGTTCACTCCTTGTTCTCTACACTTTTCCTGCTAAGGAAAACTTACTGGAAAATTTACTTGATCTGTTCTCTGTCATAAGCAAAGTTAAACTTTTAAATTTTACCACTGAAGCACCATGTGATTTTCGGCTGTGGAATAGATATTTATAGGAAAGGGACAGTTTTCTAAGGTAATTTTCACTCTGAAAAAGTTCACTTTTGCGTTACTGTCCTGTAGAAAGATGAAGATACTTTTGAGGTGTGAATGTCACGATTAGATATGATGATCCTATGGGTGGAACCATTAACATGGACTTGTGTTGATGATTTTTGAAAGATCTTCACATCTAGCAATCACAAGGACAGAAGAAAGCAATGACTTTAAAAACCAGACAATTCTATACAGTATATTAGCAAGGGGATTTAGTAGATATGCAGATGATATCTTTGAAGTTTTAGAAAGATTTGTGTTACAGAAGCCATAACCAACTTAACTGATTTTCTAGAACATTTGACTCTGTTCAAAGTAGGACAGTGTGAAATAATAGACCATTCTAGTAAAATATATTAGCACTATTGCAAAAAAGAAAAGAGATCAAAAGGACACGTTGAAAGGAAATGGAAACAAATTACTTCCGACTTGAAAATAGGGTAAATGTTGAGAGGAGCTCAGAGATTTAATGTTTCAGAATAGTTCACTAGAGTTTGTAAGTTTTTAGAAAAGCTCCAGTTCAGTGAAAGTATCTTAACTTCTCTTAACCAGATAGACCAGTGAACAGATAAAATAGATTTTCAGGTGGGATGTTGGTTAGGATTTTTAGCAATTTAGATAGCAGTTTATTTTTTCCATTCTTTTTGTTTGTTTGTTTGCTTCCTCACCCACCTTAGAAGATAAGGAGATGGAAAAACTCCAGTTTCTTAACCTTATGAGTGAAAAATTAGTTCCCAATTGCTACAGATGATCTGCATGATAAATCAAGTTATTTTGTGATTTGTGAACAAATCCTGACTTTGTTTACTTTCTTTTAGTTTTGGAATTGGTACTGCAAATTCAAGTGTTAGCTTTGTTTCATGTGGAGCTGAGAAGTGCTCTATGAAAGCTAGGAGTTACTATTTATTTACTGTATGCTATTCAGAGTGAGTAGTATGTGAAACTATGTAGTAACGTCTCTTCTTTCTTTACATTAGCTGACCTTTATAAGCTTCCTCTTCTTGACTAAATAAATCTTACAATTCAGTCTTCCCTTGCATGTCTGTAAATGAAATCATTGTTGAATGAGGGATATTAATGGACACTAAACCAAAAAAGGTGTGTAGTTGAAGAATTCACTTGTTTGCTCAACTTACATCCATACACTGTGGATTCTTTCTGCAGTCAATGGAGATTCATTCTACAGAGCTTTTTTTTTTTTTTAGCTCTTATTTTTTCAAGGCTTCATAGCCTAAAGGGTCTTGAGAAGAAGTTTCCATAAATTAACTACATGTAACTGATGGGATATTGTCTAGGAAGGAAAGTGCTTTGAACAATAAGGAACAGAGTTGTGTGAATTATACTTTTATCACTGATTTTTCAAGCCAGTCAACAATATGAAGAAAATATAAATGGTAACTATTGTACTGATGGCTCCAGCAGACAGAACTAGGTATTGTGTCTATCTGTTGACACATACTAGAGAAAACTCTCTGGCTGGGGAACACAGACATAGTGCCTTCTCCATCTCCCCTTGGTTCTTCCCACCCTGCTTAAAATCCTGAGTCTGTACACACATAGGAGGAGTGGAAACAGAAGTCACAAAAGGCAGTTTGCCACCTAGTCACCTCTCAAAGTGCTTGATTTCTTGACATATTGTCTTCATTACCAAGGAGAACATAGCCAACAGTACTGGGACATACTGTGATTTGAAAAGCAAGACAACTCTGTGCCTGTGAATATGTGATCTATGGCCATGTAGCCATAAATTTGCTGAAAAGTGTCTTGTCTGCCAGAAAGTTAGCTGAGCTGAATGGCAGCAACTGCTGTAGCTGAACACAGTGTGTGCTTGTGTTTTCTGGGCTGTTCAGAAGTCAACCTCTGACAGACAACTAAAACAATCTGCAGCAGAATGGAATCAGGATTGATTACTTCAAATAAAACCATATCATGCTTCTATCAATAGCATGATTAAGTTGGTACTTTACTGTGAGGTAAAGATGAGAATCATTTGGTTTATGGTCTGTTGAAACAAGTAATGGGTTTTTTCCCTACTGGTTTTGAGGAGCATCAAGACTCAATCACATAACATAGTTGTTTGAATTTTGAGTTCTGCTTTTGCTGCCAATTTTAGGAAAATTCCTTTAGGCCATACTTCACACTAGTATGAGTGTGGGTTTTTTAATATTTTCATCAAAAACCAAAAAGTGTGTTTCATAGGTCTGAACATGTTGTAACAACTTTGATGTTAACGCATGTAAGAGCATCCCTAAACAGAGAGATTCAGAAAACTAAGACAAAGCAATTAGTGATGTGCATAAATGAAGAGTTTTAGCACCTGTGTTCTGTTGCCTTCATTTGGGAATAAAGTGACTTCAGCTCAAATTACTTCAATAGCAGCCTAAAAGTAAAGGTATATACCTTTCCCTTCCAAGGGATTACAGGTAAAAAATGTGTATGCCAACCAAAGATTTTCATCTTTGGGTAGGATGTCATTTTGCAAACTATTGAAATAAACTGATTCGTATCTTGCAAGATGCAGTCTCTTTCAGGGTTTAATATTTGTGGATATTTGTTGATTTGTTTTAAGAGTTTAATTCTGTCCACATAACCGAGTATCACTCTGAGCTTACTGGCTCCACCAAATACTGTGAAGGAAGGATTAGATAAAGAGATTTTTACTTGAAGGAAGTCAATGTTTTCAAGCTTGGCAAAAGAGTAGTTGCCGAAAAAATTTTCTTGGGTCACAATAGTTACTGTGAGGAAAAGAATTTTAAGAATGAAACAATTACAATATTTGAGTCAAGGGATATGAAATAATCCTTGGGTTTGTTTAAGCCATTTTTCCCTACAAATAGCCCTTGTCTTTGTTTCTCTTGCTGTCTCCTCCAGATGTTTTTGGTTTTCTTGTTTCCCACTGAATACATTTGGGTTGAAGATATGTTTTCATAATTTGTTCAATACGCTTCAGTTTGTTTGGAAGGACCAATTAAGGATGAAATATATGTTTATCTAGAAATGCTTATTTGTAGAAGCAGAGGAAAATGTGTAGATTTTTCATGTATATAGTCAATAGTTTGCCTGTTGTTTACGATACTCTTTTATATTCTAGCTTAGATGTCTGAATCTTCAGATCTGACCACTCAAAATTATTTTTCCTGAATTCTTTTTCATGAAGTTTAACCTTTCTAACCTGTAAAAATGCTTATAAACTGGAGTCCTTTGCAAGGGTGTCTAAGAAAATCAGTCCAGTACAATTGCAGGAAAATGCTTATTATTATTTTCTCCCTTTTTGCAATCACACATTTACTCTTGTATTATATTTTCTCAGCTAGTATTTGCTAGTTAAGTAACACCTTTTTTTAAAATCTTAGTCTTCAGTTTTTAATCAGTGCTTCACTTTTTCCCTTTCAGATTTCTTATGAAATCCTGCAATTCTGGCATATGTTGCCTCCATAATCCAAATCCAGCAATTTTGGTTGTTCTGTGGCATACTTTACATTCCTTTTGTTTGTTCACTTGCAGCCTCTGGGAAAACAACATTAACTTATTCGAATATACTAAGCCCTTTGAGATATTTGACTATGTTTTCTGAAAGACAGGTCTTTTTACTCAGTCCTTAATCTTAACACGTTTAATAAAAGATAAACCTGTCTTGTTAAGAGTGTGTTGTAAAACACATATAAACATAAAATTGTTGCAGAAACCAACCAGAGGCAAAGACCTGTCACAAGACAGCTTAATTACTGTCTTATTAACCAATTATCTTTATATTATGGAAAAGCCTATAAAATCTAAATGCTGCTTTTTAGAGCGTCTGTTCCTGACTAAATAATACCAGTTATTAACAGTTAGACTCAGAACAAGTAGGACTTCTTTTTACATGCCTAAGCTCAAACTTGCAATTGTGATCTTGATGTTCAAAAAATGGTGACACATGCTTCAGCAACAGAATGAAACACAAACCATGCCCTAATACTTTTGCAGCTGTAGTATCTAGTAAGAGTACCTCAAGCCAGCAAGAAGACTAGGTTCCTACAGTCACTGTGAACACATCAAAGCTCTTCTGGAGCAAGAAATCTTAAACCACCATCAGGTTCTTCCGTAGTTCATTCGTTTTATCACTTTTACATTGTTCATTATTGCCTCTTCCTCATTGAGAACTCTCATACTTCTTGCCCTGTCCTTGAAGTTTCACTTCAAGCACGGAAATGATGACAAACTGCCACACAAAGGATGGTCTCCTAGATCTGAGCCAGCACTGTTCCATCTGCTATTTAGCAGGGGTTCCTGGAAAAGCAGCCAGCCCAAATACGCCTTTTAAAGTGGAAATAATCTGATTTATGCATAAAACTACATTAGTCTAATTTATTGGAACCCTTATTGTTCAACTGTGTGGAGTATTTGCTTAGTGGTGAATCCCAAAGATGGCTTGTTTTTAGCTGCAGGGCATAGGCTCCATGCAATCATTGGCTTTCCCCTAGCTTTGATCATTGCCCTATCAAATAATGTTACTTCAGTAAGCTCTATGCAGAATTTTAGAATGGCAGAATTTCTGAAAACACACATTTTATAGATAAACTGTGATAATTATCACTGAATTTGATAGAAGAGGAGGGTGAGAGGGCAAAAGGTTTAATGATTGCTACGTGGCTGGATCATTGTATCATCATCAAAGTGTTGTATAATTTGTTTGTAGAGTTTTACCTTGTAATATCTCTAATGGTGTAATATCCCTAACTGGTTTTCCATGTATGTTTGCAAATTTCTTCATTAATAACAATCCTAATATGGTATTCATTAGCCTGTTAATTACATTGTCATTTAGAAACCCTCTCTTCCAATTAGCTTTAATGACAATATTGGAGTAATTTTTCTGTGCTGCCATTTTTGTGCAACACTTTCCCATTTAAACTACCTGCTGTTCAATCTTAATTAAATTTAATAACAGTAGTGGTAGTTTATAGGGGACTTTTTAACCTCATTTAATGTCAGACCATTTATACCAGTTTGAAGTAGGCACTGAAAATGTTTGCATTAATCCAATTACTTTGAAAAGGAGCAAACTTCACTTGTTTCAGATGATTTTAATTAAGGCAAAATCCTCATGAAAGGTCAAACTCCCTACCTGTGCAAATAAGTAGAAACATTAGGTTTTTTTCAAAGAACACTGAAGACACGGTGAAAAATCAACAATACAAAGAAGAAGGAGGTCATAATTTTTTTATTATAGTTTTTTTTTAACAGCAGGAGAAAAGGGTGAAAAAGCTATCAGAGTCATTAGTTACTCAATACCAGCATTCAGACGTGACTTCAGGTAGGGAATGGTTGCAGTATTTTTTAACTTGGGAAAGCTCCACAGGACCTGAATAATATACTCAATATTATGCAGCACCCTTGAAGTTGCACAGTGAGACTAGAATCATGAATGTCATTAAAAATAATTACTTTTTTAGTCCACACAAATTTAAAGCCCTTCGGAGAATCTCTCCATGAGATTATAGAAAATCATAGAAAAGTGAGATTGAAAGAGATGCTAGAGGTCACCTGGTCCACCCTCCTCCTCAAGCAGGCTGTCTAAAGCAATATGACTTCTGAAGAAAAGTTTGTCACACCCTACAGCCCTACATCGATAAGAATTTCACAGCTTCTTTGGTCGGCTCCAAATGATAATGTCAAATTGCTGTGGTGAAGATTGCTCCAATACTGACTGTCTCTCTGTGAATTTGAAGATGATTGCAGACACCTTTATCCTAGAATATTTATTTGACTCTGGAGAAGCAGTAAGCTTGACTGTGCTCTGGAAAATCCTATGAGATTTACACCAAAGTCCTGTTTCTCTGAACATACACAACAACTCCTCTTGCTTTCCTGATGTGATGTGCCACAAACCCTCTGACTTATATGCCACATGTCTGGCTTCTTCTCAGCTTTGCACATGTAAATAATTTCCTACCTGGTTGAAAACCAATAGCTTACCCCTGTGTTTGCAGCTTGTGTATTTTAGCTGTAATGTGTTAAGTACCTTGCACCTGTATTCCATTGTTTACAGCTGCTTATGTTACTAGGAGGACCTTGCTGTTGGTGCTCACTGAACTCAAAAGAGTACTTTGTGCTATTCTGGTTTCAGCTAAAACAATGTTTCTCTTCAAGAAGAGGAAGCATGCCCACCAGTAATAGAAGCAATTTAGTGAGGTAACAATCATTTTTCCCTATGAAGGTCTGAATGTGGGATTTATCCTTTCTCTTCAGCTGAAATTTTCCTATTTGATTTTTGTAAGTAACTTGCTGAAAACTAAAGGAATATGGATTACTGGGTTTTGTTTTCTGTAAAATTGAAACTATGGGAACTATTTGTCTGTGCAAATATAGTATTTTGCATTGTGCAGGGCCACGTGGTATGCAGGAGATCTCCAGAGAGGCTTCCTTATCATGAAGCAGCAGAGCCTTGCCAGGGCCATAGTTCTTTTTAGCCCAAGTTATAGTATTATGCAGAGAAGAAGTAGGATGTCGGGCAGGAGATGCTGTTAAAGTACCAGGTTACACAGGAGTGACCAGGTGCAGAGACCATCCACAATACTCAAGATACGGCTGTGTGGTGCACATGCAGGTCCCTGCACTAAGTTAACTCATGTACCAGACACAGTTATTCTGTAGCTCTCCCTGAGCTCATTTCATTTGGCTGGGAAGCTAGCACAGCTGCATCACTCCTGTCAGCTTGCAAAGGCCAGCTGAAGTATCATCACTTCATATTCTTTTCTACAGAGAGTTGTCCTCATCCATTCTACCTACTAAAAATCAAGCTGAGCATTCATCCGTGCCTTTATCCCTCTGCAGTGACTGTGCAGGGTTCTGAGAAGGTGAAAATGAGGAGTCAGAGTTACACCTAACCCAGTTGTCCAGAACCAACAGTGTGGATATAATTTCTGTGCTTGCTTGTGCAGCTGCAGCAGGACTACAGTATTAAAAACCAGATATATTACTCCCTTGCACTTCCAGCCCTATCCTTAAACAGGCTTTCCTGTGACTTTGTTCCTTTTATCTGTGACTTTGTTCCTTTGACCTGCTCTGTGTTTTCTGTTAGTTCTATATCATTTTCCATTTCAGTAGATTTTTCTTCCCAGATTCTTGGTTTGCTATTTTTTTACCTAATATTTATTTTAAATATTAATTGTAATTCTTTGTTTTCTTCACAGAAATATTAACCTTTCTCCAGTGCTTCTTCCCAGTAGGTCTTTCATGTTACTATCTGTGCCTTGTCCCTATTTACCACATCAGCTTGGATGTGTACATTGACAAAGGGGGCAATTTTAAGACATGGGGAAGAGTAAATTCCTTTATTCCCTAGCAAATGCCCATGAGAAACATCATGTCTGCAGCCATTTCTGAGTGTACTTGTAGGTCCTGTTGGTATCTTGCTAAGTTGAGCACCTTGAAGAAGCAGATAGCATTGCAGAAGCCTTTCCTGGGATCAGGAGACAAGAACGTGCTTTTAGGCACGTTGAAATGAAAAGTAGTTGTGAAAGTTAAAGGCAGATAGGATCTAGAATGAGATTTAAATAATAGAAACAATAAAAATAATCCTCAGTGCAGCTCAAAAGCAAATAAAAAGGACATTTTGAGGTTACAAATGACAGTAAGGAAGAAGGGTGGATTGGAGATTGGTAAAAACGCAGGCAGGGAAGAAACTCCTGCAACGCAATGTCAGTTTGATATATACATATCTGTTAAGTTTGCCTGAATTCAATAGCAAGAAATAGAATAGTTTGAACCACTCTGGTTTTATAAGCAAGTTTGATTGCTCAAAAGTTCAAAACCAGGATGTGAAGATGGATCACTTGCGTGTCTGGTGACACTAACTCTGTCTTGTGTATACTGTAAGACCTTTTTTTACAGCTTTATGAATCCTCTGGCATTTGTTACCCAGCTTTCAGAATAACTTTTCAGATAGATTTTTTTATTACCAAAACGAAATGAGAATGTGCATGCAGCATAGTTTTACAGTGAACAGAGTTAAAGGAGTTGTCACAGTTTGCAGCAGAAATATGAACATTATCTAGTTGGGGTTCCATCTACAGAACACTGGTATTTTATGCAGTCAGGGGAGACAAGCAGAAAGAGGATGGGACAGTGAATGTTTCATGTGGGAAATCGTTCCTGGATAATATGATTTTGTGTAATTTATTGTAGTGACCCTTCCTCTCCTCTTCCTTAACCTGGAGTGTGCCCAGAAGCATTGTTTAATAGATCATTTAACTGGGTATTTAGAGTGTAATTTGGAGGTGACATAGATTATACACTCTGTTTCAGACAGACTCATTAAGGATGTTAAGTACCCTAAATTCCAACTCAAGCTAGAAAAGAAGTTTGTGGTTTTTTCTCCTTTTGACTTCACCTAAATATAAATAGCAGAATAAATAGTCAGAAAAGTTGCTATCCAAAATCTTTCTGAACACGGACTTTAATAGATGCTGCAAGACCTTTCTAACTTGCAGCTGAATGCATCAAATAAATTCAGAAATTGTGTGAAAATATTTAGTCACCTTGTGACTAACACATCATTTCTTCTAAGCTCTTCTTATGTTGGGAGCACATAGCAAGGTTTTCCTCAAAGTTCTGGTGCTGGCTGAGGGGAACGAGTGTGCCTAAACTCTTATTGCCATTCTGTGCAGATAGCCAATATTATTCAAGTTTCAACTAATAACTTCTCTGTGACTCTTGAAGTATAAATTAGTCCATACATGTTTGTATAACCTCTGAAAATGAGAGGGATTTTTTTCTGTGTACGTCATTCAGTTTTCTCTATTTCTTTTGCATGACTGTATGTTGAGTTGCTAATTGGGGATTTTAAGCTACTGGCCTTTTTGGCTATTTCGATTCTCAGCATCTCTCCTTGTTCAAATCCACATCTTTTTGAGCCCTCAAATTACATCCTTCCATTCAATAAAAAACAGGGTGTCATTCTTTCCTTCTAAAAGTCAGTTGTTTGGCATCCCTCTTAATACTGTAGCTCCAGATGTAGAGTACAGAATGAGCCCTCAGTGGAATTCCTAGGCCTCTGATTTACTGTGCCTAATGCCTTGACTTTGGGCTGCTCTGAAATCAAGGTGACACGTTTCCTTGTGAGGCTGTTCCTACATGATTGTAGCCTTTCTAGAAGGTGATATGTATAACCAGAGACAGGGATAATAACCCTAGCGAAATGTTTTAACTGAGAAATTGGATCCAATGTTGTTTATGACTCCTGCCTGAAGAAGGAAAATAAAGGCTGACTGAAATACAACAGGCTGCTCCCAATTCCATGCCTGTGCTGCCTACAGCTCTTGGCACAGACCGAAGAAAGAGAGTATGCTTAAATAACCTGTCTGCTACTGACCAGAGGAAGAACAGCAAAGAAAACCTGAGCTTCTCAGAGGCTTGGGCTTGAGCTCAAACGTCCAATTTAAAAAAAAAAATGAGGTTAACGTAGTGTCTTGCAGAGACCTGGGCTTTGTGGTGTATGAATGTGTTGTGAGAAATCTATTAGATGGAAACTTTCCATCTTGGTTGTGAAATCTAGCTAGGCTAAGATTGTGAATTAGGAATGGCAATTTGGTGTATGTCCAAAAATCTAATTGTAAATGCCTGGAGAAATGTAGTCTAGTCTAGTCAAGAAAAGAGGTTCATATGAAGTTTAGTATTTAAAATACTGGTTAGCAGCAACATGCTTGCAGGGGGAAAGAATGGGGGGATGCACCAGTTACAGCTTTGGGCATAAACACTTACATTGCAGTACCATTTTTGTTCATATTAGCCGTCTCTTGGATCCAGCTTCATAAATCCAAGAGCAGGAAGAAGAAAATTGAGTCGGGTTGTTTAGGAGAGTATTGCACTGACAACAAAGCTCAAGGAAAGATGCTGATGATTCACAGTTCAGAGGAAAAACTTAGACACAAGAGTAGAGATACAACAGAAATGCTAAGGTTTGCAGGTTCTTTTAAAATTTCAATTGTACTTTTCTGTGCATTAAGGGGAGTTTCTCTCTCAATTTCCACAGAAGTGAAATTTGTTCCTTGATGTATGCAAACTACTGAATTAATCCAAGTTTTTGCTTCTATAGTGTCACAAGAAGGCTGAACTTGGGGGCTGTAACCTTCTTTAAAAAACAGAAATTAACTTGATACTGAATAAAATTGTGGACACTGCCTGTCCATCTCTAGCAGCTTGCTTCCACTGACTTGCTGAGTTGTTGGTTTGTTTTGTTGGGGTTTTTTAATTATTTATTTTGCTGTGTTTTAGCTCTTCCGTCTTTAATTTTCTTTCAGTTATGAAGCTATTTGCTAGAGATTCAGATTGGATCATTTAGACTTGAAAACTAATAATGAAATCAAATAATTCTGGAACATTCCAGTGCAGAAATAGTAACTTTAATTTTTTGTATTCAGCAGGGGAAACTGTCCAGTGACAATGACTGCAGTACTTTTATCACTGCACTTGCTGCTATTGTTCTCTGATGAGTTGTGATTTTTTTAAATGAACTTTCTTTCCTGTTCCTTTTATTATCTGAGGTTGTTCACAACACCTATTTCTGCTACCTTTGAAACTGTTGGAAAGCCATATGCTACAAAGCCAGAGTGATAAGACATATGGAGACAACTCTGGGCAATATGCAGCCAGCTGGCTGAAAAGATTTTAGGAAATGTATCTTCTTGTTTGAAAAAGAAAGAAATAAAGACAGGGGGATGGTGGAGGGAAAAAGACAGAACTTAGTGTCAAGTATTTGAAATAATTTAAAACATTAAACATAGAACAAAGTATTAAAACCAAAATTATTCCTTACATCACTCTCTGTGATTCCCAGTTCAGAATTTGATTCCAAATATCCTGTTAATACTAATCAAATGTAGGTATCTTGTGAATGATTCTGAGGTCACTGAATTTTACAGGTCTTTTTCTTTTTTTCCCCCACTCTCTTCCATGATCTTGATACGAAGTCCTATTTTCCATGTTGCTTAATATTCCTTATTTCCTTGGACATCCTAAGAGAATTTTCTTCTTGTAGAATACTTACTGAATACAGCCAAAAGAGGTGTTGTGGGGGTTTTTTGTAAGATAAATTTTTAAGATAAGTTTGTAAGATTGTTTTTTAGTGCTTCTAGATCCTTCTGTTGTAGGTTTATAGCAATATTTTCATACGCTTTCTGATAACATGTACAATTAGAGGAACTCTCCTGTCTAAATGCAGGCACAGAAACTGCCTCTCCCTGATAAGCTGCTTGTTATCTTCTAGCTACAACAAACACTGTCTTGATTTTTTTTTTCACATAGTCTTTCCAGCTGACTGGTTCTAAATTTCTATGCATGATCACCTGCCAGACTGCTGGTTTGAGATAGGATAATGGTAGCACAGATTTCTCAGCAAGTTTTTGACTTCCTTTCCTGCTGTCAGCCATATCTAGCTTAGTAACTTCTGTGATTTCTGATATTTTTGTTCTTTAGCAAGCACAGAACTGCTACGGTTGCAGATCAGTGCCCCAAACAGTTCTTTGCAATGCAGCCTTTAGGAGTCCTTGGATGGGGTTTTAACAATGCATATGAAATCTATTGCTTCTTCTGAATAAGCCTCCTGTATGAAATGTTCCTTTTGCTTTCTCAATCAGTGGGTGCTGATTTAATGGTTCTTAATGATAGCAGTCAAGCACTCACCAAAATCTTGACAATTAATGTTTCTCTCTTTCATGATTCCTATACGATTCCACCCTGCCGTATGCTGTCCCTTTACATAGGGTAAATGTTTTACAGGTTTTTCAGAAAATCAGTTTCTCAGAAAAGTATTAATACTGGCCCAGTTAGCTCTTCTCTAAAAATCTCACTGGAAGACTTTTTGCAATCTGTGCTGTTTCACAGGAAATATTTGGTCATTTGAAAACTTTTTTTCCTGTATTTTCATCTTAAAACAGAAGAAAAAACAATATGGGTGTAAACTGAAAATATATTTAATGATTTCGCTACTCTTGGAAATACTTGCTGAAACTCCTACGAAAACATGGTGTACAAACATGAATGTTTCTCAATCAGCTTTAGAGGTGATCTAGTATTAAATATAATATAATACAATTATAAAAGCATAATATAATATATATAATAATATATATAATAAATATTTGTCTGGACTTAAATACCACTTTCCTGGTATGTAGAAAGAGGATTTTTTTTTTATATTTACTTTGATTAGATCGAAACCAGTTGTCCCTCTGGTTTCATCACTGCAGTCTGTTCAAATAGACTGCAGTCAGAAGCTAAATACTAGACTTGCTTGCTTAATTGACTAATAGCAGTCATTTGATTTTATTGTATAACTGATACAAAAATACATACTGAAAAATCTCTATTTAAGTTTGTACATATAAATGTTAAATAGTTGACTTATAATATCTGGCTGGGGTTAGAACGTGCCTTATTTTAGTGTTTTCCCTCTCTGTTTGAAACTCTTAACACAGAACAAAAGGGGCAAGGTTTGCATGGATGGGGCAAGCCTCCAGGCACTCTCTTCTGAAGCAGCAACAGCAAACTGCAATCTAGCAGAGATTAGGAACAACTGTCCTGAGTCTGACAGCTGTCCTGGGTTGCTGGAGGAAGCCATTTATGAGAAAAAGGTACTTTGCACTTCCAGAGAGCAGTGGGATAATAGAAAGGAGAAAAGAAACACCTTGGCTGAAGCAACTCTACTGTTGCCATTTTTCTTACATATTCTTGATCCTAAAGCACTTCCATTACTTTCTCAGAAACAATGAAAGCCAGCACTGGGACAGAGAAGCCATCCACCCTCCCATCTCCTTCGTTATTTGTTGCAGCGAACATCTGTGCTGGGCAGAAACAACTTCTCAGGAAGACTGTGTCACTGAAGTACCTGACAGTAAGAAAGCACAGGAGTGCATGGCAGCTCCATGAGTACATTACAGTATTTGTACTGCATTTACTTATCCTGGTGACAGATTTTTGTGATTGCATTAAGTTGACCAAGATCTGAAAAAGCTGAACAGTGTCTTGCCATCAAGTGACAATATTTCTGGGAATAGACTTTGGAATGTCAGTCTCAGCAAATGAACTAGAATCCTTTTTGGAGGCTGTCTCACTCACTGTTTTACTGTTCATACATGTCTTAACGATATCTTAGAGGTATTTAACCTTAGATAGCATTTCCTTGGCAAGATTTGAGAATATACTTGTTAGAAATGCTGAGCTGATGCAGCCTGTATAATGCCACTAATCACTAAGTATGAGTCTCAGAATTTAAACTTTAGCAATGATCCAAGTGTCAGGGAGAGTACAGATGGAAAAGTTTACTTAACTGTTTTTCAGCCAATGCTGAGCAGTTCTGTGTTGCAAGTTTGCTATTGCTTTATTCAGCCCACCTTAAGTGTCTTGGGAGAGAGTGATTCTGCAGTATCCTTGGCAAGTGGTTTGTGGTACAGGTGGCCTTGCCATTCTGTAACTGCTTACCCTGCAGAACTGAAAAAATAACATACTTGGCAGTATTAACTAAGTGGGTCATGCCATGCAAAATATGTCTGATCAAAAGCACAAGACATACTGCTACATCTGAAAAAAGCACTTTAAGAGTACTAGAAATGCAAGTATTAGAATTTAACAAGCAATTTTGTACCCAAGTGCAAGTGCTGAGTGAATGCCCACAAGGAAACGGTTAGCAAAGTAAATCAAGAGAGATTAAACCTTTCCCCATTCAAAACAGGGCTAAAATAAAATATTCTGAAGGGTTTTTTAATGGAAAAAAACTGATCCTCATTTTCATCTACCAAAGATGTTCTGAGAGCAGATATTACATCTCCAGTCGCTCTGAATTTACATATTTTATAAATTCTCAGAGCAGATAATAACAACCTTTTGTTTGTTTTGGTTTTCCACTGTTGTGCCTTGACCCCAGGGTTCTCAGTTTCTACTCTTTCCAAAAATCAGTGCTAACAAGTGCTGCTCCTGTTGTGGCAGCATTTGTGAGAACAACCCAGTAGTCTGTAGCTATGTCTCTAAAGTTTGACAGAGTTACAAAAATGGCACCAATAGTTTGGAAGCTTCAAAGGCAAATGACCTGGAGGAAATTTATAAATAAAGCTCAGAAACTTGACTGACCTGATCACCTAAATGACCTAAAGAAAGTTTGCTGCTGGTGATCAGGTCAGCCAAGTTTCTGAGCATTAAAGGCTAGGACAGAGGTGTATGGACAAAGTCCTTTCACAACATGATGTACTTCTAGCACAGTTCTTTAAGAACTGCTTATTAAAGTTTCAGTTTAGGGTATGTATCAGAGACACATATTTAGTGCCAGTTTATCCTTTTGCCTCATGATTTCTCTGTAGTTCTCAAATGACTTGTTCAAAGGCTCATCTGTCCTTTAGAGCTGAGTTCTTATTGAGCTCTCTCTAGGTGGATGAGCTGAGCTTTATCAGTGTTCTTCTCAATGTACATGAGAAAAATGGTGACATGAGATACCTGGTGGTGCTTCCCAGATAATTTTTGTGTACTTGTGATGTAAAATGGCATTATGGATCATAGATTTCCTCCTCAGGGGCAGCATCTTTAATTTTCCTTTATATTTCCAGTTTTCCTCATACTCTGTGTTGTCACAGCCATTGCAGCATGACACACAGCACAGTTACTGTGCTGTTTCATTTGCTGTGGTTGCCAGCATGTTTTCCTGCATGCATTGGAATTCGGTTAGCATGTGTTTTCTCTTCACTAAAGTCACTGTAATTAGCAGCTATTTTCCTACAGTGGGTACTACATCTCATGCTGGTCAGATGGAATATAAGGATGTCCCAAGATACCAAGTAACAGACAAATCTAATGGGTTAAATTAATGCCTGTTGCATTCTGAACAGCTTCGTCTAGAACTACCTCAGAAATTAACTTGACCCAATACGTGAACAGAACTGTTATCAAGAGTACTAGTGATATCTTCTCTTTTACTTCCATTATTAGAACTATAATACAAATTTTTGTCCTTGTGAGAGTGATGAAGGAGAGATCTGCACTCATTAAAGTCAGTCAGATGTATTCTTCATACGTGCAACCAGATCCTTGGCTAGTGTTATCAGCCCTGCTGATTTCAATACATCTGCAGAATCAAACACCATTCTCTAACATCCTCCAACAAAACAATATTACAGTAGGTTACCACAATGTTCTTGGCACATAATTACACAATTTATGGTATAATCTGTTGGTTTATGCTGTACAGACCAGAATGGAAGCTAAGTGTCCAGGCTGCCTCGCAGATGGTATGAGGCTGAGACAAGTCATGATAATATGACTCTGAAATCAGTAAAAGTAGCAAAATTGCTTGGCAATTGGTTAATAGCTAGATGCGTGTCACTCCACGCAATTGATCAAATGCAAATGCCTGCTTTTTTTTCTCTTTTTTTATTTTTCCACTCTTTCTTTTTTTCTTTCCATCGATTTTAATGGGTTTGGGACAAATTCATTTTAGTAATGAAGAACTTATTAACGCAGTATGAGAGCTTTGTCTCTTACAAATTATTACTAATATATTAAAATTCTATAATTTTTATAATATATTATATATGTTATGATATATATAACTACTAATATATTAAAAAAAAATACCAAAACCACCAAAAACCAACCCAAATACTTTCTCATGGTCTGAAGCAATTGGACTTATCTTTATGATTTTTCCTCATCCATGAGTTGCTATCTTGCAACTGTTACCATTGCATTGCATTTTATTGATAAACTCCGCCACAGTGTGAAGTTTAAGTAAAGTAGCAACATGCCTTTTTGGCTTACATTTTTTTCAGAGTGCAGAATGGAATATTTGGATTTCTTCTTTTCCAGTTAGTGCAATGTACCTTGATTGCTTGCCATCTGAAGAAAAATCTAAAGAAAATAATTTTTGACATTATGGGAGAAAGTGTTCATTTCTACAGGAAATCTACCATATTCTGAAGATCTTAGATTAGTACCAATATTATAAAGTGTTTAAAAGACTAATAGAGTGACCACTAATGCAATCGCAAAGAGAGTGGAAACAGTCTAAGAAAATTTTCTTGCAAATTTTTCCTGCTTAGCAAAATAACTCTTTCACTTTTATGGTCACTCTACCATGTCCTTAACCTTGTTTATGATTGGGTAGTAATGTAGGTGTCGAAACTGATTCAATGCCTCAGTGAGAAGTCATCCCTAAAAGAGAAAACCATCAAATGAAAAATAATAGACAAAAAATCCAATAATAACATTTATTGACTCATAACAACAGAAGTCCTAGCTTTTGAGCCTTATAAATCTTATTCTCCTTAATCTTATTCCAGGTAAAAATTGGCATGGGATCTGGCTTTCAAAACTGGGGTTATAAAAACATTCTACATGGAAACAGCATTTATCTTGCTGTTCAGTAGAAAAAAGGCTAATTAAGTACATGTTGCATCATTTTCCTGAACTGGGTCATTCTACAATCTACCATGTTGTACATTCAGTATTTCAATAAGCTCCTTTCTAATTGCATATCTACTTTTATTTAGTTCTAGCCATTCCAAGGGAGGCCCTGTAATGTGTTTGCTTAAAGCTCTGAAGTATTTGAATGTTTTCTTTTTAAAATAACCTTCAAAAACCATCAGCAGTCTAAGGTGTATAAGAGGAACACAGCTACTAAAGAGAACAGATTCTGGCAGTCTCTGGGTCCCTCTTTTGCCCTTGAAAACTAAGACTACCAGAGAGGGAACTTTTTCCCCAAGGCATTTCCCTAATGCTTTCCAAATGTTGTTTCATCAGAACCAAATGGTCAGACCTGCCTAAGAATTCTATTACAGATGCACATATTTTTTTTATGTTGTTCATTTCCAACATATTTAGCTGCATTCCTGAAGCTGTAACTGAGATAAAGCATGTGTAAAAGCTTTGCTTATAGACTTCTCCACAGCTGAAGCTTAGCCAAATTTCCTTCAAGATGCATTAGAAATGAAATATTCCCAAGTGTTGCTGATGCTGGTGGCTTTGTGTTATAAATGGTTAATCTGGTGCATGTAAAACATTCCTTAATCAGCTAGGAAATGTGCTTCCTGCATACCCTTGCGCAAAATTCAGCAGGAGTTCAACAAATTACAATTCAGCTGCTGAAGCATAGCCAGCTTGGACTGCTATGGATATCTATATTTCACTTATTCCACTATCTGTTTGATTATCCCCTACACACAACTAAAGCCAAAAAGAAAATAGTGAAAACAGAAAGAAAGGAGAAGTCAATGGTTCTATAAGGGTAAAGATGATCACCAGGAACAGGTATGATAAAAATTTAAATTGTATATGCTTAAACCAAATTGAAGGCTGTGTGTATGCTGTACATATGCCGAGCTTTCCATTTGAGGGTCTCAATCATTTACACAAATGAGCTGACTGAAGGTATGAGTTCAAGGTGTACTACATGCTTATTTACAAAGCTGCTTCAGATAGAATTTTTAGGCATGAGGAAGTAGTGTATAATTTCTTGACGTTTCTTCTGAAGCCTTTCCTTTTCTTTCTCTGAGTTCTATTGGTCCTGTCTTTGTAGTTTCTTTGTTGAGAACTTTTACTTGAACGATTTATGCCTGTCTTTGCTAGAATAGACATTTATGTACGTCCTCTACAGGATCCTGAATTTTGTTGCCAGACCATTGAAGCCTATATTGCACCATTGTTACTCTGGGAAATATGTATCTCTTCTTGCTACCAATGGTATGGGTAAGGAAAACTGTTCTTCCATAACTAGATTGGCAGTAACAGGGACCACTGGCAAATTTAAATGGACCATACTGAAACACAGTTTGAGAAATACAGAAAAGTGATCTAAGCTTTCTGGTCATAATGAGCTGATTTTCTTATTTTGTAAGAAAAAAATCAGTTGCTAATAGCGGGTGATAACATATTAAAGGAAGAAAAAAGAAAAAAGAAAAAAATAGCTGAAACCTCTCCACCATAAGCTTTGTAATACTAAATCCAGTGTCCTAGTGTTCAGTGGGTTAATACTTCCCGCATGCAAAAGTGAGTCAGCATCAGGAAGGGCATAATATTTACTAATGTGCTAGCAAGTTTTCTGGACTGTGCCTTTCTTACTGGGATCTGGAAAGAGTTGGTACCTTCTCTGTTCAAAACACCAACCTCAGTGCAGAGCAACACCTTCAGAGTTGGGCATTGTGAGGCTGAGCTGAGTGGCCAGGTTCACTGGTTCCTGATGGCGATTGGCATAAGAGTTGGTAGCCAGTCCACATTTTCTAAGAACTTCCATCTCTGTTTTTTGTTCTGCACCCCCACTCTTTCTTTCTTCTGCTCTGCAGAATTGCTGAAGTGGCTCCTTTTTCAGGCCTAGTGAGAAAAAATGGTCATCTTGCACATTTGAGAAACACTTCAATGGATTCTTGTCGCTTGATTCTCAGGAGGCATCAAGCATTTTTCACACTAGACAGATACAAGAGACATTGTAACAGAATCTCTTGTCTTTCTCTTTTCTTTTCTAGGCTGTCTTTGCACCCTAAGCTTGGAAAGAGCTGTTCTAAAAGTTCTAAAGCTCTCACCTCTATGCCCAGTTCAGGCATAAAGAGTTTACTCTGATTTAAACTACTGAGTCTCACTTGATAGGGTGTTGTTCATTATATATGCAAAAAAATTGTCTCTCCTTAACATTTCATTAGTTCCTTTCATTCATCTTCCCTTACCATCACTGCAAAGCACTCCAGAGAGTGTGGGGGAAGCTCTACTCCAGATATTTCAGGGGTAAAGAGCTTTCCATTCCTTTTTGGCCTCAAGTGCTGATTTTAAACGAGGCTACTATTGCAAGACAGTGGCAGAGATTGATACCAAACATAAAAGCTCCCAGAGAGACTACTAAATCAGTGTTGACCTGATTTTAATAGCACATAATATTTCCATGGATTGCAAGCAAGTAAGCAAGCTTTGACGAATACCTTGCATAAGTGGACTTTGAAACAGAAAAGGCTGATAAAGAGTCAGAAAGAATGCAGAGGCTATTTCCTAGGGGAAAAAAAAAAAAGAAAAAGGAACATTTAGTAGAATAGCATTTTACTGAGTTAGAAGCTTTTTGCATCACTAATGTGCCATTTCTTGCCTTGGACAGCTCACTGTAAAATGCTATTGGGAAAGCTGTTTAAAAACCTTAGTGTCATACCTTGTCGGGGTCAACTGGGGAAAAAAATGTACTTCAAAAATCATGTGAGTGACCTGAAAGGACATCAGAAGATTTGTCTTGGGTTTAGTACTCTTTCAGATGAGACATGTGTCAACAGCTGGTAAAGTTCTGATATTCCATATTACTTTTCTGAAGATTCTTCATGATAAATACAGGAAAGAAATATAAGCACTTCTGATAAATTATATTTAGGATAACAATATGAACTTCAAAACAACAAAGTTCAAGAACTGGCAATACGGCAGCATTAAGTAAATACCTTACTCCTTTGAGAAGAATTACTAGTTAGTCTTGAGTCCGATATTGTTGGTGATGTGCCTAAAAGTAGCTGATGTCTCAGGTGGGGAGTAACCAACCCATAATTTTTTGGATTATACTTTATCCCTTTCAAGTAAATCTTATCTTGTTTAGACAGGTACTTACTCCTCAGAGAGCAATCTCTGTGGCTCTTACTTCTGACAGTATGGCCAGCCCTGGAGTGTTCTGTCTTGGTGAAAGCCCAATGGTGAGATATTGTTATATGTTGAGAGAGTGTTTATGGTTCTACAGAGCCTTTAGCAGTGCATCTGGGTGTAGTGCTGGTCCCTGGAAGAAGTGCCTGCTATTCATGTCAGCTGCAGTTAGCATAACTGCCCAGTTGTCATTGTGCTATATCCACTGCTACAACACCCACTGTCTCTGCTCAGTGCACTTGTGATGTTTTGTTGTGAGCAGACCATGTATCCACTTTATGTTGCAGAAGAATTACTTCATGCCCAAGAGCATAGATTCTGTCTGCTTTTCCACCCGTGCACATTTGCGTGTCTGTCTACTCATGTATGCTATAGACCATTAGTTCTACATCAGTGCCGCTGTTTTGACACCGTCTTCCACAGCATCCTTGCAGCTAAACTGAGGAAGTGTGGTCTGGAGGATGGGATAGTGAGGTGGAGTGGGAACTGATCGAAAGGAAGAAGTCAGAGTTGTGGTCAATGAGATGGAATCCAGTTGGAGGGCTGTGACCAGTGGAGTCCCTCAGGGGTCGGTACTGGGACCTGCACTATTCAATATTTTCATCAACGACCTGGATGAAGGCACAGAGTGTACCCTCAGCAAGTTTGCTGATGGCACAGAACTGGGAGGGGTGGCTGACACACCAGAGGGTTGTGCTGCCATTCAGCAAGACCTGGACAGGCTGGAGAGTTGGGCAGGGAGAAACTTAATGAACTACAACAAGGACAAGTGTGGAGTCTTGCATCTGGGAAAGAACAACCCCACAGATCAGTGTAGGTTGGGGTCTGACCTGCTGGAGAGCAGAGAAGGGGAAAGGGACCTGGGGGTCCTGGTGGACAGAAGGATGGCCATGAGCCAGCAGTGTGCCCTTGTGGCCAAGAAGGCCAATGGCATCCTGGGGCATATTAGAAGGGGGGTGGTCAGTATGTCGAGAGACTGTGAGAGTGACAGAGCACTGGGACAGGCTGCCCAGAGAGGCTGTGGAGTCTCCTTCTCTGGAGACATTCAAAACCTGACTGGATGCATTCCTGTGTGACCTGCTCTAGGTTGTCCTGCTCTGGCAGGGGGGCTGGACTAGATGATCTTTCAAGATCCCTTCCAACCCTTAACATTCTGTGATTCTGTGTTCCTTGGGCTCCTATTGGGGCACAGAACTGTTGTTATAAAGGATATAATATTTCAAAATTGGTGTCTCACTAATATTGTGGGCTTTTCTACTTTGTTTTACAAATTCTAGTTCTGGAGTCTATTCTTACCTTACAGCATTCATTGTAAACTAATTGTTTTAAAAGCTTCACAAGCTGTGGGAGTCTTGTGCAGTAGCTGAAATCTTATGACTGTGAACTTAATGGCTCTTAGTTCCTCAAAGGATATCTAATTTTTAGAGGATTTTATTTCTGCTCGGCTACAGCCTGTGAATTTCAATTTAATATTCTATTCCCATCATATTCAACACCTGTCACGCCTTGGCACCTTCTTTTTTAACCTCTCCTCTTTTCATGTAGCAGTGTTGTGATGTTTAAGACAATGAGTCTCTCTGGATCTGGTTCAGTTGACATGGGGTCCCTTGGCAGGCACTGGAGGTCCTGTCTTCCATTAATAATTGTACCTGGTCATGTGGCAAAGGTTTGAACGTCTGATTTGTATCTTCTGTCAGAGTAGAAACTCTGCCTGACATCGGAGATGCCGCAGGTATATAAAGGAGGAAGGTTTGTTTGGTCAGGTCAAGTGTCCTCAGTTATTTACAGTACACTGCTCGGTGGCTTTGGGTTGACATCCTCTTTGGAGAAGAGGTTGTGATGCATTTGCTGCTAGTTTCAATGGCTCTTCTTTGCAGCTCTTCCTGGGCTTGACCAACATCCATGTTGTGAATCCTGTGCTTGGGCAGGCTTGGATGGACTGACTGATGGACAGAGGGGTCTGCTTCTAAACTCAATCTGTGCTCCTGGAGACACTCTCCTTAAAATTATCAATATTTGTCAGAGAGATCTTCCCTGGGAGAGAATAGAGACTTGCTGATTACTATTCTCTTCCACCTTGTATTTCAAATGCAATCTGGTATTTAATTAAATATTCAAGCCTGTGGTTTGCCCTGCCCTGCTGGCTGGCTATGAGTGATATTCTGTACATCAGCCATACTAAGCTTTAAATGATGGCATGAGCTGCTTTTCTGAATTTTCTTATTGGCAACTGCATTTGCTGTTTAGCCTCAAAATGAGGCTAATTATTTCATCTAATTATCAAGTCTAATATTGCTGCTTTATGAGTGCTCCTGAGATTACATATCAGCTGCAATCAACTGCCCATTGTTTATATACCCTGGCTGCAAGAATGGCAGCCAGGTTCTGTAGCCCGTGAGCATGTGAACTGAGCATTTTTGCAAGCATTAGTCACACCATGAACAACTTCCCCTTCATTACCATTGCTTCATAACATAAATTACTGTTTTCCTTTCTTGAGCTAGCTGTGGTAACGGGTCCCAGAACTGTTGTTTCCCATAACTCTTACATAATTGCCTCTCAGCTGCATATTTATCTTCCTATGAGGCATGATGTGTTCACCGAGCATTTCCTGGCCCTCAACACATGCATCCTCAGTTTGTGTCCCTCTTTTCCACTGGATCTCTTTTAGCATTAGCCTGTGTACATATTCTGTCTCAGTGGTCCTTGCTGGGAAAAAGAGAAGGTGCATCACAAATTGCATTTAAATGAGCCCAGGGACAGAAGTTAAATGCTGTAAGAATGTCAGTAATGAGTTTAGCCATATGTTCATCCTTTTCCACCCTACTGGGATCCTGTCTACTGCTGAAGCAAGAGGCAGAGGGTCTAGGGAAATTCCAGCTGTCATTGAAACATGCTTCTCTACTGACGTGGTTAGTAGCAGTGTACCAGGTGGTTTGCAGTGCATTGAGTAGATTCATTTTAGAGAGTTCAGATGAGACCATCTATTGATGATATAGTAAATTCAAATTTAGAACTTCTAATTTGGTCTCAAAGAGGTTCTGACTGCTTGGAGCACAGCAGTGATCCAGTGTAAACTCACCTTGCCAATTCAGATTTGTTTAAAAGCAGTAGGTTCAACAGCTTAATGTTGTACCGGCATGCTCTGTGTCAGATCATGTATTGCTAATTCTCACAAAAACAGCATAAAAAGCATCCCATAGTGTGTACTTTGGCTAATCTGCCAAAAATACCATGGCCTGATCCAGATCAAATGAGTACTGCTGGGTGATCGTGCGCAGCCCTGGCGTTATTGGCTGTGGACCTGCAGTGGCAAGGACATAGCAGTAAGTGCTCTTGAGCTCTTGGCAGAGCTCATGCTGTAGATGTTGCTATTCAGTCTGCCTGAGCCATGGCTGATGCCATATAGGGAAGCTGGAGACCCATAAAAACCTCTGAAGCCACAGAATTAGCATCTTTGTTCTCCAGCCTTATCCAGCAGGCTGTTTTGGCTATAGCCTCTTTGGGAAATGGTTCCCACCTGTTCCTTACTGTTTCTGCAGTTTTAACTGCATTTGAAGACCAGGAGTTCACGCCAAGTCCTGAGAATACCCCTTGTTGCCGAGACTTTCCTCTGCAGCACTTACGAACATGTGAGGAGCAGATCGAAGTTAAGATGAGATTCTTACACTGTCCAAAACTGCAGTGTAGGGTGGAGAATATCTCAAGACAAGCTAAAGGAGATAACATTACTTAGGCATCCCCATTTCCCACATTACAATGTTTCCTTTTGACTTATTGCATGCTGCTGGATCTGTTACCAAAAAAAGAACTGTATTCTTCCATGGTAAATGTCACCTGACTATACCCTTTGAGGAAAAGGATTGTTTTTTTCTCTGATAAAGTATCTCTTTGCACATCTACTTCTAATTTGTTGTGGACCTTCAAACTGATTTGCAATATTTCCTAAGCAAGATAGCTATTTGGTTTCTCTTAAGCAGTTCAAATGCAGTGGGGCAGTGTCAGAGCAGGTCTGCTGGGTGAGTCCCACTTGACAGCAGGAAAAGGCAACAACCAAAAGTCAGTATTGGAAAACTGCCTTAGATCCCAGCTGCCTGTTCAGCTGAGATCTGTCTTACAGAGGCATGTCCTTCTCTTTCTCTAGGTGCTCCAAGGAACAGCGGTCTCTCCAGTGGCTCTCTGAATACGTGACTTGGAGGCTCAGAAAGGATGGCCTTTGAATTTGAAAGCTACTCTTGAAGTAAGAGAACAGTTGCATGAGCAGTGGATACTATTCATCTCATTTTATTTAAGGTTGACCTGTTTCAAGATCTTCCCAGCTCTTTCTTGCCTTTGCTTTGGAACCATAATAGCTCTGTCCACTGTGAAGCATGGTGACTTTTTGTGTTGGATCTGCCAATACAAACCATTATGGAGCATCTGGCTGGATCACACGTGACTTGTCTGCCAGTAAAGCCATGAATCTCTGTAAGACAGGTAAAACCTACATTCCAAGCAAAGTGAAGAGGCTGTTTAATTCTCCCTAGAGCTGTTTGCTAGTGCTTTGTCCTGGTTTCGTTCAGTGCTGCAGAGAGCAGTGCAGGCCTGGAGCACCCAGGTTCCTTCGAGCAGCGTCTAAGCCAGAGCATGTTTCTAGGCTTTGCTTCAGCCACTGAATTCACCTTTGTGTGCATAAGGGAGTCACCCAGTTTGTTTATCAGGCCAGGCCTACAGTCAAGGTGGTGAGTAAAATGTGGGGTAGAAGTAATTCAAATAAAGAGACCAAAGTAAGGAAGGGGCTTGTCTGGGATACTCTTTATTTTCATTTCTCCACTCACTTGCTACTGTGTTTTTGGGTCAAGGATGAATCTCAGACAGTCCTCAGGTCTTGATATTTCCCAATGTTCTGTCTTGTGTGAGGCTGTCACTCTCTTTTAATGATCATTTCACTTAACAGCCTCCTGGCTAGCGCCGCGGGACAATTTGGAGTACATGGGTTTTACCACATTAAAGCACGTCTGTATTATTAAAATATTTGTCCTGGGTGACAGGCAGAATCAGAAAGCATGACAAAAATATCGGTCAGAAGGCTCCACTTAAGCAACTTGTGTCACCGCTGGGTTTGTACAGCTGATCTTTTTTACTGCTGTCTGCCTCTTGGTCATTTGGAGAATTAAACAATACACAGTGGTATGGTGCAGAAGTATATTATAGCTTCCTGCACTGAAACACTGCCCTAGTGGTAGCCACATTTTAAAATGGAGCCCTCTCTCCAGTTCAGCTGGTATTAAAAAAAATAAAAATAAAAAAAAAATCTCTTATTGTGAGAAAGAAATGTCAAGAAACATCAGGGCTGAGGCAGCATTTAAAGGTACCAGAGAAAAGTGGGATTAACCATCACTAATGGTCCTCAGTCTGGGTCATGCAGCAGAGAGAATTCTGGAGGTCTTCTCTAGCTGACTGAAAAGATGACCAAAGGTGGTCTTGACCCCAGTGACTCCCGAATTTTGCTCTGTGTGTGGTGTCTTATTTTATGTGGAACATTTCAGCAGCACAACTACAGACTCTGCTCTCTGTGAAACACTGAAGAGTAAATTTACTTGCTAAGCAGAGCCCAACACATGAAACCTGCTTGGGAATGGAGGTGTGCACCCAAGCTCTGCTCCTCAATCTGCCCTGGCTCCTGGTCTCCGGCTGTGCCTCAGACATCTTGGTGTGAGCTCACAGACTGTCCTTGGTTGCCCCTTGGACTGCAGTGCAAAGTACACGTGGATGCTTTCTGGGCTGGATGCTAACCTTAGAACATCGTAACAATAACCTGTTCAGAAAATGTAAGTGATTGCACTGATGGAGCCCCAGGTGTTCAGCCACACCTTGCCAGGCACCCAGCTTTTAAGGGCATGAATAGAGGACTGTACTTTTCCCTTAAAAACTACATGGAATGCCCATTGATAAAGCTTTTTGGAAAATTTACATGCAGTATTTCATTGTTTATTTTGACAGCAAGAGAATGAGGGATTTTCAGAAATTCTAACTTGACAAGAAAGGTAAAACTGAATGAAAAAAAAAAAGATATGAGGAAGGAGCTTTTAATAACAAAATCTTTTTCCAAACACTACCTATGAGTGGCATTTGGGCCAATTTCATGAAGTGCCACAGTGTTGTGTTTTGGTTAGTATTTAGATCATTGATAACAACAGATTTGTGGGAAATGGTAAATACCAGCCCAGATGTTTTTGAAAGACAAACTCCTTGTAAAGAGTTTATAGATATTACCAAATTCACTGCTATAGAGATATCCTTAGAATCCACATTTTCTGAGTATGTCACATTAAAAGGTCCTCGTTCTTCCTCAGTATTTATACATATAGCCTCATATTTTTTCATTACCAGCTTCCTCATAGTTAGTTTCAGCAATCTCTCTGTGTGACTATTTTCTATTAAACCTGTGTTTGTATTATTTACAGATACCTCTGTATTATTCCCAGGAAGTTTTTCATGTTGACTTCTTTATTTGCTGTAGTTTATATTTTTTCCCTCATGGGTGGCTGTAGGTTTTCCTGAGATGACATTCCAATTTTAACATTGCAATATAAAGTCAGTCTTAAAATGTTCGTAAGCAAGAAATGCACTGTGATAATTCAAGCCTCAGAACCTGAAAAGGAGTCTATTACAAATGAAGCTGCTCCTCTGAGGTCAGGCAGGACTCAGCACTGGAAGATCTTGCTTCTGCCACCTTCACTCGCCATGAGCAGCCCGTGGTTTCTGGGAGGCTGCACTCTTTCAGATGACTCAAGCTGCTCGTACAGTAAAAGACTGTTCAGCAGGGACAAGGAGAGACAAATATAAGAGGCCACTGCCTAGAAGCTTTCTGAAAAGATAAATTACTCTGTGAAAGAGCCCAGTAATGAGAAAATATGTTGCTTCTGTGTGGATGGTTGAGTCCTGGATGGTTGTTCTCATTTTCCAGGTCTAATCTCTAAAGTAAATGGTTTTCTTTTTGGTGACTGTCAGGAGTGTGTCATTGTCAGTGGCCTGGATGTGCAAGTGCTGTGGACTAGAGATCTTGTGACCTCTGCCAAATCTGTACAGGGTGTATGTCCTGCTCCCCTATGCCCCCTGCCCTCCACTCCTTTCAGTTTGAATGGAAGGAGATTGAGCAATTTGTCACTGCTTATTGAGAAGCAGCCTTTGCTGCTTGATGGCCAGGTTGTTTCTTTTCTTATTTCTGAACCCCTTTTTCATTTCAGCAATGATGCTTTGCTCCACTCCTCCTCCTGTCTTTTTTTGCCTTTATTTTTTCCCTGCTTAACCCCTTCTTTCTTTACAAGTTATAGCTTTACATGTATTTGCATGCATACGCACACACAGAATTCAAGTAAAATTGTAAAATCTACTTTCAGTGAATACCTACAGACCTTGCTATTTACCCAGTTTTTTCCTCCATGATTTCATACTGCTGTGCGTTCTACTGTCAGTCCCTGACTAGAGTGATCATGCCACCAAAGCAGCACACACATAGTCTTCCTTGGTATTTTTCTCTTTAGATGCATGTACTTGTTATTTCTTTCCTAAAAGATATGAGAGCACCTTCCAAGGCACCATTTCTGCAAAAATTACTGATGTCAATCAGTGATGTATTTGCTGTGCAGCTGCATTGAGTCTTCCACAAATAATGACGAGAATGCTTAAACTGAAAATCTTGAATTTTATTAGAAAACTTGCCTTGGTCACATGAAAAATTTAACCTGGTGACAAATTTGCCTATATATCTACAGCCAGACTTTAATATATGCCCCAAAAGATTGAAAAGACTGTGAAAGGAGCAGCTGAGGCTACCAAAAAGTCTGATCCTCCCTATCCCGCAAAAATCATTCTTTGTTCCTGTTGTCATGTTCCACAGTACGACCATCTTCTTCAGTGACAAGACTGGTGACTGCAGTTAGCTCTGGGAAGAAAACCAGGTGCTCAAACTCCATTCTGTGTACAGCTACACAACAATTTTATTTTTCAAGTTGTTGTCCAATGACCATTCTTTGTGAATAAAAAGGTGCCATGAGGAGATTCTCGTGATGAACCCTGCAGGGCTTCAGCAGTGTTTCCACAGCTGGCAACTGGAGGCAGTTGGAGGAAACCAAACCTTAGGCATATCAGCCTGATGAAGTGGGTTGTAATGCAGCACTGTCACTTTTTGTCCCTGATCTTTTTAAGGACTTTGTTTCTTTCTTGTAGGATCCGAAAGGGTATCAGCAGGTGACTGCTCACAGAACTCTTTCTAACCTAGGGTGTAACAGTGTTCCACGAGACAGCTGGCCAGGAACCATTCCACTTTATCCCAGCTGAAGGGAAAAGCCAGGGTTATTTTCAAAACAGGTTCAGCACTCTCTGAGGCACATGAGGAAGCTGGCTTTCAGCCATGTATATCCCAGGCTTTACACGAGCTGAAATCTTGTGCACACACCTCTGAAAAGCTTAACCTCTTGTCTTGTAATGGAGTGTTTCTGAAGTGGTCAAATACTCCAGGAAACAAAGCACAGTCCTCACCTTGCAGATCTTGTAACCTGAGTACATGATAAGAAAATGAGCAGATGCAAAACCAAATGTACCATCCAGCTGAGCTTGGGAGTTTGAAATAAGTGTAAAGGGAGTAACCACAGCATAGGGGCAATTAGTAGGTATTACATGCAAGGGAAGGTATTGTTGAGTCTTAAACAGATTTGAAGAGACTTTGTAGATTTTATTTATGAGATTTTCATTTGCAAAAAGAATGTGGTAAAAGAGGAAGGAGAAGTATGGAAGAGCACCAGCATCTGGGGAGCCATCTCTTGTGGTCTTGGTCAGCTGCAAGCAAGTACTGACTGGTGTGTGGTTTGAGAGAAGTGGGTAATGGCAAGGTACAGATCTTGTCTGATGCATTAGAAGGAAGAGGTAGGTGAGGGATGCAGAGTACTTGAAAATACAGTAGAGATGGTAAGTCAGCAAGGTAATTTTTACTGCAATGTGTTGAATGGTTTTGCAGGGAGATAAAGTAGATTTCTTGAAACCAGGAAGAGGAAGCTTCAGTTGTGGACAGGTGATACAATGAAAACCTTAACCAGAGGCCTTACCAAAACAAAGGGACTGGATCTTTAAAGCACTATGCAGGAAGAATTAACATGATTTGTGTCAAACAGGATGTCTCTTTGCTTGCCAGTTATGCACGTTAAAGGGAACACTGGTTTTTGCCATTCACAGGCTACTCCTCTTACAAAATTACTGAACATTTCCATTCCTGTCGTTATTTAGAAATCATTACAATTAAGCTAATCTAATTATTTTAGTTCCCTCTGTTTTGGTTTAGTTCCCTTTTATTGTTGAAATTTGTTCCTCTGCTAGCATCTGCAAGCTTTTGCAACTTCTGTTTCACCCGTTATTCCCGATGTAACCATTATGTCAGCATAAAAGTCCTCCCAGCTTGCACAGGATTTTTCTATAGTTTGTCTTAGGCCATATAAGCTGTAATCCTGTGAGAAGATTTTTGTTCAGGAACCTAAAACTTTAAGACTACCCAAACTGTGTTCCTCAATTTTTATCCTCTTGATTATTTCACTACTAAAAGCAAAAGCTTGCACAATCATTGGGCTTTTTTAATTAACCCTGATCTAGCTCCCACTAACATTCATAGAAATACTTTCTTTCATGTCAGTGAGGGCATGTTTTCAAGGTACGGTGTGAAGTTTCTATTCTGTCTTCATGAGATAGTCTGGGGAAGATGAATAAAGCTGAGGCTTGATTCTGCAGTCACTTTATACTGACACAAGCATAGGCTGCTGCTAAAGTCATGTATTTTGACCACGGTCTGCCCTTATATTTGCTCAAGGTAACCAGGGAGTTATGCCCTCAGTTAATTCAGGCTTAATTGCTGGTAGAAAATCAGGTATTGCTCTGGTTGGCATGTAAAAAGAAGCAAAAGCCACAAAGGCTGAGTTTTATAACTCTCTAAGTACATTGGTAAGATATCTCTTCTAGGTTTAATTCTTTCAAAAACATTAAGGTGTTTGAGGCAATCTTATCTTACCTGCTACAGTCAATTTTTACATAGATTTGAGGATAACTGAATTATTCTATAATTATTAGAAGAGAGGTACAAATCCAGAGAAACCAGCCAAAACCACTCCACATTACATGTATGTATTCCCCTGAATAAGTTTTTAATCTGCTTCTTGGGCATTCAGTAAATCTAAACCAAACTGAGCATATTTGTTCTTCTGATCCCTGCATGCAGTTTCTTCACCTTCTTGAAATGAAGTCTCTTCCTCCAGTACAGTTTCTTTCTTCCCTGATAATCATCCACAGACCCCACAACAACCCTTTCTTTTTTCTTGGTAGTGTCCAGTCCTCTTTGATGGTATCCCCTTGGCAGCTTCTTCAGGTAAGTGCCTGAAGTGATGCCTCGAGCTGATGTTCTCTTGTTTTTAACAGCCTCCTGACATACAAAACATTCAAACAGTGTAAAGGACAGATAAAAGTGTACACACTATTGCTAACTATCCAAAATGTACACAATCTGTGATTGCTTGGGGCTTATTTTTGTTACCCCTCCTCCTGCCAGTCCATTGTATACATGTCTGTATTTATCCATGTTAGATACTTCTCTTATCTGCCCAAGACATTCGTACTAGAGTGTGTAGACAGAATGCAGTGCTACCACTGACGGAAGCCTGTGCACTAAGTGGACTTCAGAAAGGAGCATGGGCAAAACAGAACTAAAACATGCGTGAGACTGGTTCTGAGTAAAAGGCTGAAAGAGGGAGAGCCTAGGAGGCGTTTAAGTCTGTGGGGCGATATCAATCTTAACCCAAAGCCTTCAGAGTGCTCCTCTTCCTGAGAGAGGGATAAAGCTAAGTAGTGCAACAGTATCATTGGGCACAATAGCATAAATGTAAGCTGAATGGATCACCACAAAGGAGTTTAGGTCTCTTAAGTGACAGGACAGGACATTGGAGAACCATAGGTGCTTACATGTTCTGCATTTGTGGTGGCTGACTTGGTGAGGTTTCAAACAAAAGAGACAAACGAGAGACATCAATATTCTGTCTCTTCATCTCTACTTCACTACACAAAGTGATTGTGCTTTTTCCACCTACAAAGAAGAATAAAACACTTTTGTTCTCCTTTAAAATTTTCTTTTGTGGTGATGCCTGAAAAAGCACTGATGGCAGGCCACATACTACAGAACTGACTACCTTACTGATCTCTGCTGTCTCTTGCTCTCACCATCTGTGGCTTTGTGTTTTACAAAAGGTGTGAAGCAGAGATTACCTGTGTACAAATCCCAGCAGAGTATGGTTTTGATCTGTGACCAGCTCATATTATCAGACTCATTAGTAATAACCTGGAGTTCCTTGAGCAGTTTTTTGTGGAACACTGTCCCCAGGGGGAGTTAGCATATCATTTCCCCAGTGTTTAAACAAGGCTGTCACTCAACAGGTACACAAATAGCATTCCTCTTTTCTTCCTGACTACCTACTTTTATGAAACATGCTGAAAGATAACATACCAGAGACTTTTCCATCTCTGTCAAGTTGAATTACAGCTGGCCAGAGGTTCAGAACGATGAAGGTGGGAACTGAGAAATACCAGAACAATGACTTAGGTTTTGCCTTCAGATCCACTAAGCTAAAAATGGGCTGCTTTGTTTCCAGTTAAGGAAAATCAAAACTGGGATGATACCATAGCAAGCAGTGTGCCAAGCTGGTGTAAAACAAGCCACAGAGTAAAAGTAAGGCTGCCTTAATAGGTTGTAGCTTTAAAGTTGTCCTGGGCTGTGGGACTTGTTTGGTTGGTTTGGGTTTGAGTTCTTCGTGGTTTTTTTATTGTTTGGGGTTTTTTTTTTACTTCCGAGAGGATGACCAGAATTGTTTTGGTCCTAGTATGTAGGTCCTAGTTCAGCTTCTCTGTACAGTGTGAAACATTGCCAGTAATGCATCTTTCTGCTAACAGAGCATGATATAAAAAAGTAAATACATGCATACAAAGCCTGCTCTTCTGTAAGTGTGAATTCAAGCCATTTTTCCTTTGCTTCCTCATGTTAAGTCAGATCCACATTTCTGGAATTCTTGTGCTTCGTATAAAATCTTGAAGTATCTATAGCCAAATCACAGTCCTCATGAAAACCTGCTTCAGTCCATACCAAGACATTGTCTTCATACTGAGCTTTCTTGGAAGAAAAATCTAGAGGAAGTAAAATGGGATCTCACTATGGCCACTTTTCCTCAGCTTCTCAGAAATAGTTCTATTAGAAGACAATAATTTCAGCAATTTAAAATCTGGTTTTAGAGGTTGTTGAAAGATTTGCTTTGCTTCATAAGAATGTGCTCCAGGTTCCTCATGCAGAGATGGGAGAGAAAAGTCGTGCTGTCTCATAGCCTGAGATGCTGATAGAGTGAATGTTTAGGAGACCAGCCAGTGTTTTGTGGTTTCTGGCTGGTTAATCAAGCAAATAAATAATAATAGCATTTTGTTGTCTTTGTCAAATAGACTTGGATTTGGCAGGGTTTAAATAGCAAACACCTGAGTGTAATCTTTCCTGAGGTGCACAGCAGCCACTGATATCCACATTCTGTGCCCTGGGTGAGAGAAGATTTCCCATTTGTCATTACTACTGCAGTGCTTCTGTCGACAGAGCAGCTGCATCTCTTGTCCCTCTACAGCAGTTGCAGTGTGTGCAACAGCAGCAGCCAGCAGCACTGTAACATAAATATGTCCAAAATCATACTTCAATTTAATTACCTATAAAACTTTTTCTGTAAAAGAGGGGGAAAGAACTCACTATTGCTTTCCTTTAATAGATCAAATTTCAGTAATAATCCTGAAAGTTCCTTTATCTTTGATTTAAAGAATGCGGGAAAGGCCTCGCTAGACACTAAGGCAGCTGGTAAAAGGAGCTTGGTGCTGCAGCAGAGATTCAGTGCTGTAATTTAAAAAAATCTCAAGCTATTAGAATTTTCCATTATGGAAACAGAATGTCTGTTTGCCTCACAATTATGATATTATCTTGACTCATCTCACATGTCACAGACATATGGAAATTAATTTGGAGGATGGAAATTTAGAATGAGTTCTTTTACACCATTAGTTTTTTGAGAAAGTGGGAAAAAATGAGTACTAACCTTTTAAAGGTCCTAAAACACTTTCCAGTTCCTTTATATTGTATCCCAATACCTGACTTATTTTTTTCCCCTGTCAGAAGAAAAGATGCATCTGGATTTCTTATCTTCCTTAAGAAGTGCAATCCTGTAGGAGCAATAAAGGGCCTAAAATCTCTACTTACACTACAAGTTCTTCCAATATTCTGGTTGCAAGGATTTGTACCACTGCCTGTATTTTCTCTGAGAAACCTATTCCAGGCTGGTTTCAATTTCAAAAGCACCTCTTCCATTTTAAAGCACTGTTTCTTTTGTTCCTTTCTAATTACTTCTTGGAGGTCATATTTCTAAATTATGTAGGCAAATATCCACCAAAAAAAAGGTAGATCCTATCGGGAATCAAAGCCATGGAAGCAGTTTTCTCTGCTAAGCAGTATCTGAGCACGTTGCTGTTTAATATAAAGGCAAGAAGGTAATACAGTCCCAAGTACTTAGGAAATCTTATTGAGAAGAATAGCAGAATTGAAGAACAGAGAAGCCATTTGATGACTGCGTTTTCAGCTACAATATACAGTACAAAATTGTCTTGCTGCACGTCTTCTTTTCAAGGTCTATCATAGATAGTGTGTGTGTGTATACATGTGTGTGTGTGTATTGCAAGGTATTGGGCTAGGCAGTAATTGGTACATGGTGACTTGGCAATAGTGAATACTGAAATTCAGTAAATGAGCATGTAAAAGCTATTTTCACTCCTTTGTGAGCAAACCTCCTGCTCTTAATTACCAGAGAGAGGGCCTTTTGTAAAGAGGAACAGAAACTACCTAGGTTAGACTCCTCTTCTGAATTGCTTTACAGAGGAGCCCTTTCCTTCCTACCGAGAGCCCAGCCTCCTGATTTTGACATCACGATTAAGCCACTAAAATTGGAATACTCCAGGATAAACACCTGTAGGAACAGGTGCTTATGTATGTAAGCCTGTGCATGTTGAAACTGATTCTGAAAATAAACTCTTCTGAAGCAGGCACTGCTTTTTGTAAAGCTTATTTCACAGTTCACTTCCCCTGAAACCACCTTTTTCAAATCTTCTGTGTGGTTGTTATTCACAGCAGACTGTTACAGAATTTGGCTGTATCTGAATGGCAGAACTTGGGCATGGTCCCGTGCTCACAGACTTAAGTGCACATCCCGTCACATTCCAATTCATATCAGCCTAGAGGATGTGGATTTACAGTTTAGTTTCTGATGCAGGATTTTTTGGCAAGTTTATGATTTGAGAATAAATTTGCTAATATTTTTAGTTTGAAATAACCTGGTCTACATGTGTAACTTCTTAAAGGAAATAGTAAATAAGTTTGTCATTAAACATGAAGGTACTGTACTGTTAATTTTTCCCTGCATGGATTACTTTCTTTCTTTTCTTTTTAAACATGTCATTTCTTTTTTTATCCTATCTGAATTTGGTGTTTGGAAGAAAGAATCTCCACTTGCCTGCCACTGAATTGTCATGGAGCTCATTACCTCCGATGAGATGAGCAGTGGTGTAGAATAATTAAACTTTCTTCCTGCTGGCAAGAGGGAAATCTTTCCACCCCATTCCTTTTGATTTGACCTTTGACTAAGCACACTTCTCTTTGCTACATGGATGATGGTATTTCACCCCCTGGATTCAGTGTGTTGCTTTATCCTGGATGAGGCAGTGATTTCTACAGCATTGTTTTCAAAAATGTTTTCAAGAAAGAAAATGTGATCTTTTATATTCTTGAATGAAGAAAAATTTTGCCTGTGCAAATCCTTGTTAGATGGCAATAAAATCTGATTTTTCTGCCTAAATTAATTAATTTCCATAATGGAATTTCATTATTAATACAATTTTATGAAGCTGTGTTTGTTTATACAACGTAGTGTTTAATCATATAAGAATCAAAATCAGAGCTTTCTGGTGTGACCCACCATGTAAAGATAGCTCTTGGGAAGCTTCACAGAGACTCAGGAGTTAGTTCATACAGAAATGAAGAGGAATAATACTTCTATCGTAAGTTTTTCCTTTGTTACCAGTAAAAAAACATCTGGCATCTTGGGGGAAAAAAAAAGGCAAGAAAACAAAGTGCAAAATAAAAAGGCTGCCTGTCAAATTGGAACATAGCCTAGTTACTGTATGACATGAATTTGATTTACTGTTATCCAGCCATCGCCTATGGGTAACTGGCATTTTCCTGCAGTAGTTTTTCCTTCTTTTATTTTTAGGCCATTTGAATGCTTATGAATATGGGCACCCTATAGACCTGAAAATGTGAGAAAGACCGCATGGGAACCAACAGCACACACTTACTCACACCATCCTCATAACATTGTTCAGCTGCATTTGATCAGAAAGAAAAACAACAGGAATGTCATTCCTCAGCTTCCTAGAGGCCAGTCTCTGGTACTTCTGGTTCTTTTTACCTGCCCTGTTTTTGCAATTAGTTTTATATTAGTAAAAATAGTCTTACTACAGTATCCCCCCATCCCTTAGCAAGAAAGTAATCTCCCTTGATTTCTCACTCTGACCCTATTTTCTTTTTCTTGTTTTTCAGTGGAGAAACTTGCCTGCCAGGGATAACAGAGGAGAACATGTGGTCTTGAATCCCTCTGTAGCAGAGAAAGGATGATTAAACAAGGGTCTCCCTGATCCTGAGAGCATTACTTCACCCAGCACTGGGAACATGGCACTGCTTGTGATTCTCCAGTCTCAGCCATAAAAGGTTTGTTTGCTCTCAGTTTGTGAAAGAAACATACTGGCACATTTCCCCTCTGGAAAATGGATGGTCCCTGAAAATCTCTGAGGAAAATCCTACCTCTCCATGTCAGCTTTGCCTTCTGATGTCCATAGGCATTTTTCCAGGGAGCATGAGGAACCGCACAGACCCTGCTCGGAACTACCAACTTCAGTTCAGGTTGCCTCAACCCATATGTCCTGTCTGGGCTCTACCTCCAGTATCAATGACAAGAATGCACCCGCCAGCGAAGGGTCACCTCCCTGCTGGGTAGGAGTGTAAAGATTGCCGAGCTGAGTGTTTGGTCCCCTCACTGCTTACCCAGCATGGCCCAAATAGACCTCTGGGGGCGTCTGTGGCATCAAGGTGTGGAAGGAAGTCTGGTATCAGTGTGTTGTGCAGAGCAGGTGAGCTGCAGCATGCTTGACTCCTGCTCATTCAAGAAGATCTCATTCAAGTTGGGAACAGTAAAATGCATTGTCAGCAGTTGTACCACTTTTTCTTTGCCTTTCTATCCTGGTGGCTTCACTGAGCACAATGCAGCTGAAAATTTACACAGCTGACAGGGTCTAGCTTTCACTTACTGTGATAACACTGCTAGACCGTGATAACAAATGAAGTATTTTATCTTGGGAAAGCTAACTTTTGCAGCTAGACTTTGTTACCAATTTCTTTCTCCATTACTGCATACCAGGCCAAATGCCCACCTGCTCGAGTCCTCAAACTTCTTGGAGGTATCTAGAGAAAGACTATGCATGCCTTTAGCTTCAGTGTAGATCTAAGAATAGGCAAGAAAACAATCAAGGAGGGAGCTGTGAAAGTCCTACCTCAACGAAATATCATTTCATCTTCTCAGACTTATTTAATCACAGGCTGTGCTTATTTTTAGGAAGAAGTTTTCATTTTGCTTAAAATAAATCTTAAATAAGCTTAAGATTTCAATCTTAGATAATCCTTAAGATTTCTGTGCATGTTTTCGTACAGAACTGCATGGCTTTTGTCATTTTCCTAGGTAACAAGACACAGCATGAGTCAGTGAGAATATGTTATGGTTGTTGCTGTAACACTGTTCACAAAGGCAAAAAGACAGCTTGAAAAACAAGATGGGTTAGGGTGTTTCATTGGTTGATTGAAGTAGAGATTTTCTTGTATTAAAATGGTTCGAGCTAGAATACTACTTTATTGCTTCCAAAATAAATCCCAATTGACTTCCAAAGTGCTATTGACATGGGGCAGAGTTATTACTCCAGTGCTCTTGGCTCAAACCTAATTTTTGCACCATCAGGGAATTTGTATGTAACCTTCTCTTATTGATCTTGACCTTCCAGAAACAACATGGGAAGATGAAAAAGGACAAATAAAGTATCTTCCAGATATCAAAGATGATTCCTTAAAATCTGAGCCAAGGCCTGCTTTTCAATGAACAGCAGGACAGAGATAAGTAGACAAGCAGAATTTTGAAGAATTTTAATGAGGCTCATGCTGCCCCAAATGCTGCTTTTTATTGTTTTTCTCCAGTCTTTGTGCCACTGAGTGTTTTGGAATTGGGGTTTTCAAATCATTAAAACATAGAAAAGAACAATGAATGCTGCTAACTATAGAGAGATATGTGAAATAATGAGTCAGGATAGACTGCAAGAGTCTTTTAACTAAAGAAAGCACAGACTTTTAAACATCCATTGATGACATAGGCAAGCTGTGGGTGATGCGAAGAGGACATACTGCAACACTGACCTGTTTGAGCTGCTGCTAAACTTCAGAACTCATTGAAATATGTGAGCTGGATCTTCAAAATGTTTTGCTCTGGGTGCAGTCCCAGAATATTTGGCTATAGTGATTAGAAACATGGCTATAGTTATTAGAAAAATGCATTACCAAGTCTAGAGGAAACTCAAGAAAAGAGCTGTATGAACCCAGATTTTCACCATTTCTAAAAACCAGATTTAATATTGAAGATCGAAGTTTGACTTTCTGAGTGATATCCAAGCGCCTTAAAAGTAATAACATTAAAAGATTGTAAAAGGGAGGAAAGTTCAGGTGAGGCAGTATCACTAAGGCAGTTCTTTCATGGAGATTCTTCAACAATTTTGAGAAACTGCTGACATGAACAGCTGAAAAGGTATTTAGGCAGTTTCTATCTGATATGTTCCTTCAGGACAAATTTTATCATTTGTTATTTTTAAGTATTGATAACTCTGAACTATATATAAGATGAGTGGGCATAACTTGTAAATATGTGAGCTTAAAAATGAAGTGGAAAATCCAACAGCCAGTAATGTGCGTATGTGACATTGACTTGAAGGAACATTTTTGTACACAAATAAAGTTCTCCACTTTCTAAAAATGTGTTCCAAAGTGTATTAAAAAGTATAACTTTGAAATTGAAGCTGACTATTAGGCAATAGAACCAAGGTAAAGTTAGTTAGTGGTATATCAGCACAAGATACTAAAAAAATCTGGTAAATAGGGCAGCGATGAAAAAAAGAATTCTGAGGAAAGTTAAAGATGAAATGTCCAACTTGCCAACCTAGCCCACTAAAAAAAAAGGGAAAAAAAAAAAACACCAACAAAAAAATGTCTTTATTTTCAATCCTGCTACAGCTAGCTATTATTTAAAGAAGAATTTTAGAGATTCTCTTTGATGTGCTTTGGGTGTTGTTTTTTTTCAAATTAAAATCACTGTAAATTGAAGGTTAGTGAGCCTTGCTTCAATATAAAAGAAGTTAGATAGAATGATAATTAAATTTAGTTTAAATAATGTAGTCTTGAGCTAGCATGGCTTTTTTAATGGAAAATAAAAGAGGGCTCAAAAGATCTGGAGTTAAAAATGTAGGAGAAAATAATCTTACAAGGAACACAAAGCACATTATTAACCTGACAGATACTCATTATTCAAAAATATATGGATTACCTTAATTTACTAAACAATTAAAAGGGATATCAATTCTTGTGCTTCAGAGTTAAACCCAATTTCTCATGAATGGAACAAAGAAAGGAAACTTTCACTGTATATACCTGTCATTTCTTCATTGCCCACAAGGTAATCTCCTGGGTTTTTTCTCCAGTACTAACCTCTGTCAGGAGCAGATTCCTGTGGCTGATGCTGGCTGGTAAATCGTTACACTTCTGCTGTGCAAGTAACTGCAAGGTGAGGTAGATACAGTGCAGAAACAGAAAAGATGAGAAGAAACCAGAAATATTTCCCCCTTTGAGAAACTGATTCCAGCACCAACATGCCTTTTAGGAAATCTCTGTATCCCTGCTGTCCTCTTAAGCTGCCCTAGTTCAGCCACTGGAAAGAAGACACATCCCAAGTGACCCATTAACAAAGAGAGGAATTGGGGAAGGCACGCAGAAGAAAATAGGATCCCACAGGCTCTTTTATATTTTTTGTGCTTTGTGCAGGATTCACATCAAAGGGAGCTGTGCTTTAAAGATTTGTTTCTTGTTTCTATAAAACCTTCTTTGTGAAAATGCTAATAATCTTTCCATAGCAAGGAAATGGGGTTTTTTAAGCTTTGGCCAATGATCCATTTTTTTCCAGCTTCATTCCAATAGAGTTCATCTCCTGAAGTCTCCAAGTGCACAAACAAGATAGATTGTAATAAACTCTCTAACAACAGACTCTCATTTCACTGGAGTCAGAAGCAATATGTTTTTATCCATATATCCAGCAGCTGAAGGCTCTGGTATGGTAATTTCTATTTCCTTTACTTCCTTTTCACCTCCTTCCTTTGTATTCATCTCAATGTGCTTAAAGCAAGAGACACAAGGCTGTGTATATGGGTTCATATTGGAGAGCTGGAAAGCACATGTGCTTACACCCACCAGAGGAAACCAGAGTCTATGGCTGGCTTAGGATATATTCAGGCTGATATATTTAGTCAGCAACAGCAGCTGAAAAGAGAATTGGTCTAGAGAGGACCAGTCAGGCTGCTCTCAGCAGGATGGTTTGTTGTTAGCACCATATTTTTAATTGTCATCCTGCCTTATAGAAGGTACTCACAGCTGTCATGGACCCCTTGTAGTCAGTTGAATAAGCACAGCTTCTAGTATTTAATGTGATTTCTTTCATAGCTTTCGATTTTCCTGTCAACTCAGAATTAATATTTTGGTAATACTTTCACGTGCTGTCTTCCAGGGGCTCATGCCCATTTATTTTTTCAAAAGCTGCTGTGTCAAATTAAAATTCTAACAGATCTTTAGTTCCTTGGTACTTAAGTTGCTCTAGAAAACTTTAAGTTGTAACTTGTTACATTAAAAAAAAATGCAAAGTTTCTATGTGCAATTTTAACCAAAAAAAAATGGTATTGCAAATTTTGACATTCATCCTGCTCAAAGAAGCAGGATTAAGACACAAATGGGCCTAAGGTCTATGTAAGCATTGCAATCAGAACAAGCAACTCTATATACACAGTTATGGTGCAGAAAATTTCATCCCAAATAAGAATGGGAATATTGAAGAAAGTATTTTAATTTTCTAATACCCCATGTAATACAGAAGCAGCCCTGAAACACACATCTGAGACTGCCTAATCTGGGAATTAGCTACAGAGACAATGGCAGTGAAGATTCCTTAATTCAAAAAGCTGAGTGCTCAAACCACACAAGAACCACTAAGAAAGTACTACAAAAAACAAAGTGAACAAGCTGCTGGCCGTGTAATTATTCTCCCAGCAGGCTCGTCAAACAGTTCCCAGCATGTCCTCCTGCCTCTTCTGGGGATGTTTTGACTAAATCTAACAAAATAATGACTGCAGTCACCTCCTTTCACAGTCACTTGTGATGCAGTCTCAAGTCCTTGAAGGAATTGATGGTTCTCATCTGCAGTATTTGACTGTCATATGCAAACCACCTGGCAGACCTGCAAACCTTTTGAAGGCAATTGGAAAAAGCATCCTTTTTTTCCCTAGACTGAGGAAATCCTCAAGGAGGAAGCATGCTGCAATATGCACTTTTGCTATGTTTCTTTTTTAAGAGGAAAAGGGATTTTTTTTTTTAATATCATTTTAGAGATAACTATGAATGTTTTTGGAAACTTTTCAAGCAAATCACTCAGTTCACTCTTCTTTAGCATAGACATCATCTTTGACCTCATTAGCAATAAGCAAGTTGAGCAAAACTAACTTCAGAAGCTGTTTCAAGGCACTTGCCCATTCATTACATCTTTTAATCCTAGTCATAAATATTTATTGTTTTAAGAATTTTCTCCCAAAAATTGAACTAGAACGCAAAGCCTAATTACCTGAGTTCTTTAACATGAAAATGTTTCTCAGCTTTAACATGCCTTGTTGAAATTTGAACTGCTAATATAAATGTTTCTTTAATCTTCTCCGTGACAAACCCAGGAAGTAACCTAGAGCCAAAACTTCACAGTTAGTTAGGTCCTTCACACCCAATGGCCTCACAGCAGTTTTGATAACTATAGGCATGTTTTATGTCTGAGTAGCATATGACAATATCAGCAATTTTAGCAACTTGTAGGTTTTAACTGTAGAAAAAAGCTGTAACTTCTCCCTGAGGGCTAACAGAATGATAAAGTTCCAAGGTGAAGTGTGGTTTCTCTGATCCTTTTTGTACTCTATCAGACAAAAACATAAAGTAGTCTTCTGACTCCTTTAGGTCATGAGAGGTAGAAAAAAAAATAATCAGTTGCCCTCCTCAATGTAAAGAAGTCTGTTAATCTCCACGAGTAATCAGCAGTATGAGTTCACACAGCTCTCAGGTTCTTTGTCTTCAAATGAGGAACATCTTTAAAATCCACTTTTACTGTTAGACGTGAGCTTCAAAGCACCTCACCTGCCTTGTCTCAAATCCAAGGCTACATGCCTATCTGTTAGTGGGAGAGGACAGGGCACCACCTGGAATATCTGGGTAAGATCACAGTGGACAAGATGGAAAGTTGATCTGTTGTCACAAGGAAACTGGAAGGCTACACTAGACACCCATGAGACTTCAGAGAGGAACCGGTAGGAGATCCCCTTTAGGTTTGGAGGTGTTTAGCCCTAATGTATTATGAACCACTGGAGATTTCTGCTAACGTTGGATAGGTATCAAAATTAATTTCTCTCTCTCCCTCCAGACATGGAGCTGAAGTGGTACTTGTGGCATAATTCAAAATGGTCCTGTTGAAATCAGTTACATTTGAAAGAAAAAAAAAACAGGTTTCCTACTGTTTTGGGCTCTCTATGTCTTGTACTTTAGTGAGGGAGAAAAGTTATGAATCTCTTGATATGTCTGATTGCTTCACAAATTCTTGTCCTTTAAGAACAGAAAGGACCCTTAGCCCCTTTCTTTCCTGACTGTGCCTCACATGGGTCACAGTATCTCATTACCAGTGCACCAGGGCACATAACTTGCAATTTAGGAACAAGGAGAAAATAAGTTGGCCAAAATGGAGTGTTCCTCCTGCTGCATCCCCAGAGGGCAGTAGGAGAGTGTTTGGTGACCACCCATCCAGCACTGACAATGAGCCCACTCCTCTTCCAGCCCAGGCAAAAGGCCCTGGCTGCCCTGTTCTGGGTAGTCCTAGATAGGAAGGGAGCTACGCTTCTAGAAATATTTGCTTGTGAATAGATTATGAAGTGGAAAATGTTACGTTAAAAACCTCTTTAGATCACTGAATCCCTGTAAAGCAGAACATTCTAGTTTTGTTCATTTTTAAAACATTTTTTATTTTTTTATTCCCCCCCCTTCACGTGATTTACAAGCTTGGGATAGCTAAAAAGCCAGCTTGTCTTTAGAGAAAGCTGTTTTCACTGATGACAATTCAAAATGTTAGACTCGCACACAGAAACAGATCTATCTGCTTAGACATGCAAATACCATGTTTTGAATGAGTTAGAAAGTCTGCTCTCATCTGTCATTGAGTTTATGGAAGGGTATGTTCTTGGAACAAGTTTCTCTTTTTTTTTAAGATCCTTATCTACAAACTTCACCATCTCAAGTTACAGAATCAATACTGTGTTGGCAGTTTACCATGGTTTTTAGAGTCTCTAGTGTAGTATGTTGGATAATAGTTAATTTGTTCCAGATTTCATTGCAAGATCAAGTTAACAACGTTGTCATCCAGAATATTCCTTCTTTACCCTGCTTCAAGAATTGCAAATATTCTTTCTATACTAACATGCAAATAAAAATATGATCCCTGGCTTTTGCAAAGCTAAACCCTGTGTGAAATAACTAGCAATTTCCTGCATCTTCCAGAAAGATTCCTTATCTTCTTTAGTCCTCAAAAGATCCGTTTCTCCTTTGTCTGGCCTGTCCCACCACCTTTTCCTGGTCACATTTGCTATGCAAGAGTTGCTTCTATCTCCACTGTCACCTCTCTGTCTGGGTCTAACAGAGCCAGCCTTGAGACCAAATTAATTAACTTGATCACATGGCTCCAACACTTCTCAGATCTCCTGGCCCTGCTTGCAGGAGCACAAGCCCTGCGGGACTTTCCTGCGTGTCACAGTCAGAGCTAGCACAACTGTGCCAGAGTCTCAGGCTTTTTGCTGTCCCCCCCAAAAAAGACATTTTACTATTTCCACTGAATTCAGTAGAGCCAGCATTTGGCAGCTGCTCCTTCATCATGGGCTCAGACTGGACAATTTCTTCTGTCAGGATGGCCAGGAGCACAGGTTACAGTGGCAATGAAGAGTGTGAGAAGATAAGTCCTTGTCACCTTCCTCGCACTCACAGGGACCCAGCCCCGCTTCATCTCCGCCTGCTGCAGCTGAAGACAGAGCCAATCCCTCCATCTTTCCAGCCTTAACAGTAGTTCCCCTCAGGTCCCCAAGGCACTGACCCACTGTTTTATCTGAAAACTTCTAGTTTAAGATGTGGTCTGAGAAAAAGAGCATTCCTTTTCTTTGGGGTATATATTTCCCCCTGCACATCTCATCACAGCCTGGTCTGTTTAAACATCAAAAGTGCTTGTGTAAATATATACAATGGGGCTAAGTGATTAGAATAATCTAATGCAAATTTCAAAGAGTCTGAGCAGATCTGAGAAATCAACACTGCCATAAGTTTTATTTCCACAGCCTGAATGGAAATAATATAACTAAAATACAGGTTGTACTTCAAAGAAAAACAGTGTTGAAATTCTACTAAGAGGCTCAGCTCAAAGGTGAGGTGGGGAACACGGCCTTAAAAATGTAATAACATCTCGTGAGCAATGAGGCACTCTTTTCCATTAACTTTTGCCATATACTATTTTCACATATCCTCATTAATCCCCTGAGCCTGACTTCAACCTCACAGGAAATCCCTCCCCAGGCCACCACCCCAGCCTCAGTCCTTGGTATTGGCTGCAGCCGCCAAGGCTGGGAACCAGCTAAAAGCATTCCGGGGAAGCGAAGCTCTCCTCAGGCAGCACCCCAGCTGCAGCCATTGCTCTCCTAGAGGCCAGGATCCCTGCTCAGCACAAGGAAACCTGGCAGAAAGGCAAAATACAGTGCACAGATTATCTGGAGGCAAGAAAGGGCAGTGGTGGCTAAACTCCTGTCAGGATCTGATAGCTGCGGTTCTTGAAGCTTTTGTGGTCGGAGCATCTCTTCTGTCCCACTCACATCCCTGAGGCACCACGTGTGACTGCTGAAGGGGACAGTGGAGACGGGAGTTAAGGTGTAGGGGCACCACGTCTCCTGTCTAATGGGGATGTGAGGTAGCCTGATTAAAACATCCACTTCAGATGCAGATTTTGACAAGGCTGCACAGCTTTGTCTGCCAGCAGCGAGCAGCAAGTTGAAAAAAAGCTCCTGGGCTCCAGAGCTGCCAGAGCGGAAGCGGCTGCCTTTTCGTGAAGGAAGGGTGGTGCAGAGCAGATAGCCCATCGGCCCCTGAGCTGGGTCTCCTGTCTCCTTTCCTTTCCTTATCCACCAAGACCCAGGGCAGCTCCACAGCTCATAGTGCTCATTTCCCCCATCGTCATCACTCCCACCCAAAGTGCGATGGGCACCTCATCAGGGAGCCGAGGGAGAGGTGGCACATCAAGGCTAGGAGTACATCTTTTAATTCTGAGGACAGGCAGGTGAACAGTTTAGAAATGAAAGTCTTTCCCTTAGAAATGCAAATCATCTGAACTGCTCTGACATCTTCAGGGCTTTAATGATCCTAAAGCACTGTCTTTTTTCTGTCTGCAAAGCAATCGTAGCTTGACCTGTGAAGGACAATTTCATTCCAAGTGACCTGGGGAAGCAATAAAAATGCAAAGACCAAATGGAAAGAAATGTTTATTTGAACACTCATGGTACTATTTTTATTTGCATCATAGAGATCATCGACCAGTTCTGTATGATCTTTCCACTCCGTAGAAATTGCAATGTTCCACCATAGCAAACACACAGAGTTTAAGGTCAATGTTGAGTCATAAAACAGCTACAAGTACAATTTAAGCATTTGCAATTATGGGCAAAATAAGAAAAAAGGTGCTTTGTACTCCATCTGGAATTCTACTCACTCTGTACACAGTGTTAATAAAATACAGATGCAACTCAGGCCAGTGGTAATCGAAAGTCATTAAGATCAGAAGCTGTTCGGTGGCCCATATGAATTGTATTTTGTTGGTCTTAGGCCAGTGCCCATTAGACCGACATCTACATTACAGCCAGAGCTTTCGTGTCATTTGCAAGTACAGAGGGCTGTAACAGATTTTCTCACTGAATTCCCACTTTGGAAGTATAGCTAATCACTTTTGAGCACCATGGGGTCCCTCCTCCTTGGCACTGCTCATGCTTATAACATTCATGGTCTCTGAGGGCAGAACATCCATCTGCGGGGCTGCAGGGTATATAATAAAATGCAGATATGCCTGGGCCACAGAGCTTGTTATGACTGTTGTAAGTGCAGCAAGAAAAAAATTTTAGGCTGGCTGTTTTACGCAGAGAGGGGTGGTACCTCTTCACCACCTGCCCATCCAGACTCAGTCCCATGTGCTGACTGCAGCCAAAGACGTTGCTGCAGCCCAAAGGCACAGTGTGCCTGCAAAGCAGCTCTCCAGGGGCATGACATCCAGCATGGCCAGGGCTTTGCTATCAAGCAGAACTTTAATTAATTAGAAGATTTATAAACACACTTTTCTTCTCTGATGCGCAACCAAAATAGACTTCACGCACTAGCCTCAGTGGCAACTATCAAAGTTTAAAATAAAAAATTATTAACATAAGAAAATACACCATATCAAGGGATAACTATGCTGTTTTAAACATGATTATTTCCAACCTGTATTTCCACTTTATGTAATGCCAGTTACCCACTAACTGATTAATCTTTAAGACCCAATTCCAGTTTCAGCTCTAAGGGAGACATTTCTGAAGAGATTTGTCTTAACTTATTAAGGTAAATATGATGTATGGCATTAATCTAAGAAGACATGGAATTATTTTAGGGTATCCTGACCTGACTGTGATTTTTATCCATGGGAAGCTGCTAAATTCAGAGGTTAATACTGAGGCAGCCTCTCCCATGCCACTCTCTCTGGTTTGTCCTGCTCTCTATACACCAGCCTTTACTTGCATTTGGCATGAGGGAGACATCAGTTTCCTGTCCACATTTTTCATGATCACCCTTTCTGAGAAGCACAGTCCTTTGCTGCCAGCAGAGCGTGCCTTAGCCCTCCGCTCAGCCCAACATTCAAGCCTCATTGGATCCATATGCTTTAAATGATCGGGGTGATTTTTCTCCTAGTTTCTGCATGGCTGTGACTTGTGGCTATCTCGTCCATGCCATGATGGCCATATGCTCTTGAGTACCAGCAGAAGCATGAGAGAAAAAATTATGATCTTCAGAGAACTGTGTCTGTCATTAGCACAGCTGCCACCGTACCAGTACAGAGCTGGTGAGCTTCGAGTTTTCTTGCTAAGACTCAGTATTCTTCTATGACTTGACCTTTTGTGCTCAGATTTGTCATGCACCTCACAGGCTGGAAATCATATCCTGAGCCATTAAATCCCCCAGTCCTATCTCAACTAATATGTTTTGTAGAAAAATTTCCTGAAGGCATTTCCATGAAAATACAAGTAGATTTGTTTTATAAGGCTGTAAGGATCTGGAAATATGTATTCGTTCACCGAGATGCTTTAAAAAGAGTACAAGGCTTAGTAAGTGAAAATAAAATACGTCTGATTTATACAGTAAGACAGTAAAAAGGCTGTGCAGGAAAAATGCAAACAATCATTTTATATATGCTTATGCACATTAACTCTCTAAGTGATTATGCAGTCTCTAACATCTAGATTTTCATGTGGTTTGTAATGCTTCAAAGAAATATAGCTGCAAATAGACAAGTTTAAGTTTAATTTTTCTCATTTCAGTAACGGCAAATGCATATTTTTGCTTTCAGAAGCTGCCTCTTCTGTCAGTTGTACTTACATTTTTGTCTGCTTTTATGCTGATAAAATCCCACTGACATCAGCTACAGCAAGGCTTCATGCTTGATAAATGTGTGAGCAGGAAGAGAATCAGGGTCGTACTAAACAAACAAATGCCAATCATGGAGGAATAAGTGGGGGTTTAGCCTGCTCAGAGGAAAGGTAAGTGGGAAGGCCTCTGTATAACCCTTCCTCCATGCTCAAAGGTAATATGTAGATGGCTTTAGCTAAATAAAAGCGTATTTTTTGCCGTCTTTCTTCCTTGTGTGCTCTCAGAGGAATAGGTATTGAAAAGGCTAAAGCCACTGACATTTTGGTGTTGTGAAAGAGTGGGAATGTAAGCCAGAAATTAATGGAAATGCTCCCCTAAGTATATGATCCATTAAGTTGTTTTGCAACGCTGAGAAAGGAAGCATAGAGTATTTTGTTAAAGTCAATATCCCATGGGGATGAAAGCAAGATTAAGATCCTTCACTGCAACAAGCCAAACCCTGTCACGTAAACACATAGGTATAAATCCAGAATGCCTCCAGTTTTGTTAAAGGAACCACCCTGAGTTCACACTGATGCAGTTGAGGACTAACCCAGGGCCTCTATCCCCAGTTTGGATACCTCTGGGCTGGTGTGTCCAACACTCTGAACCAGCCAGGAGCAGCTCACTGGCTTGTGTGCAGAGAACTTCAACCAGATGTCTTGATACAGGAGCAATGTAGGAGATCATGGACTCCTCTTGTCCACTCCCAAGTGAGCAATACCTTCAGTGCTATGATTTACTGTAGTTTTCTGAGTGACTTCTGTTTTATTCTGACTGCACAGAGTTGCTTACTCTTGCAAGAAAATAAGATACCATTTCAATGGAGAAAGGAGGTTGCATTATTATTCTGCAAGCAGGGTTTATAAAATTCAGGCATTAATGCTTTGCCCACAGCTCCAGCACCAAAGGACAGCGTTTCACTCTGTCCTGGCAGAAAGGGTCCATTGACAGGTACCACTGGTATTTGTCTTGATGTGCTGCTGCCTTTTTCCTACAACTACTGACTACCTTGACACCGTAGTTGTATTGTTCAGCATGCTGTTTCCACTCACTCTGACAGGCATTTAGCTATTCAGTTTGTGTTCCAGCACATTTTCTTCTGATTTGCCTACAGACCTGAAGGGCAGGCAAAGAACCTCCCAGGTTTGGTCTGAGATGGATCTAAACTGGTGTTTTCAGGGATGCTCAGATGCAGCAGGTTTTCTTTTCAACTCAACTCAAAGGATGAAATAAAGAAAACAAACTCTCTGGGGTTTCTCTTTACATTGCATACCTGAAACCTCAATAAAAAGAGAAACCAGGCATTTAAGAAGTGCCAGCTTCAAAAAGTTGTTGGCACTGACAGAACGTGGCTGATCAATGGTGTTTTGTTGCTACAAGGGAAGCTTGAACTGAAGCTGTTTCCCTTTGGTCTGCTGCCAGGGACAGCAGCAGAAGTCTCTGAGGAGCTCAGGAGGGAAGGCAAAGGCACCTGGAGGAATTCCTTTAGCAGCAGTGACTGCAGACCAAAAGAAACCTCTCAGCCATGTACATTTTTTACAGCCAAAAACCTAATAGACATTAAAAACAGACAGTGTGCTGTTGAAAAGAATGCAACTCAATCTTCAAATACTCTTTTCATAGTATTCTGTCTTCAGGTTTTGTGAAATGGCAGGGGAGATGAAACACATCTGAAGACATTAAGTACCTCTCCATCTTTCCCTCTGCATTTGGAATACTGGGATCTAAAAAGCAGCAGAATTCTGAAGCCACAGTTGCCCAGAGTAAGGGCTCTCTCCCCATTGTCAGTTCAAGAAAAGACGAGACCTCAGCAGGCATTTTGGTCTAGTGAGGAGTCTTACGCCAGCTCAGCAAGAAGTTTGCTTGTGAAGGTTAGTGCATCTCTACCTGGGATTTCTTAGATGACCCCCACGTTAGAGATGGAACAAGTCCGATGCTTCCAAAAACCAACATGTGAAATGCACTCCTGGAGTGCAAATGTATGGGTCCTGCACAGAGCAACTGGTGCTCCCAGGGCACAGCAAACTGGCTCTCCTCTCCCCTGGGACCAAGCAGTGCGTGCACAGAAAGTGTGTGCCTTGCATGGGCTTTTTTAGGGGAGGCTTCAGCTTCTACTGTGAACAGGTCAGGAAGCCACAGTGCCAGACTTGCAACGTCAGGCCAGATGTTGAGAGACAATGTTGGCCCTATGATGTGTCCCTGATTTAGGGTCCCCTGGGCCCGTAAGCCAGGACTGTGTCATCTGGTACAGACATACCCAAAGGAGCTTTGACCCACCCAGCTCAGGTCCTGCATGCTGCTGAGGCACCTTGGGCTCAGGGAGGTGGGGGCTCACCCACTGGCTTTGGGCTGCTTGTTTTACCACTTCACAGCTAGATCAGGTCTGATTGCACGAGCTAAAGCCACACATGAACCACGAAGCTAACATACTCCAGTCAGTACCTCCTGGGCAGTTAAGGAGTTACGCTGAAGTTAGCAGGACTGCTGGTGTGACCGACAATCATGTTTAGTAAGGGGTAGAGTCAGGACTCCTGTCATTTCACAGATTTAAAGTAACCCTGCCTTTCCAGTTCTGTCACACATTTTTTTTAAGCAATGATTTTTAATTTTTCTTCTGGAAATAAACCAGATGCTTTTAATAAACAAGAAGAGCCCTTGGGTGCTGCACCTTTTTAACCAGATGATAGCTTGAAACCATCTCTCAATATGATAACTTTTGCCTTATCTCTAAAGTAACACATTTGCTTGATCAATCAAATATAAAAATACAATTTAAAATGGCTTAATTTTGGTTTTCTGAAAGTCACTACATCTTTAGACTGTTACTCTTCTCCCCTAAGCTGTAATATCATTTTAGTTAATAACCTTCCCCTTCACCTTACAGTATTATAGCCCATCAAGACTCCTTTCCTTTAAAAGACATTGATTTGATTTTTTGGCTGCTGCGGGGTGAGGAAAAGGAAAAACCGAATTTGGAGAGGAAGCAGGATTGCTTCTTGTTTTGCTTTTCTTTCTGTGCATATAAAATCTAGACAATGAGTAAACCTTTCCCATCTGTGACTATGCAGAAGTAGGTTAAATTGCCTAGAGCAATAGCAATAACTCACTTGCCACTTTTATAGAACTCTCTGCTTTATTAGTTTTATGCTGATAACTTTATAGTTACTTTCCAGGCATATAAAAAGCAGGTAATTGAAATCACAAAGGTAATACCTGAGTTATCGTGCAATAGCTTGGATGCATCTGAAACTAGATTAATGCTATGTTAGCTCTTTCAACTGGCCAGTGATATAGGTTATGTATTAAGTAACTGACTGTTTTCCATGCGAATTGGGCATGGGACAGAAGGACCTCTTTTCCCTACAGTACAGGTTCTGTAATATTTAGGAGCACAAATTTAGTACCACCTGGTCAGAAGCTACCCTTCTACTGATAAAGGAGCAATGGGATAAACCTAGAATCCTAATGTTTGGAGTAGTGGCATTAGTAAAAGCAGAAAATTCTATGAATCTGCTGGATCTTCAATCTGTTAAAGAACTTGGGTTTATTTATATCAAAAGCTAGAGCTTTTGTGGCTTACAGGCACAGATGGAGAAACAGCTTTCATTATTTCAGCCATGGTGAAACATTCCACTGCGGCTAACAGAACAAATAAGAATGGAGACCATGGATTTCTGGTGCAGTCAGATCTCAGGATTAATAGGAACTAAGATGGCATGCAATTCCAATACCTCAGATTATATGGCAGTAGACAATAGACCTGGGAATCCCTTCTCCTGGCACCTCTACTTAATCTTCCTCATCCTCAAAACGTATTCCTTCAGTCAATCATTGTATCTGTTTCCTCTTCCCTGCAGAGTGTGGCTGTAACTGCGAACAGTTCAGCCAGGGTGCCATGAATTTCCAGTTAAGATGGCAACAGAGGTCTCACAGTATGTGAAAGCTGAGTTTGGAAAAACTGTTTTCAGTTTGCACCCTTAGAAGCAGTGTAGAGTATTTTGTTGCTCATGTAGTAACAACTGGAAGTGGTTGCTTGGTATCTCAGCATATTTCTGACTTTTCCAGGATTGATTGCCCAACTCCCTTAATCTAAAAGACAGGAAATTATCATTTGCTTATTTCCTACATTAGACACAGAGGCAATCTGACCTGAGACTTGTGGCATTTTTTTAAACTATAGCCACTAATACTACCTTTACATATCTCAGTAATTTTGAGTCTCAGAAGGTGGACAGTCCTGCTGTTAGCAGAAAACCAAAGCAGGAAAACAGCTTTTTGTGCTGGTCTTTCTGTTCAGCTTCAGAGAGAAACGCTGTGTGCAGTTCGCTTCGGATATCAAGGCTCTGTGCAGAGGCATTGCTCGAGGGAGCGTGGGCTCTGCAAGCAGCTGGAGCTTGTGCTCTTTGCCTTGGTCCTTGATTAGACTCGATTGTTTAGGCAGAAATGGCTCCCTGGAAACCAGTGACTGGTGCTGGGCTGAAGTTCCTGAGACAAGAATTGCCTTCTGCTGTTCCCAGCTGCCAGCTCTGGGTAAATAAAAGTGAGTTGTACTCTGGGTCTTCGTCACTTGCCTCGCTGCAAAAGCAACTTACAAGGCTTCAGTGTTTGATCTCACATACTTAATGATCAATATCAGTGCCAGAAGGAACACTAACACTGGAAAAAGGGAAATGCAAAGGTACAGCCCCTGCTGCAGTTTAGGGAGGGCTGTCTGAGCCCAGCGGGGGGTGAGCTGGCAGCTCCCAGCAGGTCCTGCAGGCTCAGACAGAGGAGGAGGTTGTCTGAAGACTACATTCACCCAGTGCACAGGCTGTGTTCCATCCACACCACCTCATCCTAATACAGTCATGATAACATCAGCTCCTGCAGTTCAGTTGGACCTGACAGTGAGAGGGCAGCAGTGGGGTCTTTGGCAGGAGGGAAAAGTGCAGAGATTGAGATGATCAGACCACAGCCCACAGAGCGCTGGATGGCACATGGGGAGCTGGAGGGCTAGAGTGGACAGGTACAGGAAAACCATCCCTCGGGTTTATTAATAGTGTGGTTTGGCAATATTCCAAGTATTGGAACAAAATGCAGACACCAGACTTAGTCCAGTAAAGAACATGACAGATCATTTGGCTTTTGTTCTCACCTTAGGATAATTCACCAAAGGACCTGAGCTTAGCTGGAAAAAAAAATACCATGTCCTGCAGTTTCAGGGGTCAGATCCCTGCTTGGGCTGAACACTACTTCTCTGTCAGCCGCAGCAATGTCTGTCACCCCAGGTCATGCTCTCCTGCTGGGCTGCAGCTTATGAGACCAGCAATGGAGAAAGTGGGAAGATGTCTTAACTTCCTTTATGCAGCTGGAAGCAAGCTGATTCTCTAAGAACCAAGCATGTCCAGCCAGCCAAAGACTTTCGGATATGTTTAAATGGCACGGTAGGAGCTGTGGCTCATTTTTGCTGTTACTAATCTGATACAGCTATAATAATTTTTAATACCTAAGACAAATTACAGCATATAAAATACCACGAGGTTATATTTTAGTTTTCTAAAAGCTGAGATAGTCATATTAATATATTATGAAGGCATTGTAACCAGAGTGCTAGTATTTTAATGATGAAACACTCAGGGTCAGTAGAAAATATATATCATCACCTGCAAACTAATTTTAGATATAATAAAGTAGCATTGCATAGGAGATCTGTCACATTTTACATAGGATAAATGTTATTGATACTTTATGCTGCAACATTTCATCTTTTGAAGCAGCAGGAAGGTGCAGCAGGACTCAGTACCTGATCATGCAGCATCTGCCAATGTGCAGGGGGGCGATGGCAGCTCGGCTGACAGCAACAGGCAAAGGCTGTGGTGATTACTGGGCTTGCTGGTGCTGAAGACCAGCTGCAGAGAGAGGTCATGCTCACCTGTCCCGTCAGGGAGGGGCCAACTGGTCCCTGCTGAGGGGGTGCAGGTGGGAGGAAGGGTATAAACAGGGGAGCAGGCAGGGTGTGAGCTGCTGTGGTGCAGGGGGCTGGTGCTGGTGTCCTGGTCTAGAGCTGTTTTGCCTATGGGTGCTACTAACTGCTCCTGTTAAATGCCTCTATAGTAACGTACGTGGTATGGGGAGCAAACAGGAGGAACTGGGGATCTGTGTGCAATCACAAGGCTATGATATCATTGCCATTATGGAGACGTGGTGGGACAACTCGTGTGACTGCAGTGTTGTATGAAGGGCTACACGCTGTGCAGGAGAGACAGACGCCGTTAGGAGACGGGTAAGTGAAGTGGTGGAGTTTCTTCTATGTGGGACAGCACTTGGAATGTATCCAGTTCTGCCTTGCTGAGGACAACGAGCAGGTCTAGGGTTAGGGTAAAAGGACAAGCCAGTAAGGGTGACATTGTTGTGGATGTTTGCTACAGGCCCCTGGTCAAGAGAAGGAAGCAGTGAGGCCTTCTACAGGCAGCTTGAAGCAGACTCAAGCTCCAAGGCACTGGTTCTTGTGGGGGACTTTAACTGCCCTGACATCTGCTGGCAAAGCCACACAGGCAAGCACAAACAGCCCAGGAGGTTCCTGGGAAGCACTGACGATCACCTCCTGCCACAGGCAGTGGAGGATCCCACAAGGAATGGTGTGCTGCTCGACCTTACACTGACCAACAAGGAGGGCCTTGTCAGCGATGTAAAGGCTGGGGGTAGCCTTGGCTCATTTGACTAAAACTTACTGACTTAAATCGTCAGAAATGTTGCTTGCTGGAAAGGCTTCTCAAGCTGTTAATTTGCTGGTGGCTTTGTGAAGTGTTGGACAAAAGAGCAGTAGTGTTCTTCTGAAGGTGTGATAAACTCAGGCAGTACCTGCTACATTTTATGTTGGCACTATCTGCTTAGAAATGACTTCTGATGGCAGATCAGAGGAGTGTGCCTGTGCAGTATTAGCATGTAAATGTTGTGATGGGATCTTTGAAATACATGTAACACCAAGAAAGCGGGAAGAATATGCAAGGAATGCAATTTATCATCTAACTTCTAAATTATTCTTAGTTTTCCCAATCTGGTCACAGTGGTTGTGCCTACTAAAATTGTACAGTGCTCCCTCTGAAATTCCCTTGGAACTGTTAATGCTTTGGCAAATAAAAGCCCTGAGGGTAAGCTCTCCATAAAGCTTTCTTGGCTTTTTCTGCACTCTCCTTTTGTCTGGAAGTACAGGCCAATTGTGAGCATATGGTATTGTCTCTACATCCCCCTCTTTCGAAGCACTCAGTACAGCTTTGTTGTTCAGCTGTTGATAGGGTAACATCTTTATTTATCTTCCTGTTAATGTTTCTTTTTCTCACTTAAATCCATGCTAAATAATTATTATTAATAAGGAAAAAAACAGTAGTAACAACTCCTGTATAAGCTGTGGAAGCATTCTGTTATCCCCAAGGAAGAAGCAGAGTGAAAATACTCTCTTCATGTGAATCAGCTTTGTATTTTTTATCCAGCCATGGTGTGTTTAAAGAGGGGTAAAGGCTGCAACATTTGGTTTTCTGCAGGCTTACAAAGTCATCCAGTGAAAGGTCACGTTTCAGTTGTTGCCACCTTGAACTGGCAGGAGAACACAGCACTTTGACTTGAGGCTGACAACAAGGGTGAGGTCCTTGTGCATCTCTCCTGCTGGTGGGAAAAGTCTCAGAGGGGCTCATCCTTGTCTCTGCCATCAAAATAAGGTGCTGAATTTAAATAAGACTGGAGGCTGCCCAAGGGTTTATGTGCCTGACCAGCAGTGATTCACTTTCAAAAGAATCAACTTCTTTCTCTATGCCAAAAATAAAACGGCAGTAAGAGCACCAGGCAACTAGAGCAGTAAAATATTTCTATTACCTGTTAAAAAAATTGTGGGTCTTTGGCATTCTAACTCTCATAAAAAGTTAAAATAAAACTTGGTGGTTTTGTAATGTGAAAATCTACAACAGATGTCAAGTAACATCATGATGAAGTAGAAATATTTCTCAGGCCCTGTAGGCACTCAGTACTACTCGTGTCAGAAACAAAAGTGAATTTCCAATTATGATTAAGTTTAGGGAACACTGTGGAAGAATCACTGGCTTCAGAAGTGGAGTTAGAAAAAATGCAGCAAACAGTGTTAGAAAAGAGCAGGAGTAAAGATAGCTACAAAAGGCTTTCTCATGCTTGGCAGTTGTTTCTCTTTCCTTTTCAAAAAACATTGTGCAGTGCTTATAAGGGATGGTTGTAAACTAGCAGCAAAACTGCAGGTCTGATAGTAGCTTCATTTGGCGAGAGGCTGAAGTGTGATTTTTTTTTTATTATGTTTTTTCCCCTTCCATATTGCACGAGTATCTAATCAACTAATAGCTGCAGAAGACAAAGTACAGGCTTGTGAGCCTATCATTTCTTTAGCAAAGGTAAACCAGTGGCTTTTAATGGAATGATCTTCACGTCTGTGACATTCTCTTGATTTTTTTTTTGTCTATCCTGGCAATGGAAGCTAAAAACTAGGCACTGCTTCAAATTTCAGATGTGTGGTAGCTAATTACAGTACACATAAGCTTAATAAAGAAGTGTCCTTAGTCATAAAATATGTTTGAGTTTCATGGGTAGGAGATGGAGAGTCCAAGCTGCAGAGGGCTGTTGCCAACTGGATAGCTCAGGCTGTGATTTTGTCAATTTCTGTGTTTTCTATTTATGTACCTACAAAGCAGAGATGGTAAAATTTGTCTGTGTCCTAATTGCCTTGAGCTTTTGGCAAATATTTATGGACTATGTGCAGACTTTCAGGAGACATGTAATTAAATTTCTACATCTTGTTAAATGTTTTGTAGAATCTCATCTCTTCCTGCTCTAAACTACTTCCTCTTTCAATCTTGAAAATACTTTTGAGTAGAATAGTTAAAAATTAAGAACAAATATTTTTAAGCTAATGATAGCACATAAACCTCATGTTAAGCTTTGCTCCATCTTCCTCAGATCAGCTTATCCTCATGCTTTGTTCCATAACACCTCTTGACGTTTTAAGATGAACTGTAGATACTAAAGATTATTAAATTGCTCCCACTTGGATAAATGGGAGCTTTGTCATTGGTTCCGCTGGAAATAGGATCAGGGCCTGGGTAGATGTGTGTAATGTCTTGTAAGACACACCAATATGCCTTCTGCCTGAACAAATAGGACTCTAAGCACTTCTGAAGCTTGCCCTCTAGTTCTCTGCAAAATGCATGCTACTGCTTGATCACCTGGCAACTGAAACTGTTCAGTACATTACAATCATCTTCACATTAATTTGCTGGAAACAAAACCAGCAACCCTGCAACAGGACTGACCAACAGACTTTCAGTCACAGGTACTGAATTACACTTGAGTATAAACGAAAATGCTTTAAAACCACGTAAGCCCCCCGTGAATTCATAAAGAGCTGATGCTGTCACCGTGACAAACGAATGCCAGAAAAGAGCTTACAGAGGTGGCCAGAGCTCTTGTTTTTCAGGGTCTATAGGCACAATAAATATTACTGTGATTTTGATTCAAGTTCTACTTAAATATTGTTTAAATGGTCATGATGGAGGTGGAAAAATACTGAAGTGTAAGACTTCATCAAGATCTTGGTTTTCTACAGTACTATACGTAACTCAAGTATTCCTGATTACATGTTAAAACTATCTTTTTCTGGGGTCAGACTTTCCTTTAATCAGGGACAGGAACTTCAAAGGAAAAATCAATGTCATTTACAACTTGGGGATTTTATTTATCTGACTCTTGCCCCAACAGGAAGTGTACTCTGCAGTACTGCCGTCTTAAAAACATGGAGTTATGCATGGGGTTTTTCTGGGTGACCAGGCACTAAGTCCTGGACTCCAGTGACTTGAAAAATCATCTCTCTTTGACAGAAGCAGCTTAGCAGCCACTCAAAAGTACTTGGTGGATTGTGACAGTATCTGAACTAGCTTGAGATCCTGTGTGTTATAAAATGTATGTTATCAGTACCACAGAATACTCACCTTCAGACTCGGCAACAGCTAAATCAGCTGCTGAATTCAGAACAAGTAAACAGCGCTAATTTACATTTTAGGTGCAGAGATGGCACACTGCCTTGTCAGTGCCCTACTAATATTCCTCCAAGATGGACTAAGAGCAATGCAGACAAATGGAGTAAACAAGATTGGACGTTTGTCCCAGACCTGTTTTTCAATAAAGCCAGGATACGTGTTCACTGTTTCATCCTGTTCCTGTAATTTACCTTAAGATAACCAAAATGATGCATTTCCTGTGAAAGCAAGCTCTGAGGACCTACCCCTAACAGACCAATTACTTGCAACTTTACTAAATAAGCAGAGAGGGATGAGAGTACAATCTGTAGCATCACATCCTGCCTATCCTGTCACAAATTGACCAACTCCATCAGTAGAAAATGCAGTCATGTTCGCTTTAGCTTGAATCCAGCAGATTACTTTAAAGCAGCTTAAACTTGCTTGTTTTGACCCCTCGAAGGACAGACACTGCAGGTCTAATACCTATGCCTTATTTCCAGCTAGGTTCCTGGCATGGGCATTTTCAGCAGTATGAACAGCAGCACAAAAAAAAAAGGAAGCAAATGCCTCTGTCTGCTGGGTGGTGACCTTGCTAAATTACAGCAGGTATCCTGAGCATCTGTTGTAGGGCAGTGCTGTGGCCTTCCCTTCTGACACTATCACAGGAACACGCATTAGCTCTGGGGGATTGATCTTGCAAGGATCAGTGCAAGGACATTGCAATGGGAAAATGAATAATTCTCTACTCTGATTGTGATGCTTAATTCTGTTACGTCAGCAGCCTTCGGCACAGCCAGTGACAGCAGCAGATTTCATATGGGAAAAACCTAGTTCAAGAGCCAAGAACCTTAAAGGGCAATCCTGTGCAGCTAAGTAATATTATAGCTGCTTGTGTCATTTATTAATATTTTTACATATATGCAGGAATGCACATACTTTCCTTAATTCTATGTATTTGCACTGATGCTTAACTGCTCTGTAGCTGAAACATCAGCCAAAACAAAAAAACTGCATTGTTGCTGGAACTGACCAATCACAGATGGACTCAGCTGTGGAAGTTTTTGGATCACATCAAGTTGAACAAAAATTCACAGGGGCTAATTTCACAAGTAATCTCTATTGATCCTACTTCCCTCACTTCAAGCTTGGTTTTGCAAAAGACCTACCAAGACATCTATCCAGGTACATAATTTAAGAGGGGTAGGTCTTTGCTAGCACATGAAACTGGCTGGCCCTAGTTTCCATTTTTGAAGGGGATTTGGCTCTCAGACACTGCATTAACTGGTTTCCTCTCTAGTTCTAAAGGCAAGCACTTGACATGCACTGATCAGGTCATGTCCCTCTCTCCAGTACAGGTTCTTCCCTCAGCTGTCATAACCAAATTGTGCTCTTTGTCAGTTTGCTTTAGTCTTAGATGCATCCTAGCTTGTCTTTTACACATTTGGTATGAGACTTGGTACGGTCTGCCAGCACATGACCTTTAGCTGTTAAGAAACAGTAAAGAAAGCACCACAAAAGTAATTCTATAATCAGTTCAGATATTTGACAGGTAACAAGAAATAGCTCTTTTGCATTTAAGCATGGCATTTAGAAAGCTGGAGCAACACTTTGGATGGCTGCTGTTGTACCTTGAACTGTCTGCTGTTGAAGTTGCTATCCTCTCAACATTCCCCTACAGGAGGAGACTAAATACTATCACTTAGATGTGTAGCTTGGTAATTAACATATTGACTTTCAAATCAGAATCACTTGCAAACACTTCTGTATGTGTCACCTCCTCAGGTCAGATGTGCTGATCACTTGCCCTATACCAGCACATTCACACAGAACAGTATTTGAACCTAGGATTTTAAACTCCCCTGTGTTTTCTTACTTGATCAATTCATATACAGGGGTTGTGTCCCATTAGGTTTTTTATTTTTTTTATCATGTACAAGGAAAAGAGTTGAAGGCTAGGCACATAAGAAACCAGTCTCTCTTTGATCTAGTGAGAAATTGTCTTTTAGATTTTAGTGACAGAGGATACACCAATATTTTTATTGAAATAAAAATTTTGATTATCTGGGGTGTACTTGTAATGACTCCATATAGCCCCATTGATTAATATCTAATACTAAAAATGCTGGGAATGTAATGTTCAGGTACAGAGAACCACATTGATCTGCCTTACCTACATAAACAAGGAAGTTATTTTAGTGTCAATTTACACTTTGTATACAACCTGCTTTGCAGCTCTTCAAGGGAGATCAATATTTATGACCATTCATTAGAGAATGCTGTTGACTTTTACTGTGCAGACAAAAAAAATGCAGTCACCAACCCACCACTACATTAATTTTATGAAATCAGTTAACAAAATTATTGTAAAAAATAACTTAATTTCTGATGAGCAAATGGAAACAAGTTGTACAGTTCCCCCACATTCCTCTATTGATAGGAGAAAACGGCATTGAACCATTATACTCAGTAACTCAAGGACAAAACCACTTCCATTGCCTAAGAGAATAAAAATATTCCCATTTTCTCCCCAGTCCCAAACCCAATATTGGTTTATACAAAAAAAAAAAATCTCACTTGGAGTTACTGCAGGAGTCCCATGCTCTTTACTGACTATGATATCTAAGCACCTGATAGAGCTATCCTACTGGCACGTACACAACTGAAGTGAAGCACTGCTTGTCTCCTTCCAAGTGTTTTTAGCTTGCCAGCAGACTAAGCTTAATCTTCTGATTCCTCATAATGTGCATACCCACTAGCATAGGTCCTTCCTAAATTCAAATTGCTGAATACATCTGCGGTCTCAGTATCAGAATCCTTCCCTCCCTCATCATTGTCATCTTCATCTTCTGCTTCATATTCATCATATTCATCCTCGTGGTCACCTGCATCTCCAGCCTTGCTGGAGGAGAGGCTCTTCCAGTAGGCATCATAACCAGAAGCTCCATCTGCATCTTCACCTCCAGTCTGTCGGCCAAACTTCAAAGAGCGTGCTGCAGACAGAGGAAAATCATCATGTTCTCAACCCTCAACAGCAATTTGAGCAGAGCTTCTGACATTTCTTTTCCATCCTTTCTCACTACTCAGCAAAGAGCATACTATGTTAGACAGCCTTTTTCTAAATCTGGCATTTTTTTGATTTAATCCTTACTCTGACAGAACCTTTCTGCAACACAGTCTGTCCCAGTTTGTATAAACAACAACTGCCCCCAGAGTACGATTTAGGTTTTTAGGATAAACCTTTGGCACTCCAGCCAAGGAAACCTGTAATTAGATGTGTCTCACAGATGCAATATGTACTGTGATCTATTCAAGAGTGGTTCAGGTAGATTGTATGCCTGTCAGCAAATCACACTTTGAAATTCCTTAGCCAGCTTCTTGTAGGTGAAATAAAGGCTTAAGTGGTGATTTTTTGCAATTTTTCCATAACTAAAACTTCAAACTAAACAAAAGCTTCCACTGTGTTGGAATCAATTAATGATTAAGAATGAGAGACTGCTCAATTCTAGAAGTAAGAAACACAGTTCTTTCCCCAAACAAATGCAGCAAAGCTTTGCAAAACAATTGAAAGTAATCAGACTTTACTCAGTGTTCCTATGCAGAAAATTAATCACCAATGCTACTGGTATAGCTTGTTAGCTAGAGAAGCAGGCTTACTTGACATGCTCAGATCCTTTGTCTGCTGAGTCTCATGGCCACATTTAGGACAGGGAGGCTCTTTTCCTTTTTCCTGCTTGAAAACCTTACTTCGCACATGATCGTCGCAAAAACAAGCCTGTGGCGTGAAAGGAGAATAAAAAGGCTAAATGTTTTAATCATGGAAGCATACTCTTCAGCAAGAAGCAAGCAAATGAAGTGCCTAACAGCAGCAGGGTTTTCTGGTTGGGATTAAAATTTAATGAGCTCTATCTGCAGTGGAACTGGAATCTGTGCACAAAGCAACCACTTCTGTGTTGAATGTAGTTTCATGGCTTCCTGGGGAAGAGGCTGGATAAAAGTGCCGATAAACAAGTAGAGAAAGTAACACACTACAGGACTGGATTATAGTGCTGCCCATAAGGAGCCTGGCAAACTTTGTCTTACGCTGACAAACTTAAATAAAGCACAATCAGAGATTTATGCCAGAATATAACTATGCAGTGACCTGAAGGCAAGAATTAGAGATTGAAATTTCACACGTTGAGCACCAGGGTGCCAGTGAAGATATCTGGAGAAAGAAACAATTTGGAATATTAAATTGATGCCATGGGAGACTGCAGGGAAACACATGGAGGGTTAGAAGAGTAAACACAGGCAATGAACCAGCACCTGGAGAAATCTGGGCAATGCTGATGATGAAGCAGGTGAAACTTTGCATGCAAAATTACTTCTGAGTGTAAAACCAAAAGCCTCACATCAACACATTAGCTTGTGCATGTGTAAAACTAGATTAGCTGTGGAGCTTTTGGATCCAGGTTGCAGTGTTTTCTGGTCAGATCATCACTTGACTGTTTTAAAAAAGAAACTTTAATTGTCTTAGTTCTACACTGGATCAAAACATATCCCAAAGCCTTAGATTCTGTTCAAGACCAAGGACTTGTTTTGGGTTTGTTTTTTGTTGTGGTTTTTTTTCGTTTGGTTTGGTTTTGGTTTTTTTTTGAAAAGGCCCAAACATGGTACAGCCTCAATTTAAACTCAGAGGACTGGACAAAGTGAAGAGGCAAGCGGAAAGTGAACAGGCAAGCACAGATAAAAGCCCTTTTGTCCTCCCTAAGTCTGCCTCCAGGCTTCAGAAGCTAATACAGAAGTATGAGTATTTATTAAATAATGCAGAGGAAGACATGAAAAGGCTTGATACCAGCATTGGAGGCTAAGGAGAACAAGTCTAAAATCATATCTACTTGCAGCTGTCTTTACTCTTTACCTTACAACGCAGGCATGAATGCTGCCCAAGCCTGTTACAGGAAACACCTGTTGGAGAAAATCAATATGTAATATTCAGTACTTGGAAACTGCAGATCTGTAATGTTTTTAAAACCTTGTAAAAGTACGTAATGTAATTGAGGCATTTATTTTTAATTCCCTGACACAACTACACTTTGGCAATACAAATCAGTTGTTTTACCACAGTTTTACTACTTGCAGTTGACCACCACTTTACTAGATTTTTTTCAAGCCTAAGCCTTATTGTAGTAATGTAATTTGACATAAAAAGTAAAAGTTGAAGAAAGGAAAAAGTTTAACTATTTCTTGAGTTTCCAACCTTTTAAAAACAGAAGTTTCAGAACCAATTTGATATTGTGATCAGCTTGCTTTTCCTTTCCTCATAATGTTAAAAGGAGGAGTGCTAGCATTTTACAGTCACTTTAAACAATGCCATGACAGCCTTTAATATCTTTATCTTACCTAAACGGGATGTGAGAACACTTAAAGCTTGCAAACTTCAAAACCTAAAACTGTTGTTTTGTTCTGTGTTTTCTGTCAAGTCCTCCAGAAATGCACTTTATTGTGCACAACTTCAGATGAAAATCTAACTGTTAAAGAATTGTAGCTGACACGTGAGCCATAAAGAGCAGAATCAGTGCTCAAAATCTAACTTGTCTTGAAGCTTCAAACTGGTTCTTTACTCCACTAGAGGGAGTATAGTAAAGGAAACTACACAGGAACTGGCAGCAACACAAAGCTGGGTGAAGTCATTCCTCAAGAAGCAGTAACATGTATTGTATCAGTCTCCGTGCAACTACTCGTTCCCTTGGACCTTGCCTTACCCCTGTGACAACAAAGTTTTTGATTCTGAAGCACTAAGTATCAGGAGTTCTCCACATGAGCAGAACAGCCATGGGATTTAGCGCTCTGTCATGTGTTTAAAGATAGAATTAGAAATGCTAATGCATAGATATTCAAACATTACTTTAACAAAATCCTCACAGATAGTGATGGAAAGTATCATAACCTTTTTAACACCTAGAGTGAGACTGAGACTACAATTGCATGATTGCGTTTAAAGTTCATGTATTCTATAAAAGTTCAGGTTTTATAATCTTGTTTACCACACTAATAAAAATTCTGCCTCTCTACCAAGTCTGCACTGTGCCATGAAACATTGAACACAGTGAAAACCCTCAAAAAAGCAATTTCTCTATTCAGGGTGTGACATCACATCTGTGAATTAAAAGCTTCCAACAATAACTGAAAAAACATTCTTATGGAACAGTTGTTGCTGCTTCAATATTGCTATGCAGGAAGATATTCTGGCAGAATACATCAAAGGAAGCTAATCAAGGCTTAGAAAATAGCTGGCTGGTAAAAAAAAGATGGGAGATGAAAAGGAGATTAGAGGTTTCTAAAGAAATAGACTGTAACATTGAAATCAACAAATTCTGAATTGGGAGAAATCAATTAGGACAAAAGATTAGTCAGCTCTGAAGAAAGCAGTCTTATACATGACAAAGAACATCTTGAATTTCTATAATAAGGACTGAAAAGTTATAATAGTCAAAATACATGCATACAAGTTTTGGAAGGGACAAATGCTGTCTCATGGGATAAACCAAATAGTTAACGCTGGGTACAAAAATACTGCTACAAAAGATTAGTTATTTCAGCCATGCATAGTCTTGGTTTGTTTGTGTTTTGGGTTTTTATAACTTCCCTTGAAGTTTTTCTGTTTCAGCCAGAGGCAATTAATGGACTAGCAAAGTCAGGCGAGGCTATCATGTCCTCTTACAAATACCAGTTTGTTTTGTCCACACAATTAATCAAAGTTCAAAAGGACAGTCTTGAGCTACCTGTTTACTCAGTAAAAGTGGATGTGTATCAACATTCAATACACACATGGGCATAGTCCACTGATCAGTGAAGAAACCAACACTGAGCTCATGCTCTGGACAAGCACTGGTTTTGTTACTTCCTTCCATGCTCACCCTGTTTCACTGACTTAGACAATGACTGCTCTGACTCATGACCTTCCTCAGAACTTGCTGCTTTTGCAAAATCAACAGATGCAAATCCTTCACCAACACAGGCCACCCACAGCAATCTAAGAAAGTTCAGCCAGACTAACACAGGTGGTATTATTTAGGGAAGCTATCTTCCATGAGGAACAGGTATCTAGAAATAGCTTATGGATGGTTAGAAGAGAGCTCCTCTCCTTGCCTGTAGAGCTCTGTGGAGTAAAAAAGCAGCTTTCAGCAGTTTTGTTGCAGTCTTGGTCACTGCCAACACTGCAACTTCAGAGACTGCTGGCTCTTGCAAAGGCAGCTTCCTGTGGGAGGCCTGTAAGAGCCAAGCAGGGCAATAACTGCCATGCATGATCTGGCATGGAGGAAGGTCAGAGACAAAACCTCTAGTCTAGATAACTAGATTTCAAGAGCAAGCAGATAATAAACAGAGACCCTTTCCTCCAGTGCTGGCAAATGCTACTTGGAGAATGTGATGGAGAGTATTCTGGTGTACAGAAGAAGCAGTTGGAGAGTCTGCTTAGCTGTGGTGAAAGGGACTGTGAATTACTAACTTACATTTAAATGTCTCTGCTTCCAAAACTTGGCAGCTGGCTTGATGTTCAAACTGATCATCTTCACAGAGGAAATTGTGGCAAAAAGAGCAGGCGAATATTCTGCCTCCTAAAAGATTTATCAAGGCACAATAATCAGCAATAGGCATAGGCATCAAGTTCTGCTCTGCAAATGATTTAGGTAGTAGTTTTGACTGAAGATCAGTTCTCCCTTTTGTCACAAATGTTTCAACAAAGTCCTAAATTAGACACTGCCATCCATTATTGTGCTGAAAAATACCACATACCCCACAATACAGGCCAGCATAAATACAAAGCAAGTGTTACTTTTAGTCCTTTTCTTCATTTTAGTTTCAATATGGCATTAAGTATTTTTCTTAGATCACAATCTCTCTCATCTACTCACCTTCCCTCCCAGCTGCTCCCCTCTGATGCACACTTAAAATAAACACTTTAAAGGACTCCACAAATAGAGATCAGTACAGTTTGCTAAGCAACTGGGAATCCAAATACCTGTACTACTGCAGAGGAAGGGAGTGGGAACAGCAGAAAATGGTGAATGGACAATCTGATGCAGTGCTTAATTATGTTAAGCACTCAGCTGATAGAATAGTTACTACTTTAGATTACACAGCTATCTGTGAGCTGAGCACTGTATGTTCTTGAGCAGGCTGTTTACATTTCCCACTGCATAAGGTATATTTTTTAAACGGGGAGAATGCCTTGCTTTGAACAAACTTACTGCAAGGACCAATCAGTGAAGATTAAAAATGTTATATTAAGAATATAGGTATGATAACTTGAGGAGAAATATATCTTTTAGATTTTCTTGTTAAGCATGAGCAACCTACCGTGGTCCCAGACACTTCTTTCACATTCAATACATTCTGCATCTGCGAGAGGGCAGATACACGCATGTGTGCTGAGACACTTCCTCCCGTGACACACCCAAGCTTCACAGAAATCACAGATTGCACCCTGCAATTACAGAAAGATATCACCTTGGGACTTCTGCAATACCTAGAGAGAGACTCTTATTCCATAACCCTGAATGTATCCAAGTATCCATTCTCTCAGTGGGTTCGTTCCAGTTAAGTGAGAGAGCGTGACCTGCATCCGTATTCCTATCAAGCCGCTCTACAGTTCATCTTGTTTGTTTGATATTAATTTCTACAGGATTAAATTTAATGCAAAATAACTTGATAACAATGTTCTGGCAAAAGTGCAATTTCAAAAAAAGACCTGAAAAACGCCACTAGATTATAACAGCTGAAATCACTCATTTGGATTCTAAACCATGCTATATTGGGACACAAGCTCTGTACAAAGCACAGATCAAATAACTCATTAGAAATAAATTAGACTCTTTAATTTTCATTTTGTTTGAACAACAAAATCTACACACCAACTATTCTTTAACTGTAGCGTTTAAGAAGTCTTCTAAGCCCATATGTAACAAACCACCGTGTGCGTTACATGCACACAAAACTAAGAAAACAAGGGTGAACCCAAATTGATTGTGGATGAAAATAATGCATCAGTGAACACATGGAATGAGTTTAAGAATGTCAGACTGGAAAGGCCAGCTGTGTTACTGAGAAAAGCTTACTGTCAACTGAAGGCAGAAACAGGACAGAGGTTGAGTCCATGCAGCATTTAAGCCAGAGGCTATGATATGTCACGCCTCACTTTCCAGAACAGAGTAACTAACTTGTCCTTTCAAGAACAAAAACTCAAAGGCCAGAAGCTACAACTATCTCTGCTAAGAGCCAAAATGATTATTTTTTTTAAAATAAAATTCCCCCCTAATGCCTTGGAACAGATTCCTCTCTGTGATATTGATGGTCTCTGCAACACTGAGAAAACAGCAACAAAAGACCACTAGTTTCTACAGGATGATCCTAGTTTTTAATGGAGATTGGGAACTGGCTATGGAGCATGTGGTAAGCTCCAGTGCTGTTAATGCATGTGCTTAGGGCCTCTCACCAACGCACATCTGTTAGCATCCAGGACATGTGTTAAGAGTTTGCAGGAGATGAATCTAAAAATGCAAAATTTGGGTTTCTAGTATAAGGGAAAACTCAGTTTGTGATGGTAAGATGAAAAAAAAAATCTTGGCATGGTACATGCTGTCAGTCAATTCTGGTTTGTCTTTTTTTTTCAGAAAGATTTGCACAGAATAACCTCATAGTGCAAAAAAGGCTGTAATTTTGTATACATACCACCATTGCTAGTCCAGTACTATACACACCAGCATGTTTTATAACACAATCTGAAGACTTCATCATGCATTTGGTTTTTCCTGTTTAAAAAGAAGGCAAGCAATCAGAAGTAAATTATATTTAAAAAATAATTAGAAGGAATGTTCACATAAGAGTAGTAATACATCATCCAAATGCCTCTACTTAATTTTAAAGCTAGGTAAGAACAATGCAAACAAATGTCTGCAACTCACATCTTCCTAAGATCAAATTCATTACTGTTCGTTTTCAGCCAAAATCTCTTGCCCCAGTGCTGAGATAATGAGGCAATGTGTTGTCTTGTTATATGTTTTGAGGCACTGGTAAGGATTTCAAATGCCAAAACAAAGAACAAAATAAATGAGAAAGTACAGCAATGACATCTTAAACTGCGTTTAAAACTGCTGCTAGTTCTGTCCCACCATAAAAGCAGCATGTGCTGTGAGCAAGGCTGAGGTCCTCTGAGAAAAATGTGCACCTGATGATTTAATTACTTACAAGTACTTGGATACTTGGGTTTTTGGTGGTGGTTGTTGTTTTGTTTTCTTTTTTGAAACCATGTAAGAGCATATTTACTATACAAAATTCCTTTTAAATGCAGAGGGCGGATGGGAGAAAAAGTCACTCAAAAAGTCATTCTGACACAAGCAAGCAGTTAGGGTGACAACAATCCCCTGCTCCTTGCTTCTGACATAAATAGCTCTACCAGAAAGATCCGCACTCTGTATGCATTTATACAGGCAAAAATGATCTTGTAGCTAGCCCAGGCTACTGGAATGGAGTTTTATCACTGATTTAAATGGCCCTGTCACAGGCTCCTTTGGTGTCTGTTATTGCCTGCTTAGAGAAACCAAGAAAAGGGTGCTCCCCGCAACCCATTCAAGAGCTGACAAAACCAAATCCTACTCTGAAAATGTAATTGAATCCCAGTATGCAACATCAGCAGAGTTTTGTATTAAATCACACCTCAGATACCAAATGGCATTTGGAGCGTGAGAAAGGGCCAGTGGTGGGCCGAGCTGGGCATGTGAGGTGGTGGGGGTATTACTGGGTCTGCAGCACTGCAATACAGCTACCTTGCTCCCATCCCTCAGGCATTGCTCTAAGAAAGATGATGCTGGTTTATAGAGGCTGGCCCCAGTGCTTAATTAAGCACCAAACAGCTCAGATGGTCTTTGTCTTGGAAAACGCTCAGACTCAATGTAATTTTGTGGTTGTTATTAGGAATGCTCTTCCTCTAGAAACGTACTGCAGATCAAGATAAATTCAACACACAGGAGTCCATTTCGGATGTATAATACACTGTAAGATAGACAGTATGTTTTCAGTACTTCACTGTCTGCTGACAGAAGGAAGACTTATGAAGGATGACACACTGCTATTGCACACTAACAGCCCAGCTTCCAGAAATGCTCAGGATCAAACTACAGAACAGCCAAATTGCTTAATGACAAATTGAAAATCTGCAAGGATGTGTAAAACAACAACAGTAAAACAACAAAATTCACCTCAAAGTATGAAATGATTATCAACATTCCCTGCAAGCAAGCAGTTGTTCAAAAAAAAAAAAAAGGGGGCATTTTAGCCTGATTCAGAGCCAAGTTCTGTCACTAAGAGTGAAATCTTCTGATTTCAGCCCTCTAGCACATATAAATAACATAAGCAGCATATTACATTACAAAACCATGCAAGGTGAATAATGTACTGTTGCTTTAATTGATATGAAACTGATCAGAAATTAACCACCCCTAAAAAGCAATATTTACTGGCACCTTGATGGCAGTCACAAGCATTTTTAACTTTGCTGTTATGAAACCATACTCCACGTGGTCAATATAGGGAAATGGTCAGTCAGATGTTCTCAGTCCTAAAAGGCAGTGAGATAAATACTTCTGAAGATCAAATGCTGAAGACAAGCCCCATGACCCAGACTTGCAAACCTCTAGGTGTCACAAGGCATATGCACTAGTGCATGATCAAGCAAGATCTCTTCTCAAGGAGGATATTCACAGCAGATTTAAAAGAACCTGCTCCCAAGATCACAAAGGTACTTTAAGACAAAGGTACTCTAACTGCTGAGAGTTTAACTACACAAATGGGACTGAGGATAGCAGGGTTCTGTTCATTGTTTCTACTTACCACATTGTGCACAAATGGGTAATTTTTGAACAGAGTTACAGAAGTAGCAAAAAGCTCTATTCTTCTGTCGTCTAGGCACATGGAGAGGAAAATAAAAGCAAGCATTAAAAAAAAGCTGTAAAATTTATGAAGCCAAATAATATTAAACTATTGGTTTCAGAAGGGGAAAAATACTTACCTTTGGCACTTATCACATTCCTAAAGAAAAGAAAGAAAATAATGGAAATTACTTTCATTCTAGGTAAAATATAAAATTTACCAACCCCACAGGGCCCCTGAATTAAGTTCTGATCAGGAAAAAACTTTTTATCCAAGTATTATATCTCTGATGCAAATGCAACCTTAAATATAAAGAACGACATTCTAGTGGCATTAAATACAGTCAATGTATTACCACTGTTTTTAAGTATTTAAAATCAAGTATTGTAATATAAAATAATTTAGGTTATTTTACCATTGAAGCATTACACGGATGTTTGGCTAAATCTATGTTGCCTCTTGAAGCCCTTATCTGCTTTTCACGTTCACGACGGTTCTCGGCTTTCTTACGAGCACCAGTCTTCTTCTTAGGCATTTTTCACTATCTGCAAGGGGGAAAAAAATAGGTACATAATGAATGCATACAAAACTATGTATGTTAATACATGGATACACATGACACACCCAGTACTAAAACTGGAATTCCCATGTTTACTGTGCTTCATTTCCATTCATTTTCTTTTCTGAAAATTTCTTTTCAAATGTAGAATAAGGGGCCAGTCACTTAAGAAGAGTCATGTGATGAACCACGAAAAATCTTGTGATCTGGAAAGGACTTTGCTGTCTTAAACTTTATGGTTAACTATCTTTGAAGTGTTTTGCCTTAAAAAAACCCATCAAACCACTATGTTTTGTAGGTTTGTTTGTGATGAGCCCCTCTGATTCTGGCTTGCCTTGTCTATTTAATAAGAACAATATTCAGCTCATTTTCTCTTTCACTTCTCTCTCTTCTCATGCTCACTACTTCAATTAGTTAAAAAGCATTCTTCAGGTAAGCAAACCATGGTGCAAAAATGCAAATTTCACACTTCATGAAGGCTTAGAAAACAAAATGTCCTTCTATAGATTTAAGAGCTATGACAAAGGGATGTTTGTACTGTGTATTTATCATTTTAGCACATTAGCAATAATGAAGAGATGAGCACACTTTTCTTTGAAGATGCCACTGTTTCCCAAGAAGGGTTTACACTAGTTTCATTCCATCTGGTTCAATGCCTGTGTCTATTTTAACATTCTAGGAGGGAACCAATGCAATACAGTGGTGAGACCACCAGGCAATCAATCAGACCACTGCTTTCTTGTCATCTCCACAATGAACTGTGCAGCACTCACATATACTTAATCTGTGTTTATAATAAATTAGGCAAGCATTACCCCGACTTCACAAAAAGGACAACTGAGAGATTAAAGGTGTGGTCTGATGTTAGAATTTCTCTCGTCAACACAGGCACTCAAGATAGACACCCTTCCTTATGCCCCATCTTCATCATCTCCTCATTTCTGCTGATGGAACTGTTGTTGGTATCATGTTCTAAACCAGGTACATGTTAAAAACAGAACCAAATAAAACCAAAACAAAAAAGCACCCCCAAGGCCCACATTAGTACAATCCGATGTGGGAAGATGATGCAAGGGGAAGCATGGGAATAAGAAAGCAGCTAAGGAAGAGGCAAGGAACCCTCCACTGACAAAAAAATTTCCTTATTGAACATAGTTCTAAAAAACCACCCCCTCCTGGGCACACCTCTTTGTGCTGCAGCTACCGATCCATGCTTCCTTGCAGATGATAAGATGGCTGATTTTTTTGTTAGTGTTTAGCTCTTATTTTGGTACCTCACCACCTCTGTTTTGAAAATCTGGCCTCTCTAGCAAGTTGCCCCAAGACAGATTGCACTGTACAACTAGCCCACAGCTCTTTTAGCTACAAGTACACTTAATGGTGCTCCTTGCTCTGCCTCAGATTTCTAAAACTGCAGAAACATACTTTCAAATAACTGATAACTGAGACTCAGGTGTCATCTTAAAATCTCAATCTCCACTTACAGAATTTGAAGAAAATCACTGAAGACTTGGGGCTTGGCAGAAACTGTCCCACAAGATGGGACAGCTCTGTCTAGGCAAAGTTCTGCTGATTCCAGTAGGTCTCTGGGTAGCTACTGGGGCGGCTGGCCTGAGGAAATGGAAGGTACCTGCTCTCCCCAGCCTCACTCCTAACTCCAAGCAGATACATAGACATGCATGCTGGCATCTGTAAGCTGCAACATCAACAGGCAGTGAATTTTAGCAGCTTAAATTTGGAAGAAAAATAAGTGTCTTCATTCAAAAGGTCTGACAAAATAAACTGAACAATCCTAACTTTCCTGAACAAAGAAATAAATTGTCCTAAACAAATACTAAAATTTGGGTTTGATAGCACACATAAATCAGTTTTCTCACCCTGTAGCACTTTGTACCATGTTTAAATTGTATTAGTGTCATATTTTGTAGTCAAAATTGTATTGCTGAGCTGCCTGCTGGCAACTGTCATTATTCTAAAGCATGGCATTCCTGACAACGGGAGTCCAATGTGAGGTTGCACATTAATTTTCAAACTGCTCGAATGCTGATTTAACAACAAAATCTAATGGTTAGTATTTATACCTTGACTTCTTCACATTACCTCCTAATTGAAAGCATCAGAAACACAAACTGTTTTCATGAAAAACACTGTCTCAATGACTACAGAGTATGAGAAATCTTTAAGATGATAGTTTTTAGAAAGTTGTACTGAACAAAGTAACAACAAAACTGCTTGTGTATTTTACCCTGATGGCTGTGCTATGTAAAATACATAAACAATGTCAGGCATCTAAATTCTGTTGAGGCTGTAGCATGCCTATGCCATATTTTCCCCTCTTGAAGCTTGTCCTTGATGAGGTCCCAGAGACACACGCTGAGTTTGCAGCAGACAGGAGAGCTGACTGCACCAGCAGATTTCTGAACCTTCTGTGATGAGTGTGACATTCCCTTGCATGGCATTATCTTGTCTTGACATGACACACTAATCACCCTGCTGTCACAAACGTAACCAACAGCTGTAACAAGCTATTCATTTGGGGAGCAGGGGAACTGTCAGGTTACTCTTGTCACACCATGCAAACACCAACACCCAGAAGAGGCTTTCCATATTTCAAGACTTCTTGTACTTGACCACCAGATAGCTCCTAGATTATCCATATTTATCAGAAGAGGAATCACGGTAGGTTTGCTGGGTCACATCTGATTCCATTCAGAATTCAACAAAATCTGTTCTACCACTTTGCAAGCATTATAACAGATTACAATATTTAAAGAAATGAAATCTGAATTGGCAGTGTTTCGTACTTGTGTCACTCCAGTCCGTGACACCCTTTCCGAGGCACTGTGATTTTAGTGACTGACTCCATCCCTCAGGAACACGCTGGCTCACTGTGTGCCACAACCCCAGGTCTGAGGGCTGCTGTGCTCGCTCACCAGGGCCCGGAGGGGCAGAGGCTCCCTCCTCTGGAAATGCACCTCGGCAACACTGGGAATGCTTTCTGCCTGCCAGTAACACCTGATCCCGCTGGTAACAGCCGCCTGCCTGCCGGTAATGCCTGCCTGCCTG